>JAPQRQ010000022.1:21622558-21634486 GCA_037367365.1 Apogon talboti
ATGTCCTAAAAAAAGAAAGGGTGGGTGCGTGTTAGAGAACATTCCAGAAAAGAGAAAAGAGGGAAGGGAGAAAAAAGAAAGACAAGGATCCCTTCAGAGGGCTACGCAGCGTTGCGTGACTGGCATTTCATAAACACATGCATGCACACACACACACACACACACACACACACACACACACACATATGCACATGCACCAAACACAGACACCGCCCAGCTATGAATTGTGCCCTGATGTGTTTTCTCTCACTGGTAACTTTAGTATGGATGATTTAACGCTTAACTGCAATCAGTGTTAAAGCGTTCCACAAGGGTCACTCAGACATAGCTGCTGCTGTGTGTGTGTGTGCGGGTGTGTATGTATGTGTGTGTGTACCTCCCCCAGCCATAACAGACTCCTGGGCTGTTTAGAGAGGCTGGCTACAATGCGGAGGACAGATGTGGAAAACCCCTGGCTCTCCAGACAAGGGCCTCCTTCATCCCTCCTTCTCCTGTCCTTCACTACGACGGAGGGATGGAGTTACTGAACTAACTTCCTGGATTACATCAAACACCCCTCTGCAAGCAGGGCCGACGAACCTCCCACCTCCTCCTTCTCTCTTCTGCTTTCTCCATCGCTCTTTCTCTCTATCTCTTCCTCTGCAGGGAGTCTATCTCTCCATCTTTCCATCCAGACACATGCACAAACACAGCGGTGTCCGGCTCAGTCTACTCCAGTAACATACACTGACATGGGCCTGTTTGACCTTTTCCTGCCCTCTTTGAGATGAGGTGTGTGTGTATACTGTATATGTGAGTGTATTTTTGTTTTGTAAGTGACATTTTTAAATACGTCATCATTTTATGTGTATGTTAGATTATGACTCATATGAAAAAAACAAAACAAAATTCAGTCAAACGTTATGATAGTCACACAAACTAGGTGTATGTCTAAAAAAGTCAACCTACTACAATTATAGATCAGTATATTCAATAGTGGGGGCCACAGCCCTCAGGTGGGCCACGATATGTAATTTAGGAATAAAAATAAGACATTTCATTTTCAATAATCTAATATTTCAATGATTTAACATTTACATTGCACATTACATAAACTGTGTTAATAAAACTAAGCCATGTGTTATTTTTCTTTCTGTTTTTCTGTGTTATGACCTATTTTCTCATCTGACATACTGTATGTCTAATATCTCATCATTAGTGGGGCAAAAGTTTTAAAAAGCAAAGTGCCAACCTCAATGAATCATCAGAAAATTAACATGCATCAGTGAAAAGGTTTTGTAGAAAGTGTTGAAATGAGTATCTGTCAAAAGTACCTGTTACAAAACAGGAAGTACTTCATGTCGCTAATCAGGCTTCATGATCCTCAACTTTTGGAATGGTGGATAAAGTTGTAATGGAAAATACTTGAAACAAAGAGCAGCATTGAAAGTTTGTTTGACAGTGGTGCTGCAGTTGAGTGAGTTGAAGAATTAAGCAGCAGGTGTTTGTGCTGTGTAGAAGGCATGGCCAAGGCAGCGAGCTGCAGAGGGCAGTCAGTAGCCACTGAGCCACGGAACAAGTTGGGGATAGGGATTGGCTGTTATCTACCCAGCCGTCTGCAGCTGTATTTACCGCCTTTGTTTGTTGTTCCCTAAGCAGTCGGAGATATGTGTATGTGTGTGTGTGTATGTAAGTGTGTGTTTGCTGTTCCCTGTGCGGCCCAGGGAGGACTGGGAATTTTCTGTGTCAGTGCGTCGGAGGATTTTGGCTGAAGCTTTGTTGATCCTGTCTTTGTTGATCCCGTGTTGTTGTAGTGAGGGGGGCAAGAAGATTGAAGCATTAGCCATGGCAGCCAGGACTTAACCCTCTCCCTGCCCCCTCCCTGCCTTTACCCCACCCCTGAGCCTGGCCACTGTGCAGGACCAGACACCCTCTCTGACCTATCCCAAGTACCTACTAACTCCTGCATACAAACAGTGCGAAAATGCTCTCGGTTCCCCTTTTGGTTTTGTGTCATGCTCTCTGAAGCGAGTCAGCTTTCAATTATTGCCCCTCTGGTTCACTCAGGCACCAGTGGTCAGAAGTGTGTAATGCTGAACGTGTGTGTTAACGCGCAGTTTGTTTGTGGCTGCGAGCCAACTGATCCAGACGTGTTTTTTTGCCTGTTTGACCAGTTAGGAGATAGTGAGTTGTGTGGGTGTAAGTTGGTATGATGTGAGATAAAGCCTCTGCTTTCATTAAACTGCACTTCTCTACATCTGATGGACACTGAGGTCTTGGCAGTTGGTAGAAGGTTTTGGCCTCGTAAATAGTCATACACACAGTGACTTGTTTCAAATTGACTGGTTCTCAGTCCTCTGTGAGCTGTGACCTATCTCCCTCTGAGCATCCTCAAGGTCAGGATAAAAAGTGGCCTGACCAAAGAATAAAGTAGAGGCAGGCTTTAGGCTTTAGTTTGCAAGTGTGAACCAGCAGTTCCAGTAGAGGAAGACACACTGCTCTGCTCTGCAGGAAATGCTAATAACATTGGCAAAAGAAGACAGAAGGAAAAAATGTCTGCATATATTATATAGATACAGGAATATATCGTACAGTGTGATATATGGAACACGCTGCATTGTACTGGTGCAAAATATTACTATTTTATTCAAATATGCAGATACTCTACCTGAATTTGACTTCCCAGGGTTTGTACTTTTTGGAACGAGTGTGTTAAAGAGGCACTAAAGACTCTATGCACTTTCTCATACTTGATTTTATCGGACTTACTTAATTCTAAGAATGCGACTCCATAATGCATTGAAAATAGTTACTTTACGCTTTTGTCAACAAGTTTGAAAGAGAAAAACAACTTACCAATGGCTGGATCAGTCGTCATAAAAAACTCACTTCATAGATTGAGTGGGTAAAGATTTGGAATCCTTTTATTTCCCCTGCATCTTTCTCAAGAACGAATGAAATGGTGAGAGAAAATTCAGTGTTTGCTCGGTAAAGCCATGCTGTAAATACTGTAAAGGCCTCTGCCTGTAACTGAAATTAAAGCCCATCTAGTTTTTCAATTAACAGAACTCTATTGTGCAGAAATGTATTGTGAACTGTGCAACAGGACTGTGTTGTGGAAAATTCAATGAGTGCTATTGATTTTTCAAACACACCAGCCTGTATTTATATAAACTGACATTCAACAAGTTGTTTTCCTGAATATTTTAACCTTCAGTGTTTTTTTTATTTTATTTTTATTTTCGTTTTTAAAATTGATTGAATTACTTTTTTAACTCTCTAGGCCTGATTTTCCAGCAGTTTGAGTCACTGCCCATCACTCAGGGCTCTGCTACACAGTGTACGAAATATTTAATAAAAATGCATTATTTCCTCACATCCTCCTCTCATATAGGAAAGCATAACATTTTAAAACAGCAGTAAAGGTTTTGCTCCTGTGTTCATGTGACTTTGTGACTGAAACACTGACAACAGTTGGGTTTGGATCCCTTCTTTAACACATTTTTTGATTTCTTACTCACTTCTGGAGACATTGTGATGTATTGTAGATGACTATGTTACATTGTAACAAGAGCAGGTCAAAATCAATGTATAGTAGTGCCATAGTTTTTGTGGGAGAGATATTGTGCCTCATATTGTGACATATTCTGTGATCTCCACCTCTAATGCAGAGGTATGTGTGTGAGAGAACACAAGTCAAAGTAAGCCAGAAAACATTAAGTGCAAAGCGAGGAACAGACAGCTCTTAATACAGAGTGAGGGAAAAAATAACCAGAGAGAAAAACAATTTTTCTTTGCTGCATTACACCCTGCGTGCAACATAGTGATGTGTATTTTAATTAAACTGTGACCAGAGGCCAAAGCACATCAATCCACTGGGGTTGTCCAGACAGGTGCGAGCATTCATGCATATTTGTGTCTTTCCTCTCTGTCTTTTAGTGTTTTCAATGTTGCCCAGACTTGCCAAATGTGTGTTACCACACAGTCCTCATTTATTAACATATGTGCAACAGTGTTAAAGTGAAATTCAGCCCACACTGTTCCTAACTCTTTTTTCCTAACCCTTTTTTCTTTTCTCTTTTTTTTAAAAAATAATTTTCACCCTTTCAGCACAGGAGCAGATCGTAATTTAATTAGATAGATTCTATTCTTTCAGTTTTATCATGCTTTTTGCTAAGGCCAGCAGTTTATTTAAATGAGTTATGTCCTCGAACACAAAGAAGGTGGTGGTTATATTGGCCAGGAAAAAACCCCCAAAACAATCGTAGATCAAATCCCAGTGTTGTCATGTTGTCACATTTGTGCAGAATATGGCCATCCTCAATGTCCCTGTAAGATGGCACAAAAATAAGAACTAAAACATTAATTAACATCTGACAATTCAAGATGTTAAAAAAATTCAACTGCTGAAAGGAAAAAAACTCGACAAAAATACGGCTGAGAAAAGAAAAAAATTAACTATAAGAGCCCTTAAATGACAACAGTTCCTGGGTAAGTGAAAAGTTAATTAAATCACATATGATCTGATTATCCAACACATTCTCACACTTAAAAAAAAATGCATTCCCTGAAATTAATGAATCAGTCTCTGAAAATATTGCTCTCAGTTAAAACACATTCTCACTCTCTCCAGTTCCAAGTACGTTTCCTCCCTTTGACTCTTCCTCTTGATGTAGCAGACCCAGTGGTCACCTGCAAAGGATTAAGGGGGTGTGGAGGGGGTGTGTGGATGGTTATTGTGTGCATTATAGTTGTTTATGTGCCTGTGTGTTAGGCGGTTTCAGAGTCTAGTGGCCGCTCAGCGACCTAGTTAGTCTCTATTAAAACCATGACCTGGCTGACTCAGACATTCTGGTTAATCTGCTCTTGCTCAGGTTAGTTGGTTCCATACTCATCATCTAGTGGGCATTAATTTTGGCTGTGTTCAGCTTTGACATCAGATGAATGGAAATAATTAATACATATATAGGCAAATGAGGCAAATACTAGTGTGTCTTATATAAACATTCAGGTCGATATCCAAATAAGTTCTTCCGATATATAGCATAAATGATAAATATAATGACAAACTTTATCCCACACAAAAGAAAAACGACCAAAAGATCTGAAATGTTTTATAACTTGTAATCCTATCAATACACTGAAAATAATCTGATAAAATGCGGTTTCTCGGCTTTTGATGAGCATCAGATGTGACCCATTAGGGTGTTCAGAGGCTCCAGAGTGAACATGTAAAACACATCCTGTTCTGCAACACTGATTCACCATCAAAATCCATGTAGTTTGACCAGTGAGAGTGGTTGTTTGTTTTTATGTTCAGTTAATGATATATTTTTCAGAAAAAGTCACTTTGGCTTCTGTTTTCTCTGTTCTGATATAACAACTGAACTGAATTTACTCTGAGACTATACAGTATATCTGAAACACCTGATCAATCTTCAATGTGCAAAAATTACAGTGAAGTTATTAATAGTCAAGGATGTTGAACTTGTTTTAGATCAGTAAAATAATAGCATAAGAACCTATAAACAATGACAACTACAAATTTTCTTCTTGGTTCAATGATAAAAAAATAACATTGCAACATTGACATTTACAAACTAGCCTTTAACAATGAACTATGAATAACCTGAACAAATATGAACAACCTGAAACGTCTAAAGACAATTTTCTGCAATTTTAACAATATTCTGCCTGTTACTAAGTGTTTTGTGTGTGATCTGTATGCTGTGTTAATAATAAACTGAGGTGTAATATTGTAAAAAATTTTATTTTAGTTCCAAATTACAAACTCCAAAATTTCAACAATATGCCTGTTACCAAATGTCTCTATAACATTGTGTGTAATGCACATGTATAAATGATAGGTTGAGGCATAATATTGTTAAAATCGCACTTATTTTTTTTACTAAATACAATTTTTTTTCAGGTTATTCACATCTTATTTCTGAAAGGATAGCTTGTAAATGTAAATATTTTCAGAATTCTTTGTCTTTTATTGCACTAAAACAAAGAGAAAAAGTTGTAAATATTTATTATGCTATTATTTTAGTGGTCTGGGCCACTTGACGTCAAATTGGGCTGAGTTGCAGGTAAGAAAAGCATGTCACAGTGAGTTCATACCTGCTTTACAGAGCCCAGTACTGACTTTATATATTCATTTTAGATTTGAAGTCCTAGTTGGGTCACAGCAGGCACCTATAACCTCCCAGTCAGCAGTCATTCAGGTGTTTTCACTAAAACACACGTCAAGGAGAGAACTGATGAGATGGAATTTAAAGAAGATCAAGCATCCAGTACATGGAAGTAGACAAAGCCCCTGTATCATTATTGCTGTTATAAAAATTACATTATTAATATCATTATCATTATGACATAAAAGATAAACTAAATATTCTGCCAATAATTCACTGATAACTTTTTCACATTTTTATCTTGTTTTCATTTATTCCTTGAGCTGTTTGTTTCCTTCTGGAGATTAATAAAGGTTTCCTGAATCAAAATCTTTGTCTGTACTTAAATTTAATGATGTTTGCACATTTGTTGTATGTTTTGACAGGACTGGTCTCAGGCCAAACCAGTCTACACTTAGAAATCATTATACTTAGGCTCATCACTGCCATATTTTAAGCAAATATAAAATGTTAACTACATAAAATTAGCATTTAAATGGTAAAATGGACTTGCCCTTCAGCCCCTTTGTTTCACCACATCCACCAGAGCAGCTTCATGTGGCAAATTCAAAGTCTGATTTATTAAAACATCTTTTTCTCTGTGAAAGGAACTGAACTCTGGAACTCACTGCCTGATCATCTGAAATCTGTTATGAACTTGACCGACTTTAAGATACACTAAATCATTATTTATTCTGCAACAAACCTGTGCTCATGTCTATGTCTTTTAAATGTAATGTCTCTTTTTCTTTTATTAGGATTGGGTGTTGATTGTACTGATTTTTGTTTTATGTTCTATTAATTATTTAGGTAATTATTTGTATATTTGCCTGTAAGCCTTGTTCACTACTGTTTGGTTGACTCCTACTCAATGTTTTTATCATCACACATGCTATCAAGTGCTTTGTAAATTACTGTTTAAATAAAATGCATTATGTGTTCTTCATTGTCAATATACATTGTACATATAACATATATACTGAAACTGGCCGTCCACTTTTAACCCATCAGTAGATGAACCTGTAGTAATACATGTGCACAAGATACAGAATACATGCTTTGCTCATGGGCACCTGTGGCATTCCTGGAGTCATACCACCAATATGTACGGCCGCTAAGGAAGAAGCTTTCGCCCAATGTGGGGCTCGAACCCACGACCCTGAGATTAAGAGTCTCATGCTCTACCGACTGAGCTAACCGGGCTGAGTCCCATGTCATCCTGTAGAATATTTTGTTGCACTCATTACAATACTGACAATAACATACAATAACGTTACATTTCATTCTGTAAAAGCTCTTCCTGGGACAAGTCACAAATTAGCATTCACTACAAATACTATGATACTTACATGGAATTGCTGTTCTCAGTTTATGTATGTACATGTGTCTGTCCCTATCAAATAAACTATAAATAATCTGTATCTACATTAGTATCATGTGCCACCTAACCTGAGATCACAATTTGTTTGGAGGTTAATTAGTTGGAGGTAGATCAGTGCATGTAGATCAGGAAGTGGCAGAAGTGTGTTACTACTGTAGTTAAAATGCATTTAAAAAAAAAAAAGTAAAGCTTTAGTTTTATTTGATTAGAGTAAGTTAATAATACAAAAGGACAAACATTATAAATGTACTGATGCGTGTAAATGTACTGACTGGTTGCACCTCATTTTCATTCCATCTGTGCATATTTAACCACTCTGTTGGTCAATTGGTTGGTCATGGACACGCACTATTACCTATTCGGTCTTAGCGAATAATATGTTTGAAAAAGTTCAAGGTTTCTGTGTTGATCAGTTTTCCTTTTGATGTGTTTTATAGTAAAAGAAATTACCTCAATAGACTTCACTTTAGAAACTTCTGGGCTGGGCGGGGGAAGAAAGAAAGAAAGAAAGAAAGAAAGAAAGAAAGAAAGAAAGAAAGAAAGAAAGAAAGAAAGAAAGTGTTTGAAAGCTTAATTTGGCGGGGAAACATGTATTAGCAAAAGGAAAACAAAACAAAAGACGTGAAGGAAGTGAAGAGTCAGATAGCAAGGAAACTAGATATTAAAAATGAGATGGGGAGAGATAAAGGAGGATGGGTGGGTCAGAAAGTGGAAAAGGAGGGATGTCAGTGTGTGTACGGGTCTGTCAAAACTGTGAGGTGACATTAGTGTGTGTGTGTGAGTGTGTGTGTGTGTGTGTGTGTGCCTATGTGCATGTTAGTGAATAGTTGCATGTGTGTTTCTATGTGCACTGTGTGGAAAAGCAATCACACAAACAAATTAATTAGTCTCCCCCAGCTAAAGGGGTTTGATAAATTGAACTGCTCATCTTCTCCAACCCCCCCCCTTCCCTCCCTCTTTTCCTGTCACTGTTTATCCTTCTTTCACCCCCCCCCTTTTTTTTTTTTAAACGTGCTGGTCTTTTCCATGCCGTAAACATCTCATTACATTCACCCACTTTTAATTGTATTTGTTCATTGTCTGCTGCTGCATTGCCTGTGTCACCGTAAATGTTGTTTACATCAACACGTGTTCCCACATATGCGCATACACACCTGAAAAGTTGTGTGTTTTAGCCGACAGGAAGTCGGGCACACCTCCCAGAAGGTGCAGGCTTATTCATCCTCTACCCGAGTGGCTTATTTAGGCCTCCATGCCACAGAGCTATACTCCACCTGCATTTAGATTAAGTAATATGTTTTAATTATTCATAGTTCCCGTTTTTATTAGACCACTTAGCTACAATATTATTCCCCCAGTTTGTCAATGGGCACTCTGTATACCTATCGCCAGGAACAGAGGAGAGCAACTTGAACAACAGAAATGTGCAATGGGCATACAAAATGTATTCATGAGTTATTTTCTCTGTGCGGGCGCTGGGGGCTGCAATGAAGTCTGTGTCTCTATTCAATTATCACTCTCAGTCACATGCACACACACATACACACAACCGCGTACGCTCACACACAGAGGCGTTAAGCAGTGTGCACTCATTAAACACTCTCATTATACACAGGAGGAGATCCCTGCAGGTGCAGTTTACCAGAGTTTAGTTCATTTCCTGCTCCTCCCCCTCCTCCTCCTCCTCCTCCCCCTCCTCTTCCTCCTCCTCCGCCTCCTCCACATGTCTTTCTCTCTGTAATTCTGTTGTCTTTTAGCATTATTTACCAGTCCAGCGGGTTGTGATGGTGCATGTCCGGTGTGAGGCTATACACTTGCTGCTATGCAAAGCAGCCTAACAGCATGTTAAAGGCCGCTTAATATGAGATCAGTGGCTTTTCTCCGGGAAAAACCTACTGCGAGTGGATCAACATTTTAAAAACCTCATTGGATATAATCAAAATCTTGCAAATACCTGAACAGGGCAATATCAGATCTTTATCGCTACTCATTTATTCTGTTTTGCACCTCTCAAAGCTGCCGCCGTCTAATATAAAGGCCTTTCCCCTGGTAGAAACTTGATTATTCACTATAATTCATATGCTAAAGTGAGAGGGTCTGTGAATGGCTGTTGAGCGGTATTATTTTAGGCTGAATGTTTCTTTGTGGCAAACCTCTCATTTTCTCTGCATGCTCATAGGCTTTCATGCGTCTCTGATTGACACGCACACAAAAAAGCCCTTTATACCTGACCCATTACAACTTCTGTTCGAAAAGCGTTCGGCCATTCTCTGTGTGTGTGAACACGTGTATGTGTGCGAGTGTGTGTACATTTGAGGATGTGATAATAAGGACGGAGAGCACTCTCAGCTGGTGGTGCTGTTCAAATAGTTTCACTGGTCTATGGCTACCTGAGCACAGATAGCCCTATTGTCTGTGGGCTGACTAAATCCCGCCTACCTACATATACCTTTAATGATTTATAAGTGTGGTGAATGCGGTGACGTGCACGAGGAAAACAGATTTAATAGAAACGAGAGAATGCAAATCATCAAGCAAAATATTCTAGACTTTAAGTACATATCAGGCAAAGTGTTATTCGTGAATCATCACTATTGATAACATAAGCAATAAAAGAAGCATTATGAGTGACAGCTCATATTGCCCAGGCCCCATTTACATGTGTACTATTCTCTATAAGGTACATAAAAGTAAATACAAGAAAGTAAAAAAAAAAAAAAAAAAAAAAAAAAAAGACACAATGCCTGAAAAATCTTTATACTCCTTTTGGGAGTTAAAAAAAACACAAAAAATAATGTTTCTGTCACATTTTTAAATTTAGAGCAGAGTCCACGCCAGATGTTTTAATTAATTTACTGTAATTCATTCATCACTGTCCTGGCTTTCTTCCTGCACTAAGTGAAGAAATAATCCATTTGTCTCTGGTGTGCAGCACTGCAGTCCTTCTGACCTACTTTCCTTTTCTTTTTCCGCTCCCTGCTGCCATCTTCTTTCTTTAGCAATGATGGAAAAAAGTTTGGCATTGTTTTTTTTTTTTGCCCAGTGGCCTGTGTTTTGCCAGGCTGGTGAAAACAGAAAAAACAGGGTGTAGCTTTCATTTGTGTGAGTGATAGTGAGTAAATTCATCTCAGCTTCCATTCCAGTCTCCCCTTCCCAAATATAACCACTCTTTGCTAATGTCAACTAATGTTTTAACCTTGATAAAGGAGTAAAAACCTGCACAGTAACTTAGCGTAAAAACAATGTTTCTTCATGTTTCTGGTTTTATCTATAATGCTACAATAAATCTGAGTCAGGGTTAAGTCTTTTTTGTGTAAACAACCACTACATGTGCTTCTCTTACATTTTGAGTCCACAAACATGCTCCTGTTTAAAAAAAATCTTTTTACATATAACAGAACTCCATGCATCACTTCAATGAAAGTTTGCACACAAAATTTAATTTAGCCTCACACTAGCCACACCCAAATCACAATGGTGTTAGATTAGATTTCTAGATGATCCTGATGATGTCATTGTTTTGCTTAATTTATAGGACTTGACATGCTTTATTTGTCTTTTACTGCATTTATAAAAAGAATTTATTGACAATCTCTGTATGTATGACGGGAAGTATATCAGTCACCTTGGGATTAAGAGTTAAGAAGCAGCGAAACAAAAAGTTTAGTAATGAGAAATGTTACATAAAGTATGAGAGAACATCTCCTCTCCCACTCTCTGTTCCAGTTTTTCAGATCTTTCTTCACCTTGAGCTTGTTGTCACCTATAACTCATTCCTCACCTCACCTGTCTCCCTTGTATTTGTATCATCTAATTCAGCAAAACTGGAATGAAACTTCTCTGGAGGAAGGCTCAGGATGTCAAATGGTGTAAAACCCCTGTTCCACAAAAGCTAAACCCTCACCAACCAGTTAGGTTCAAAGCAACAGACACACTTCACATGATGCAATCATTTTACATTGATTGTTCCAATTCTCACAAGCATTCATCTGTTTTTGTTCAGAAAGAGATAACATTCAGGGAGAGAGCGATTGTGTGTGTGTGTGTGTGTGTGTGTGTGTGTGTGTGTGTGTGTGTGTGTGTGTGTGTGTGTATATATCAATGTGTGTTTGCAGAGAGATGTGAGATGAGGAAGCAGAATCCCACCAGGGTTTGGATTCTTAAATATGCTTCACTGTCTTTTGGTAAATGTGATGCAATAGTGATGCAGGGATGTGTGCGTGTGTGTATGTGTGTGCTCTTACATGGCAATCATTGTGAGAACCAATTTATAACTACTGAAGTGAAGACCTGACCGACAGGGTAAAGTTGTTTTGTCTAGTCATCATGGTCAGATGGGTCTTCTATTGTTTTGGGTTTTTTTTTTTTGGGGGGGGGGTTTAACTCTTAACCGTC
>JAPQRQ010000022.1:21692766-21714518 GCA_037367365.1 Apogon talboti
TGCTTCAAAAGCCACTCAGACATCCATTGTTATGTCGAGAGCCAAACTGAATGAGATAAGAAGGTGGAAAGAAAGGACCTCCTCTCCTCTTTGTATATCATTCACTGTTACAAATTGCCCTGCATAGGAAATGAGAGTATTGTTATTTCAAACTTAATAATGTTACAAGACTCCATCAAGACAACGCTGCTCTATCAAACTCCCACAATCTCCAGAGATAATTTAATCACCAAATGCCAAACTGCCACGCCACATTTAGGTGTAATTTTCATCTGTGCAAAGGTAATTTGTTTCAGTATTATGAATTAATTAAAGCCTAACGAAGATGGAGAAGGCTGTAGAATGTCTAATCAACAGGCCCTTGAAGACTGATTGATTCTTTCGCCTCCACACTCTAGTCTGTCATGTTTTGTCCTGCTTGTTGTCTTCTATCACCGTTGCTGCATTTTTTTTCTTTTCCCACGATGGTCTCCGCCTTCTCCTTCATAAAACCGGCCTCTGTTTTATGTGAACATGATGATCCAGATGTCTCAAAGTCGGATGAGTTCCCATCCAGGCGTTAATCTGGTGTGTTTGTTTGACTGACAGGTGACTTTCCAACTTTCTGTTTGTTGCTTTTCCTGCGTGCATCTGCTGCAAAAAGCCACCTTTGTACAACATCAGACTTTATTATTTCAGTCTTCACCCCGCAGCTTTTCTTGTACCAATGCTTTATGGTATTTGTTGACATTTAAACATCCCCCAAACATTCCTGATTCCCTATATATGCCTGTGTGAAATGCATCAGGGTGGAGCCAAGTGTCACTCAATCATTCTTGCAGCTGCTTGTCCCAGGGGCCCGGGACTTTGTTTTCACATACATGTACAAGCCGCAGGGTACCTGAAAGCGTCCTTTTCACCCCTAAACGCTCACTCACAGACATGCAGTGGAGGAAAAAATACACTTTACCATAAATCAAAGTTAGAACACTCCAAAGTCATATGCAGACAAGCCCTTCTCACGCACACACCACACATGTCAGGTGTTATCTGTGTTTCAGATCTGCAGGCCTTTTATACATCCCCTGAAATGCACATTTGCACACTCAGACACACACACACACACACACACACACACACACAGTAAACACAACAAATGCCTTCTCATCTACCAATAGCAACATACCCCATATCCAGTTCTTGCTAATGTAAATATTTATCCTGCATGTTTGAGATATTCAAGGCATGCTACGTGGTTGTAACAAAAGCCTCCAGGTTTAAGAATACATAGTCAATCTAGGTCAGTGAAATCAGTGAAACCCAAAAATCTGTTCTTGTTGCAAGAACTACAAGAACAATGAGAGTGAGAAAAAAAAAAAGACATAGTGAGTCTTGTATCCAACATGACGGGGTTAAGGGAGACATGGCAGCTGTAGGTGCATTCCTCTCATGTACAGTAGATAGGGAGGGAGGCAAAGAGGGTGGTGACAAAAAGAGAGAGAGGGAGGTAGAACGAGGTAGGGAGACGCTGGGGTCAGTGTGAAACTGGTGGAGCGCAGATAAATCAGCTCTGTAAAACAAACATTGTTTAGTGACAGGCACCAGGGTGTGTGGCTCTGTTTGTGTGTCTGTTTATTTAGGCTGTATGAGGCATCATGGGAAATGCAACAGGGAGTGTCACCAGACAAACACAACACCATAACGTACTTACTTGAAGGTTCAGTCCATCTAAACTCAGGACATCTGTAGGTTTGAAGAAGCAAATTTTCTGTTGTTTATTTATTAATTTGAGACGTTACATCTACAGAATAGTAGCACAATGGGTCTTAACCATGTTTTGAACCAGCTTACATTATATTTCCATTTCTCAGTGACTAATGTTTCTGCTACTGGTCTTCAAGCTGCTGAAGCTGAGTGATTGTTGGTGGCTCCACTAATTCTCTACAAATTCAGATTTTAGTTATACTAAAATGCTAAAATTAAGTACTTAATTTAGGAAAATCAAACTTAAGACATTTCAAGAATCACCCATAAATTACAAAAACAACAGACCTCTATAAAGATAACTTTCACTCAGAGTTTCTAACTGTGAAACTCAATATACATACATAAACACAGTGAATAGTGTTTGTGGTTAAAAACACTAAATGCACAGTGTGTAATTTCTGCTGCTACAGGGTCTGTCAGATAAAACAATAACAAAGGTTTTAAAGTCACAGTGAAGTACCGTGGACTCATGGGAGTTGTTGTTTCCACCACCATCACCAATGGAAAATCTATCCAGTGGGCCTGGGCAGAAACCAGACAAGGTAATGAAAGTTTTAATCACATTACATCTAGTGATTTCAATTAAATCATTTACTTTTCCTTTTATCGGTGGTCGTAGCTCAGGAAGTGGAGCGGGTCCTCCAATAACCAGAGGATTGGAGGTTCAAATTGTGCTTCATCCCATCCTCTGCTGTTGTGTCCTTGAGCAAGACACTTCAGCCCCCTTCACCCCCAGTGTCATTTACACTGATGCATGAATGTTTGGTGGTGGTCGGAGAGGCCATTGGTAGCTACACTTCTGTCAATCTGCTTGAGGGCAGCTGTGACTACAGATGTAGTTTACCACCACCAGTGGGTGACTGTGGAGTGAATGAATAATGGATTTAGTGTATAGCACCAGAAAAGTGCTATATAAATCCAATCCATTCTTATGGTGATAAAATAGCCACAACTAACACTAAACATTAACAAAAACAAATGACCTCAATGACAGGTGGAACAGGTCATAATATTGACTAAAATTACAGATTAACACTGCATTTTACCACTGTTGGAAACACAAGTACTACAGTCAGCAAAGTACATAGCAGATGCAATTGTTTTTAGTCATTTTACTGTGGAAATATTGCTTATTATAAGTTGAATCCACGTCTGTTTAAGTAATGGATGTTTTAAGTGCAACACTATCTCATAAATTTACCATTCATATGTTTTGGAAATTACATATTGTTGGAATGGATAGTGGCAGATTGACTCTAGACCAACAGCCTGAGATTTAACAATTAAATACAATGACATTTTTAGGAAGTCGTTTCTTTAAAAACAATTAGAAACTTAAGTCACATAAAGTATTACTACTGTTTATTACTCTTTAGTCATATGTAAAGTATGGCCGTGTGTGTGTGTGTGTGTGTGTGTGTGTGTGTGTGTGTGTGTGTGTGTGTGTGTGTGTGTTTGTGTCTTTGTTCGCATAATGCTCAAATGACCCTAAGATTTCCTGCTGTTAACTATACTGTGGTGGCAGGGAGCAGACGACCAATTAAAAATCCCCATGCAAACACCCAATCAGAACCCCACGCCAATGGTTTTTCACAGCCATCTCCCATTCTGTTCCTTCCGTCACACTGAGCGACAGGGGTCTTTGCACCACACGTGGACACACATACACACGAACACATACCAAAACACATGCACATACGCACACATAAATGCATTACACCTTATTACTCTTTATTAATCTGCAGGGCGTTAATTGAATCCCCCCTGAGTCTGAACCGTACCTGCATTCTCTCTCTCATTATCAGTCAAGGTGCCTTTGGGGTAAGCAGAGAGGGGGGATGGTGGTGAGGAGACCAATCCAGAGTTGCCAGTGACAGTCCAGCTGTACATCCACAGAACTGACTGAATTCAACTTAAGAGACGGTTACTTTATTCTCTGTCCCTCTTACAAAGGGATAGGCTGTCTTTCATATCAACCTAAATAAAGAGATCACCTTTTTGGGAAACCCTTCGACGTTATGATCATTTGAAATGCTTTAATCTTAGTGCTTAGTGTATATTTAAGGAGAAACACTTTCCTCAACCTTACCTTGAATGAAATCTCACTGTCCCTTTTCCTGTCTCTTCTTATGAGGTCTAGATCACCATTACACATGGTGCTTCAAACTGCAGGTGGGTGCAGTTTGGGAGATGTGAATTAATTTTACTAATTCTATAAAACTGTCAAAACACCACTTGGGCTTATTAACCAAGGTCTTTTAACAAGAAATATAATCTGTGTTCTTCAAATTTGTCTTGAAATCACTTTTCTTTTTTTTTTTTGGCAAAATGAGTAGCTTTTTGATACATTTTTGTTTTGCATGATTTTATCACTAGGTTAAAACAGGTTATACATGTTAATAGCAATTTGAATGGGAGTCAGTTGTCATTTTCATACATATTAATATGAGGACAAATGGTTGATATGGCAAAAAAAAAAAAATGCGGGATGCTAGAAGCTCTTCTGTGTGAAACACTTAGATAGCTATTGCTCTAGGGTTAGTGTTGTTTTTAAGATTGTTTTTACATCTGGTAGAAATCTGATGGGAAGAAAATACCAGAATTACTAGTGTACTACTAAGGGTAAGGATAAAAAGTGCTCACAAGAGCCGGAAAAAAAACCAAAACTGAATTTCACACATGCAACAGCCCTGTAAAGCAATTTCCACAACCTCCTTGATTTCATGATGTAACTTGTTTGCTAATTGGCCTGACATAAGCACAATGTTCCCCCAAAGTGTCTTTTCAAAGGGAGTATATATATTTTTCTCTTTTACTGAGAGCATCAGATGAGCAACTGACGAAAGGGGGCTCAGGTTATAAGTGGTTAAAATGAGCTTAACACAAGACAGACTGAGATTATGTCAAGTTTTATGAATAGCGGAGAAGATTTAGAGAACAAAATAACAGCAGTATATCACAGTCAGAGACTTAAAAAGAGATGAGTCAACAAATAGTGTATGATTTGTAAATGGATCTGTAAATGATACAGGGTATAAAGGACTTATTTTTGCACTGCAGCTCTCTCCTCTGAGTCCAATCAAGAGAACAAATATAAACCCGGACATTGATACCCTTCTGTTATGGAAACCTGATGCCACTTTTCCAAACTGCTTTGTTGAGCAATGGAGTAGAGTCCCGTCCAGCGTGCATCAAGCCGAATCTGATCGGTGATTGGTCAGTACAGCTGTCAATCACGTGTTTAGGGGCTCATTATTCTTAGATAAAGGTAGCTAGTGTTGCACATTGTTTTTGATGTAAAAGAGCAGAAGAAAAATGCTGATGAACTCCAGAGTGAGCATAAATATGAGTATCTCTCCAATGATCATTTTAGAAGGATGAAGGCTGCAAGATAGTCTAGCAGGGTTTCATTTTCTTAAGGTACCTTAAAATCCACTCATACACTGGAAATAAAAACGTGATTAGTACAAGCAAATGTCCTGACATTGTTTCACATTGCGTGCAAGTCAAACAATATGCATAATATAATTGGGACGGGTTTCATTGCAGTGTGAAAGTGCTAATATGTGATAAATAATTCATGGTAATTCATGGTTTAGGGAGGAGTTCAGTTGATGCACACTCCTCAAAGCTTTGATTGGTTTTCATATTCAGTTAGATCATTCAGTCATTCATTCATTCACTCATTCATTCATTTTCCACTTAGTCCTGAAGAGGGTCATGGAGGTTCAATTTTATGGAATTTTATGCCAATTCCATGCTGTTTTTGTCACTTGTTTTTTTTTTAATTATTTTCATCTTGTTGTGTCTGTATGACTGCAGTCTGTCGGATGGCTTTAATGAGATCATTTATAAACACTTCTTTTATTTTCATTGAATGAATTCACAGATCATATCACTCTTATGTATTTTACCCCAATTTTCTGCAACCCAATAAAAACAGCACCGCAATCTGTTTTGGGTCCCGACCCTAAGTTTGAGAAAGAAAAAGTTAGATTAACAGTGTCAAACGTGGTTAAAACCGGCCCACCAAAGGGTTAATCCAGCCCATGGGATGAATTTTTAAGGCGCAAAATTAACACTGAAGATATTAACGGTAAAGGGTGTAAAACTCATTTTAGTTCAGGGGCCACATACAGCTAATTTGATCTCAAGTGGATTGGATCAGTAAAATAATAACAAAAAAATATATACTGTATATGATGACACCTCCAGATTTTTCATGTTTGAGCATGATAAGAGTAAAATTAGATGATGAAAACATTTATACACTATGTGAGTAATCCAAGCACCACAAACATCCTGAAAATTCTTAAGAAAAATAAGTTGAATTTTAACAATATTCTGCCTGTTCCCAAATGTTTTTGTGCCTTTGTAGATCCACTGTGATCTGTAAGTTGTGGCAAAATATTGTTAAAATTGCACTTTTACTCTTTAACAAGAAAAATCTGCAGTTATTATTTATAGGTTATTATTCTTTTATTTTACTGGTCCGGCCCACTTGAAATCAAATTGGTTTGTATTTGGCCCCCGAACTAAAATGAGTTTGAAACCTTTGAGTTAGATGAATGATTGTGTTGTTGAGTGTTTCTGTGTCTGCTCATCACAGGTTTTCAGTCAAGCATCTTCCGACAAGTTTATAGTCCAGCTTTACACTTAAAAACTGGGTCAGGGTTTAGTTTACACAGGCAGACTTGGCTTAGTGTACATACTGTACTATGCCAAGGGAAGAAAGGGTGTATGAGTAAATTGTGTTCCTGCTTGTGTAGTGTAGTGTGTGTGTGTTTGAGTGCGTATGTGCGCCAGGAGAGAAGAGGATCCGATTAGTACTACTCTGAAAGTAATTACCTTAATTAAAGCAGTAATGTGTAGAGACGGAGGGGAGGAGAGGGGGAGCGGAGAGGGGGAGGCACGGGAGGAGCTGCCATCTTTTATGGGGCAGTTTAGGGACAGTGTGATTTAAGGGGCACACTCAGCAGTGGGCAGAGACAGAGAGGGAGGGACCGCGAGACAGTCAGGGGGTGAAAGAAAAGTAGGGAGTGCGCGAGGATAAAAGTAGGTTTTTATTATGGGAGGATGAGAGAAAAGGTGATGTGAGAGAGGGATTGTGGGAAAAGAGAGAGCTGGAGAATGTGATACATTTTTGCAGGACAGCCTGATGTTTTATATTATATATTAGGGCTTAATGATGAAGTAATAATTATCTTGTCATAATACGATTTTGTGTCGTGATTATGATAATTATCATAACGTACCCTATATGGACAAAAGTATCGGGACATACTGAATTCAGGTGTTTCATTACGAAGAGGAGGCTGGGCTACAAAACAATAACGACAGATGTCACAATATAATTTTATATGGTGACAAATCTCCCTATATCTGTTACTCCAGCTTCCCCCCATCGTCCATCGACATGCAACAAAGTAGGTTAACCGGTCAGTCTAAATTGTCTGTAGGTGTGAGAGTGAATGGTTGTTTGTCTGTGTATGTCAGCCCAGTGATGATCTAGTGACAGGTCCAGGGTGTACTCCGCCTTCAGGTTACGCTGAAGCCTAACCTGACTAGACCCTCCAGAGAATTAACCAGTTTGGAAAATTAATAATTATTTTTTATTTTTTTTTATTTCATTTTTAGGGTTGATTTTGTTTAAATTGTCACCCTCACTTACACCATTTCTTCAATTCTGTCTCAAGGAGGAACATCAGCACTTTAACTGATATATTGATTTGCCTTTTGTCATTATAATTACTGACAACTCATATGAACATTTCATCATGTTAAGAACGTTTTATCATGTTAACCTTTCAAATCAACCCAACATCTATGTTCATACAGTGTATATTTGTCCTTTGTCTTTTTCATTTAATTAGCTATATTAGTATTATAGACACTTACAAAATATTTCGACAACATACAGTACTAGTTTTGTTGTTTTTGCAGGGTTGAAATGAGCATATATATTTATTTCACATTCATTTTCTCAAGATACAACATGAAAATACAGGAAATATGTGTACAGCCATAAAGGACACACTAAAAGCTGGATGGGTTCCAAAGGTTAAAGTCACTATTTTGTGTGACCCCTGACCCCCTGACAAGAAGCAGCATAAACAGTTAGAAACATGTGGCATGTGTGAAACGAAACCTGGTATAAAACATCAGAAAATGAATGCAATAAATCTCACATTGTCTGAACAAAATGGTTAAAGGGAGGTCACACTAAATGCTACCTCTTTGGATTATAGATTCGTTTTTTTCCCTGAAACTTTTGTTTTAATGCTGTACATATTTCCCATATATCCAGATTGTATCTTAATACAGAGACTGAGAAATGGATATGTGTGGTCATTAGAACTTTACTAAACCAGCAAACCTAATGTTGGCCTAAGACTTTTGCCAAACTTTTTTTTTTTTGCCAACTTTCACTAAATATCTGCATTTAAACTAAAAAAAATAACGATTTAATCTTTACTGTGATTTTTATCATGCTAACATTTTTTGTCATTTTGCTTCTGTCTGCAGACTATTGTCTCCACTTTATCACTATGTTCCTTACACGTACAGAAGCATATGGAAAAACAATTAACAATAGCCACATTAGGCAATGTTTTACTCCATGTTGCAAAGTGTCAGTCCTGGACCTTATCTGGCGTGGCATACGACTGATGACTCAATCTTGCTATGGAAGGCACACTTCCTCTATAACCTTTTTGTACCACACACATTTAAACCAAGCGTTGTAGCCTATTCAGCTTGTTTCACAGGCATGTGTTTGTGGTTTAGTCTGAGAATGCTCCAGGTCTTATTCAGGTAGAACCAGTGGCACATCACCGTAGACATGTTACGCCGGAGGGTAACCACATGTGAATCGCTTTTACCCGCCTCTAAAAAATCCCCAAAAAAAGCATTTGTGCAGATCCCCTAAAGGGTTTTCCCTTCGCAAATACTGATCTCTAATTATGTCACCGGTGTGTCAACTTCAGTACACTGTTGCATAAATTTTTTGTTTATTTTTAATATTTTATGTCCTTTTCTTCATCTGTGTGTCTATTTCTGCTTGCCTAATTCACCTTTTCTCTGCTATTCTTCCCATATTTTGTAAGGTTGAACTCTTACTGATGCACATGTTTTTTTCTCTGAACTTTCCAAGGCTCCAGTCTGTGTGACGTCCATGGTCCACATTGTCCTTGCGTGTGTATGTGCACTAGTTTGTGTTTGTATTTGAACTTGAGTCTGTGGATTTATGTGTATACAATGCTTCTGCAAAAACTGTACAAAGAGGCTGAGGGCACTGCACATATTTGCATGAGCTGGAGGTCTGATCGTAAGAGTTGGGTAATGGAAATCTAATAACTATCTACAGAATATAGTCAGTGCCGTGTCCTCAACACATCCTGCTTGCAGGTGTGTGTGTGTGTATTTGTGTATGCATGTCAGACTCTGAATCGCAAGTGAAATAGCATCTGTGTGATAGAGTGATAATGAAAATAATAACATCCCTGACAAAATATTCATAAAGGTAATGATGAATGCCATATTTTTCAGAGAGATACATCAGAGGCGTCTTGGTTAAAAGAAAACAGTGACCGGCGTCTTCCACACCCTCAAATTATCTGCCGCTTTCACATTTCACTGATAGCATAGATGAGAGCTGAGGAAAATGGACACACAATTATGCTCACTTGTCGTATATTAATACTGCTTCTTGACATCTTCCATGGACCCTGAGCTGTCATCTCTTTGTCTGCTTTAATTGAAAATTAATGGTTAGCGCGTTGCCAAGGCAACCACAGCAGTGGCGGTGGGTAGAGAGCCACATTCAGGCAGACACCAGTGGCATTGTTTGTCCTGTCTGACCTTGGAAGTCAGAAAAAAGAAAGAAGAAATGCAGAGGAGGACAAAAAAGACATTAAAGAGAGAAGAGAGAGCTAAGGGTTGGATGTTGTTCAATGGAGCGAGGGAGAAAAATAAAATAAAGTTATTGTGGCTGTGTTTTGGTCAGGTACAGAGAAAGAGAACTCCGGTTGAGGTGACTGAAGAGACTGAAGATATGATGTCAAAATGCCAAATGGGGAGAATTGTGTTTGAGTAAGAAAGCAGAAAGGCCTGGTGATTCTTCTGTGGTGACAGGATTACCTTTGTGCTGATGGAGTCAGAGGGCATCTCGTGGCCCCATAATCATCTGGACACAGGTGTGGGAGTGAGCGAGTGTGAAAGAGAGAAATTGTATGTGTGAGTGTGGAGGTGTACATGGACATGTGGTCCTAATGTTTACAAATCCATCAGTGTGGACTCAGTGCCAAATGGACACTGACTTGAAGGCCAGGCATGTGCAAATTGACAAAAGTATTCATGGACATCACACAATCTACTCCAGTGGCGAGCTCTCTAAGCCAAGATGAAGAGAGGTGCAAGGGGCTGCAGGAGATAAAATGGAAAAACCATTTATAAAAATAGAGAATTTATCTACAAATCAGCTTTACTTTCAAAACACATCAGTGGGTACAGAGCCTTTCATTAGTTTCATCATTAGTCGAATATGAAGCATTTTGGAGAAAATATAAAGTATATAAAATACACTTTGATTTTTTGGAGGATTAAAAAAAAATACTGTTACTGAATATGTTCCACTTTAAAAAAGCAACTGAATTCAATCTTTCCTGAAATGTAAAGTTTCATACTCTAAAGCCTTTGTATTACTGCACATTCCCACACAATATTTTACCTATGCAGTCATTTTGTAACATGTTTTTGCCAAACCTGTATACTAAATTTTCAGCTCAGACATGCTTAAAAATGATCTTTTTCAAACCTGAACATTTTGTCGTTTATCCTTTCTGATTTATACACACTTGCCCATATAGATGGAACAATTTTGTTTTCAGACACATTCCTCTTTTTATTTCTATTTATACACATCAGTAATCACCTTTGACATGTGCGATGATTACATACTCAGTCACACTTTATCTATCAAGAATAAATCACACTGTCACAATCACTTCATGGGAAGAGGTAAAACTATTTCAAGCCAACTTTATGGGCAACAGCTTTGTCTGACTTTTCTTTCAAAAAGATTACATTTATGTGTTTATTGTCATTATGAGACAGTGAATAAGATTATGCTCACAAATGACAGAAATCGCCTTTAACAAATAATTATTTGATCATCAGTTAGATTAGGTAGTATTTAACATTTAGATTTCTTTTACAACCAGTATTTGTTTGCTCTTGTAGTGAATTTTGCTTGTTGTGCCATAGTGCCAAAAACTGTTCAAATGAATTATTGTCTGGATAAAAGTATTGAAGTTATTAAAATTAAATTAGAGGGAGTAATATTTAGTGGTATCTACTGGTGAAGCTGCAGATTACAAGCACCTGCATAACCCACAGCTCACCCTCCCCTATGTCAGTGGGAGGGGCTAGCAGAGACATGGCAGTGCAACATGACAGACTCTCTATGTACAGCTTGTTACTTTAAAGCAGAGGAAAATATGAAAATTGACATGAAGTTAAATCCCTTGTATTCAGTCTCTAAAAAAAAAAAAAAAAAAACTAAAACAAAAAGAAACCCAAGATCAGAAGTATTCCTTTTAGGGAACAGGAATGTTCAAAATTTAATGACATGACTGCATGTATTGTAAACATAAAAGCATCCTGGGGTCCATAGTCGGCTTGATGAACGCTGTGTTACACTTTTCACACTGTAACTGGGCAACAGTCGATGTCACAGACTAAAACACAGACATGCCTCATTACACTGTGACTTCCTTGGATACTTGATGATTGGTACCGTAGTTCAATAATAAACTAAATGAAGAACCCCCTTCCCTGCTTTAAGTGGATCAACATTCTCTACAATTTTTCTGCACTTGCGTCATACCTGTACCTGATCAAATCTTTTGTGTGTTTGGAAGAGTTTGTTTAATACCGACTCAAGTACACCCACTAGCCTTGCTGGAGAGGTGTGTTGAAGGAATCATGCGCATGTACGATACATTAAAAAAAATTACCAAACATTTAGCTGCAGAGCACATCCGCCGCACTGCAAACACAATGCAGATTTTTGTACTATGCTAAAAATGTGGCTTTATTTTACTTCCACTTTTAGGATACGGACAAAAGATGTCATGGCTGCAGCCCACAACAGGTTTTGGAAGAACTGTGCAAATGTAATTTCGTGTGGTTGTAGTTTCTACATGCCATATGACAATAAAGCAATTCAATTCAAAAGATGGATCATATTTTAACACACACTTCAAAATTGGAGGCCAGTTGTGAGTATGTGTGGAGGAACTTCACCCAAAAGTGCGGCTAAGATTAAGAAACTTTTTGAGGGAGGTCACAGCTTATTTTTTTGTTGTAACTTACTTCTGCAGACATTTTGTGAAGGCTGAAGACCATTCATTGTTCATATTGTTACAAATGTGACAATATGTTGCTTTTGTCAAGTTGCATAATAGTGTTTTTCTTGAGCAGAATGTTCTTGAGCAAGTTATTTTGCAACTGATACACAATGTTTCTTGACTTTTGTCATAAGCAAACCAGTCAATAGCAGAGAAATGTGTGTTCAAGTGATAGTATGGGAATATGTTGCATTAAATGATAATAGTGATATTAGATCTTATATTTATATAGCGACAACTATTGCACAGGCCAGTGTCAGTGTGTTTGCAGCATCATATGCATTTTATTTGACAGTCAGTGGCTTTATAGTAAATGTGGAAAAGCTAACATTTTCTGCAACATTGACTCAATAGCAGAACCCATGCAGTTTGACAAATGACAGTGGTTGCAGAAACTATTTTATGTTCAGTTAATTCAGCGGTTCTCAATCTTTTTCTCTTGGACCCCCCTTTGGAGGACGAAAAATCTCCAGGCCCCCCTTCAACCCAACAACATTGTAACAGTGGTGCAATTATAACTTTTATTGAAAGAAACATCAATATTGTAACAATACTTTTTGCTTGACCTTGTGTAAATTAAAAATAACTTAGATTTTTGCTTGAACAATACAAATAAACTCAATAAGACTGCTCCCTGAGACAATATTTTTCCAAATAAAAATAGGAAATGTGCAATTATCTTACAACTGTGACAATAAAGTTACTTTTTTTTAGAACAGCAAACAAATTTTGGTAACAAAGATGAACATTTTAACAATATCCGTGGCTGCAATGAGCCTGTTTACATCGCATATCTCAGAACATTAAAGTGCAATCTGTACAAACTGTACAAAAACAGAAACATTGCACATTTTTCTTTTCCAGTAAAATACTTGTCCATTCTGCAAACCTAAACACTTTGTCTAGTTTAGTGACGGGTCACCATGGCAATAGATTTGTTTGTTGTATGTCCCTAAAATAAGTCCAGGGTGCTCCAACGCTAAAACATTAGTTCCACCTGCTACATGTTCTAACCTGAAGAAAAAAGAAAAAAAAAAAAAACACCCAGGAATGATTACATGCCCCCCGGCAAGCCTTCATGTCCCCCCAGGTGCCCCGCCCCACAGTTTGAGAAACACTGAGTAAATGATCTGTTTTGTTGTAGAAGTAATAACCTTTGAATTTACTCTGAGTTTTTATGAAAATCTACATGATCCATATATTAAATATAGTGAATTCAATACTTGCTCTACACTGAAAAATGCAAAATGCAGAGGATAATGTTCTAATAAATAGTGATAAATTACTTAAGAAGGATTAGATGTAGAGTAAATTTCATTTGGAGTTCACCGCAAAAATAGTCTTAGGTGTTTAAGGATTAATATACACAACCATGATCATGCCAGTTCACACAAGACTTACATGGACACAATTTCACATATACAGTAAAGGGTGGAATAATTACTTCACACAACTGATCTTACTGCTCTGGAGACACCTGCAACCACCTGATGCTCTATTACACAATGACGAAAATAACAATAGAAAGAAGAGATGATACAGCCAAAAAGCAAATGATTTAATGATTTAAGGATTTCATCTGAAAAGCAATATGCAATGTTATACTCAGAGTAAAAGCTAGTCTTCCAATTCAACTAGTGATAAAAAAGATGCATCAGGGAAGCAGGAAGGAGGAAGTGATGTGAGTAAATGCGAGGCAGACATGTAGGTGTGTATTTAAAATGTGGAGGGCTGAGGTAAAGGATTTGGCGTTGCAGAAAGAGGGAGATGATAGAAGAAAGAAAAAGTAGGATGGATCACTTTTCCATATTGCATGTGTAGCAGAATCCATCATTTTGGCGAGCCAGATGTGCGTCATTCACATCAAACTTTCCAAATTAAAGGGCCACCTCACCCCTCCACTCCCCTCTCTAATCCTCTCTCCTCTTACCATTAAGTCTGTGTGTGTCAGACACACACACGAGCGCACACAAACACATCCACTCATATACAGTATATGGATGCACGCTCGCAAACTTCTTCCTCTTCTTTTTTTCCAGGGGAAGTTGCTGAGAGGGCTCATTTATGATATTTTGTAGCAGCAACGTAGCCTTAGGATGCAAAACACATCTCTGCGCTGCCAGATGAGGCATTGTGGGTTATCTTATCTGATGCGAGGAGGGGTGGTGAATGTTATTTGCATGCTGCATTGATGTTCAAATAGCAGTTTGAATGCTTCCTCAGCAGGGAAGGACTGTGATTGTATGGTTGGCGTGCAAACAAGGGTATCAGATGATATCAGCTTTGGCCTACTTTGCTATCCTGGGTGCGATGCATGAGTTTGTACCATAAAAACTTCACTCAGCTTAAACATACATCTGTCTCCAACTCCACCGTCCAACTCCACAGTAACATATGTATGTGTGCTTGTCTCTGCGCAAGTTCCCCAACCCTGCGTCTGTTGCACTTTATGGCAGTGATATGTTAAGTACCTCATATTACAGTCATAAAAAAGGTCTGTAAGTTGCTTGATGCAGTTTAAAGCCGTAGAGGTAATGCCACAAATCACCGCCTGCACTTTAGCCTGACACGCACCAACACAGACACACACTGGACCCTATTTGAGCTGCTGCCAAAGGGCCCGTCTGCCTTTCATATGTACACAAAATGACAAGAAATGAAGAGAGAAGAGAGGGCAGGATAGGAGGGGAGACAAGAGGACAAGGGAGGAACAGACACATAAAGAATGATGAACGTGAAGGTGGAGCGACTGAAAAAGGAAACTTCAAGCAGACAGTAATAAGGAGCAAGAAAGTGTCTGAATAGTAAATGAGCAGCCGTCGCTCTGACAGCGGAGCGACCGGACAGACACATGACGAGGCTTTCATCCCTCACCGTAGCATGTCACTGCCCCGTAAAACAGAAAGGCAGAGATAGAGAAAGAATATTTTCTCATTTCAAGTCCATTTTCCCTGAGATTGGAGGGCACAAGATAAGTATAAAAAGGAGGGAAACACACCTACCCCAGAACCTGTCTTTTTTTTTTTTTTTTTTCTGTCAGTCCATCACACACCACACACACAATGAGACGACTAACTTTCTTTGAGAGAGTTCTCTTTAGCCGCAGCGCCAGATGAGGTTTGATACCTGCGATTCTCCAGTTAATCCCGGTTAGAATTTAAATAAAAGGGAAATTATTGTCTTTCTCTTCCTTCTATACCTCACTTCCATTTTCACTCCAACACCGTCTCCCTCTCCCAATCTTTCCCCTCTCTTTTCTTCGGCACCGGGTGCAGAAAAAGCCTGACCTCTGCGTTTTCTCCCGTCCTTAAGATTGGTTTTAAATACTCAGCAGATTAAAGCACAGGCATGAAAGCTCACATTAGCCATATATTTAAAAATCCCCCTGGCTGATAATCCATGTATTTGTCAGAATCAAACACAGGGGAATAGAAAAGGGACCAATGACATGATGAGTAGCCTGAGCCAGACGTATTGTGAAGGGGAATTAGAAGGAGAGAGATACATTTAGCAGAACGTGGCCCAAGAAGAAAGTCCTTCAGGATGATTATTGAAATTCACTCAAGACTGGCTCACGTGAGCATTTGACAGGACAAAAAGCACCATGGCAATTTGACGACCTCTGATGCCCTTCACTGTCTCTCTCTCTCTCTCTCTCTCCCTGCGGTCCACACACACTCACCCACAGCGAGTCACCTCCACTGAAACTCTGACAGTTTAATGTGGCATTTTCCACACACTGAAGGATACGCATTTTAAACTTTTACTCATCTAAGCTGCAAATTGCAACCTTCACGGTATTATTGTCCAAAAAGAAACATTTCACAAAAAGTAAAACATGTATTTGTTGAATTTTAAATCCTGCAAAACTTTATATCATTTGCACTGAGTAAAAGCATAAATCTATAAACTAGCCTTTTTCAATTATTCCTTTATTCTGTGCGTTTTTCTTCTCTTTGGTTTTCATCCGGAGCCTCTTTTTCTGTTACAGCAACCTAATTTAATGCTCAAAAGAGATGCTAATTTTATTTTGTTTGGATGTAACTCTTCACATAAAAGCACTGGAATGAAGAAAAACAAAGAATGAAATGAATAAATGCATGCACATACCAAAAGTATTAGTGGGATATGTGGCATTTTGTGTTTTGTACAATACATTTTACAGCATATCATACAAAAAAACTGTTCATTAATTTCTAAACTATTTATAAAATGTTCCCGGTTTATCCTTGTTAGTGCCACTGCTGACATTACTTTGTGTTCTGGTGCATTTCTTAAAGCTATCGAGAGGAGCTAAAAAGGAGAGATGAATACTCTGAAAACTGAGATGTATAGGTCAAAAGAAATCATTGAGCCTTTCACAACCACAATTCACTCACAAACACATCTAGTAAATGTCAATAACCAGCTATAGTGCATTCCAGACCAAAACATATTGCATTCAATGATGTGCAGCCTCCAAGGTTATGAAAACTACAGGACATTAATGTTTTTATTTTATTCAGCTCAAATGAGTGAACCTACTCATTTGCTAGAAAATGCAGGACAAAAACTACAATCAATTCTTCAAATAGAGTTTTATTAATTAAATATTTTTTGTTCGACTTGTCACGGCTTTGAAGTATGACCCGTCAAAGGTCAAGCAGCTCTAAAGCCAGATAGAATGAGATTTATGTAGCTGTTGAAGCTCAACTGACTCGGTAGGTTTTATTTTATCTATTGCACTTTGACGTTTTTTTTTTTCTTTACTAGTACCTCTGGTTATTCATCTCCCTTTCAAATTGTTGAATTCAACTCTATTTCCATAAAAAAAAGAAGTGCACTCCCATAAACGTACTTTTAATTTTTTTCCCTTAATTTTCTCCCCTTAAATCCTGGGTATTTTCTCTTTTTGATCTGTTCCTCTAAATGAACTCCTCTTACTCATGCCATTTTTCAACCTATTGCCACATTCATGATAGAGTCCTGAGCCGGTTATTGTATCAGGGCTGATATGTCAGCTTAACACTGATGGCCACTGTAATGTGACAGAGCTCTCTGGTTACATCTCTGTCTTGTGTTCTAAAAATCAGCAGTACTTGGGAGAAATGCTGCACATCACGTCTGGAAAAAAAAAAGAGGAGGTGTAGAATTTAGAGATATACACACACACACGCAGCAAAAAGGTTGCTAAAGAAAGTCAATCCTATCCTTCCTCACCATCCTTCCCAGTCTTGAACCAGTCACACAATGCAGAGGTAAAATCATAGAGGCTATTCCACATCTTTCTGTGTCTGAGTGTGTGATTCTTTTGGAGACAAAGACCCCTGCTGTAGGGATTCCTGTGGGAAAGGCGTGCGGCCGGAAGATGTGAGCGCGCCGGCGAGTGATAATGTCAGCTGGAGAGATACGGCGTGTCATTTTACACAACCACACATCAAAAAAGACAGTGGGGGGAGAGAGGAGAAGACAGCATGTCATTTGTTTGCTTTGATACAAGATCGCACTGAGGGAGGGACTTGAAGGCTGCGCAAATGCATGTGTGTGTTTGTGTGTGTGTCTTTTGGAACGTGTGTTTGTTTGTCCGGCATGTGAGCAGATGAAGGGATAGGATTTCAGGGATATTTTCTAAATGGTACGTATTAGGTTACACCTTAACAGACACACATGGACATGGGTCTGTAGCCTGCATGTAGCACCACTGAGGCCTTTTTAACCTTAAATTCAGTCACTAAGTGTGTTCAGTCACATATTACAAATAATTATCAATCAGACAGTCATTTCTTCCTTTCTCTCTCACTTCACTTTCATCTTCCTCTTCCTCACTGACAAAGTTTCTATGAAATGTACTGGGATGTTTGTGTACATTTGTATTTCACAGCCTCAAATGACATTAAATCATTCTATTGAAGTGTGCAAACTTCAGAAAAACATCACATTACAAATAATTATCAGTCAGACATTGATCAATTTTTGCTCCTTTTTTGTATCCATTATGTATCTGCACAAAAAATTTATATACTGATGAAGTTTGGGAATTAAAAATTTACATTAACATTGGTTTTTCGCTGCCTTACGTGAGGTTAAATCAGTCTACTGAACATAATTGCACCTGCATATATTTCATTGCTGACTGGAAAAGCAGTTTGTGCATTCTCCAAATAAAACTCTTGCTTGTTTTTTAATAATAATGTAAATTAGCATTATTGCAGCATAATAACATAATACACAAAATGTTAAAATAACTATAATTACTTCATTAACAGAATTTGATATAGATTCCAGTTGAAGTCCTTCTATATGATGTGATATGAAAGAGTCCTTGTTGGTTAATCTTACACCTCATGGTCATTTTTCCATAAAAGTAAAGAAAGTCAGATATTGCATGTAATTTTTCTTTTCAGTTTTGCATTTATTTTCTCTTATTCTTTGAAGGAACATTGTGAAAATTCTTTTTTTTCTGTTTCCAACTCCTCATAGACATCCTTGACTCTGGGTTTATGGAGTTTCATGGAGTGTGTACCTGTCAGCCTTAAACATTAACTGGCTAAAGACTTGTTCTGGGACCGGCCAAATAGTGTTTTAAAACGAAGTCCTTGAGGCATACAATGAAATCCTCCTCTTCGCCCTCTCACTCTTTTTCTCTCTTACTGCCCCTGCATATGAGGAAAAAAAGTATTTGAGCGTGTGTTAAAACAACTTGTTAACACACACACCAACTGCCTTGGCTGGTACTCCTAATTATTCCCTTCCAACTAAAGGCCAAGACAAGGAGAGAGGAGTGATAAACACATTTTGTTCACATGTCTTTCGCTCTCTGTTCACTTCAGTGTGCGTACACGACTGTGTGGTTTTGTGATGTGGAGCAGCTGTGACAGTAAACATGTTTATGAGTGGCTAATAGAAAGCAGGTGGTGATTGGCTGGGATCCCCTCGGCAATCAGGGCTATTGAGAGACTAATACAGATGCCACTGTCTGCATTAAGGCCACATGTACACACACACACACACACACACACACACACACACACACAACAGAATAACACCAGTTGTTGGTCACAGGTATTTTACAACAGGAAAATATTTATTACTGTTATAAATCCGACCCTTAGATAGTAACATTTTTGCAGCCACAGTCTGCTGTTGTCTTTGCATAACCACAGAGTCAGCAGTGGTGTGTTTGTATTTGTTTATGAATGCGTGTGTGCATTTGCAGCATGAGTGTGTGCATGCTGCCTCCCAACTTTGTCTTTATTTGTAAACTTGCACACTCATATGCGTACCAAAATGGGTGTGGGCACATATGAGTATGTTTGTGAATGTTTGGATAATTTGGTCTGTGTGCTGTGTTCCCGCTCTGAGTCTGTTTATTTGTATATGTGTATGTGTGTGTGTGTGTGTGTGTTTGAGGCCTCTCTTTTGGGTTGAGTCTCAAGGCTTTGTGGGGATTTGTGGGGGTTGTTTGTAAACATCAACAGCAGTAAGTTTTATTTTATTGTAGCTTTATTTTACGACATTATTCCCAGATGGCTGCTAAAGCTTGCAGTTTTTTAATGTGTCTACCACGCATTCTGCACTCCCTCGCTGCCGCTCACCACACATATGCTTTTGCTCTCATAGGCAAACAAACAACACAGTCTGTGTGGAACTGATCCGGTCAGGGCTGAGCAGTGAAGAAGAATTCTTCCCCACGTATACACACCAGGCCAGAATCACCTCCCTTTTATTAATCCAAATCCTGCGTTGAATGGATCAGATTAAGTTATTCAAGTTGGTGGCAGGAGCTTTCTTTAATTTTTACCAGCTCTGTGACACTGTGGGTGAGCACTCCCATATTTCTCTTTAATTAAGCCAGGAAAAACCTTGTAGTACAGCCAACCCAGCTCATGTAGCCACTTATGTTTTAATTTAATTACCTGTCCACTTTGATAATTATTCCCCCTGATTAACAGGAAGAGAAGGGCTCCGAAAATGGGAATGGGACATGGGTGAGGGGGCCAAAGCAGCCTTTTCCTCCTTTAGTCACCAAGAACAAGACTGCAGGTGTTGACTTAAGATGTGTCATGTTCACGTTCTGTTCTGATCCGGTCTTGCACCGTTTCACCCTGGACCTGGCTCAGACACGCAGAATGAAACAATGAGCCAAAACGGACAAGAAGCAACAAATAAAACACGGTTCCCCATTACAGGCAGTTGTGTCAGAAGTTACCCAACAACGCTCCCGTGGATGATACAGTCACTCTGCTTCCTGTGGGTGCAGATTTTAACTGTCTAACCTGCCTGTCAGGGGTTCACGTATGAACTTTATTTCATTCATACTGTCTTAAAACATGAAAATGCACCTTAGTGATAACAGCCACTTACAAAAGCATCACTCATCACCATCAAGTTGCTCACATTAGCGCCTGTCAATTCTCAAGGGATTTATTGGAGACGTATAACAAAGTGTTCCCGGCAAACATTTGTCGGCTTCAAAGGAGAGGTAAGTAAGTAAGTAAAACTCACTCACACAACCCTACGCACACAAACATTTGCGCACACGCGGAAACACATATTTTTAGTGCTATTGATCGTGCTAATGAATGTGTTGTGATTTACTGCGGTCGCGGCCCATTGTTGGGTGCTGCTGTGATGGACTGCCATCATTTTCCAATGGTAAAAGCTTAGATAGTGAAAAGACAGGAGGGCAGAATCCAGTTTAATGGCCAAAGCAAAAATTATTCGAAGATCTTCTTTTGAGTTATGGTACTCTTTTATTCCTCCCTTTATTTTTTTTTTTTTTTGCACGGACAGATATGATGTAATTTCCAAATTTCATCAGGGACAGTAATCTCAGCACTGATTATGCTGTCAATTAGTAAATGAATGTGGTGGTGAGGGAGAAAAAAGGTGGTAATAACTCTGCAAAAGGAGTTGTCAAGCCTCCAAAATACATAAAGGACATAGTGAGGTAGGTAGACAGTAAAATCTGTCCAATCACAATATAAATGTCTATTTGCAAGGTAAGTAGAACAAGAGTGAATCCACTTAAATTTTACAATTATTTTTATTTGTGGAATAGGGGATTTCTTGGGTTGGCATAAATCTTTCTGACAAAAATCAATACATTGTGAAAAAGATAAAAGTTAGAGGTCTGTAAAAGCACTACTTATTTATATTGCTATTTAAGCAACTTACAAACCTATATAACATTTATGGGCTTTTTTGGGGGGAGGGGTGGGGTGTCGGAGTGATCTAAAATAGCCTAATTGTTACAGATATATTTATTTAGGCCTACAAATAAATCTAAAGCTTCAGTTGAAATTCAGCTGTGTGTAAATACAATGTGTTTGACAGTGGAGTATTTCTATTTGGGTGATGGTGCTTTGTTTCTGACGGTTTCTGAGCTCCAACTCTGTGCAGGCTAACATCTGTTCCTCTCTGCCTCCACAATAGCACAACTCAGCCGGGATGCAAAGAGAGGTCAAAAGATCAGTGCCTTCCCTCCACACACACACACACACACACACACTCACGTTCACTCACACACACTCACACTGGCAGAGAGAGAGAGAGAGAGAGAGAGAGAGAGAGAGAGATACCTCTCACCGGCTGCTGTTTTCCTATTGTGCGCCAGGG
>JAPQRQ010000022.1:21721175-21744802 GCA_037367365.1 Apogon talboti
TCGTTTGAAGTTAAATCTCTTTAACACAATGGTTATACCTTCACCAACCAATTTTTTTCTTAGCGTTAAAAATGACCTCTAATCTATATTCCCGTCATATACATAGATTACTTTGGCTTGATTCTTGATGCATCTCGCTTCTTGCGGCGATCACATTTGTTTTTAGCATTTTTAGTCAAATATTTGAACTTCTTAAGTTTAATGACTGTACATTAACATACGATGATAGGAAATTACCAAAGCAGCGTTTTCCCCAGTCGCTGCTCCTCGCCATCACGGACCAGGGAGGTAATAACCATTTAAATGCATCTCATTATGTTTTCTAATCCGTAAAGTATCGGGATGTTGTCTAACGCAGGCGAAAGTCAGGCTGGCGCGTTGCAGTGCGCTGCTCTTTTATGGTATTAGTATTTGTGGTATTAGTTCCGGGGGACATGGGATGCCTACTTAAGCTATTAGCATGTGAGGCGCCGTGGGATGATCCATCCCCTGACAGGACGAGCTGTTAACCAATGTTAAACCAAATCACAATAGACTGCCCGAGTTGATGGATTGACAGAGCTCACTCTCACCCTTTGCCTTGGCTGTGCTTTATTCTTTCTCCTTACCTCACTCTATGATTTGTTAATATAAGAAGGAAAAGAGTCTGAAAATGTGCTTTTACCAAACCCTGATGACAGCCATACTTTCACATGATAAATATGATCTGGCTTTCCCAAATAGAGTACCTGCTGTCATCATCTCTCTGTCTCTGACAAGTTCTGTTTGTGTCCTCTTATTCTTCCTTTTTTGCTTCACTGTGGCTCTCAAGGTTAAGAGACGGTACAGGCTTTGCCCAGTGGGGAGCGGACTCTATGGCTTCTATAGTGCCTTCTCAGAAAGGGGAGCGGTGGAGGGTGGGAGGAGGGGAGGTTGGTGGCTGATGGAGCCACTATCAGGAGTCTTGGAGATCGTTCGCAGACAAGAAAGATGCTGTTTTGCTCTGCATGTGCGTATGCCCATTGTGTGTGTGTGTGTGTGTGTGTGTGTGTGTGTGTGTGAGTACACACATGCAGCTACAATTAACTGTCAATCATCAGGTGACCCTCAACCCCTCTCCTCATCTGACAGAATTCCTCAGGTTTTAGGTTCACTCTTTCCGTCAGCTATTGGAGAAGAAAGCAAACAGGTCGTCAAATTCCCAACTTTTTTTTTATTGTTCAGAAGAAAGCAAAGTATTTAAAAAAAAATCAAGTAGCATTAGAAATCTGTGTGGCTGTTGATGAGTAACCGGTGCTGAAACATCAGTAGCTGTTTTTTCACTGTTTGCTTGGCATTGAAACGCTGTTAGCGCATACACATGCGTGTCTGTGTGTGGTGGGCATTGTTGACCGAGAGACATCTGCCACTAGATTATTCCCAGCTGTTATCTGAATAATTGTGTAATCCCCTCCCTCCCTCCCTCCCTCCCTCCCTCTTTCCTTCCCTCACTGCCTCCTCCTTCCTCCCTCCTTTGCTCCCTTCTTGCCCCCACATCCCTTCTTCCTCACAGTGATGAGACAGAGAGTGATGAGTCTGTTTTCTGTGTGGCACTTTGAGAGTTTTTCCCCGAGTGTTTATGAGTGTGTGTATGTATGTGTGTCTTTCCCCGTGGCCCCTGGTCACCGGTCGTTGTCTGACATTTGTAGAAGGATTTCAGCCCCCCCATGCACACACCCACCTCCCTCCACTTCTTCTCCCCTCCTCCCTGTTGCTCTCAGGGAAATAAAACTAGCCTAATCCTGCCAGATCAAGACTGCTGTCCACCACGGCTTTACCGGCCTGTGAATTAGAGCCAGCTCCCGTGTTCCTGAGGAGAGAAAAGGCAGAGTGTGTATGTGTGTGTGTTTGCGTTGTGGGCCGCTGGCCTTTAAAGCAGTGTTGTTTGCCGGCAGAATGCTAGTTCGGGGGGTGAGAGGAGGGGAAAGCACAGAGCTCTGAAAAACAAGAAGAAAAGACCATTTGAAAAGTAGGAAACGTGTTTGTCTAGAAGAGTATAGTGTTCTTCGCTTTCTGCTCAAGCCAAGGTAATTTTCACATTATTCCAACGGGCTGCCCATGATATTGTTCAAATATATTAACCGTTATCAGATTTTATGTTAATTAAAGAAAAGTTTTTTCCTTACATATACTAGAGTTTTTCATTTTCAAGTTCAATGCATCAATTCAAGTTGTAAAATTAAAACATGGCAATTTTTCTTCTAACAATTAAAATTAATTTTCCTGGATTAAAAAGAGCAAAACACTCAAATATGTTGCTGTCACTTTCTCGCTGTTTCATTATATCTACAAAGGCGCAACACATTGTTTAAACACAGACATTTTTTTCTTATTCCACTGAGAATTTAGGTTGACTTATAAGGAGACATACAGCACGTAAACGAAAGAAGTTTTTTTTTTTTTTTAAATCAATTTAGTTTGCAATAAGCTGTCAGTTCTTGCTACACTATCTGAATCAGTCATAAAAATGTATCTAGGAAGATGTTTGTGTGTCACTCATAAGGCTTCTTACACACACACATACACAGCATGCATGCCTGCAGTTGCTAGGGCTGCCTTCTTTTCTGGTCCGCGGTTGGTCTGAAAGTGTTCTTTTCCCTGTCGGAGCTCCGATAGTCACTCACTGTGAAGGACTCGCTGTCTCTGTTTTCTCCTCTTCACCTCTTATTCTGTTGCACTTTCTCCTCTCCATCGCCTCTTCCCCCGTATGTGCTCTCCCTCCTGTCCTCTTCTCCCTGTCATGCCTGTTGTCTCTAATTATCGTGGCTCTGCGTTCCCTCAGCCTCTTCATTACATCCAAGCTGTCATCACAGTTTACCTCCAACATTTGCTACCTCTCCTACCACTTCATTTTGATAGAAATAATTTGTTTTATATGACTGAAATGGCAAGACTCAATGCAATGTCAATCAGCACTCCTGATAGTAAAATGGATATGCATAATATTTTATGGTACAACAACCATAATTAAATTAATAATTAAAATTCATTTTTTTCTAACTTAGAATTCATTTATCAAGAAATGTTTTTACATTATTTGAAAACAATACAATTTAACATAGAAGAGGCAGAGGATTTATAGTGAGGCCTTAAGTCTCATTGGATTTCATTGAACTATTCCAGTACCATTCACACAATCTATGATTTGTAAATAAATTTAATTGTATGTTGTTTTTTAAATTTATCTTTTAAAGAATTGTGTTCAGTGAGAGAAAAAAAATGTGTTACTGTGATGATAAATTTTACTCAATACCTGTCTTAAAAGACTGTTGTGAAAAAAGAAATTAAGGTTTTGTGCTGCACACCAGTTTGTTCCTGAAAAAAAAAAAGCCACAATTCCCTGAAAAAAAAAATCAACAAATGACTAGAGAAAAAAAATGCATAACTCGTTCACAGATTTCTCTTTTGGCCTCCCTCTTTGTATTTTACCTAATTCTTTCCAGTGTGGAACTTTTCTTTTGAAGTGTTTATAATCAACAAGTACTGGAGAAAAAAATATATTCTACAAGGGATAATGGCATTTATTACAATGTTAAAATGCTGCCATTAGCTGTTAGATTAGCACCACAATGCCCATTTGCCCAGTGAAGGTCAGCGCTGCCGTATGCAACCTGTAGCCCTAATCGACAACTTTGTCTGCTGCAGGTTTCCATTGTCTAAAGGTCAGTCAGGAACAGTGCATTAGCCTCGGAAAGTAGTTGGTATAAACGAGGGAGGGGACTAAGGGAGGAACGAAGGACTAAAGTACAAAAAAGAGGACAGGAGGGAGGGTGAGTGGCAATGAAACCCTGCCATGCTTCGTAGTGTCAGGCAAGTGTACGGCTTCTGGGGGCTTTGTGAAAAGTTTGCCTGAAAAACTTTCCTGAAGGCTGGGTTTGGTTTGAGCAGTCCCCCCAGGGGTTCACTCAGAGAGTGGGTGGAGGGAGTCGGAGGAGGTGGGAAGGGAAGTGAGAAAGCAAAGAAGAGGAGGAGAGGGAAACAGAGTTGAGAGAGCAGGCATGCCGTCACAGTCATCCGTTGTTACGGGGCGCAGGCCCTTAGTCGCTGATCTAAGAAACACAATTCCAGGCTCACGCCCCCTCCTTATCCCTCCTCCTCGCCTTTTCTTTTGCCTCTCTTTCCCCCATTCTCCTCCTCACAGCTCGGCCTCTCTGTCTATCTCTCCCTTACGGAAGGCTGCTTTCGACAGCTCTGCGCTGTGGTTTGAGCACTGGTTATTAACATACTGTCTGCATCAGTGGAACAGTGGCTAGGCCTATTTGCTGGTAATGAGCATAGGGGGCCTTGGCTGTATAGTAACTTGTTTGACCTCCAGTGGCGGGGTCAAGTTCATCCGGAGGAGGTGTAATTCTCTCCCTTCTCAGCCTAAACACATGACTACACCCTTGGGGGAAGGAGGAGCAGACCAAGGTGTCCCTCGATCCCAAATTTGAATCTCTCATCCCCTTCTCTGCTCTCTCCTTCCTCTCCCTCGTCCCCTCTCTTCCCACAGGGTTAATTGAAGGGGAAATTGATAGTTCTGTGCGGTAATTGTGGCTTTGAGAATTCTCTGTCTCCCACAGAGAAAGATGAGGGCAGCTGTACGAAAGACAGAATGACGTGTTGTTAAGAGTAAAGAGAGGGAGAAATATGGTGAGAGAGGCAGATGGAAGAGCAAATAGAAGAACCCCCACACCTCCAATGCGCCCCCGGGGTGGGGGTTTGATTGGTTGATGAAGGACCATGTTGATTGGCTGAAGAGGCTGAGATTTCTGCGTAACTTTACTAGCTCTAATAATCATTCAATTCATTATCCAATCAGAGAAATTCACCATACCACTCTGTATCCTCACTTACTCTCCTTTTAATTCTCCATTTTAACCCCCCCCCTCCATCCTCCTTTACCCTCACCTCCCTGAGGATTTGGGGATGGACAGATGAGTGGAGCACACTGTATCTGTTCGGTTCTGCTCTGCTGCTTGAAGTGGAGAGAGACAAACTTATATTCCACTGATGCCAGGGCTGAATGGACTCTGCCTTCTTCTCTCCTTCAAGAGGGGCTTTTCTTTCCCAGGGGCAGAGCTTTATAATTAGTCTTCTTCCAGAAATAGAAAACTAGTTTTCTGAGGTGAAGTCACCCTCTGATGTATATAAGGCTGCAAATTTGAACAGATAGAGAACAAAATTATGTCTATTATGTGCTGTATATCCAAAAAGACAATTGTATCGTAATTTTGGATATTTATCACATTTAAGTACATAAATTAGATAGAAAATTGTTTTTGCTCAGGCATAATGTCCCATTAGTAGTGGAGGTTGTGTTTTAGTTCTTGGCCTAGATGTTTAGTCTCAGCCTAGGCGACCCCAAGGTTGTTACCAATTTATACATGAGTGTCGTCAATGTGTTCTTTTTCCCTCTGAGTTTATCTCCATTAGTTCTGTATTTTTTTTCTGCCCTGTTTTTCCCACCTCTTGTTTCCCCCTTCAGCTCCCCCCACTCCCCTCTGCCTCCCCCCACTGCTCTCCTTTCTCTTGCCCGCACCCCTCCCCTCTCCTTTCGCTTTCTCTGTCCGTTAATGAGAATGTGTTAACGAGAAAGAAAGATCTATTGGGTATAGCGCAATTTATCAGAAAGGCAGAGGTTTGGAAGAAAAAAAAGCAGCGGGCCCTTCAAAGAAGTCCTATTCTTGTGGTTGTGAATGTTTGATGAGACAGTGAAAAGTTCCCCCTCTAACGTCATGGTGTCTGAACAGAAGAGAACAGAACCGTTCTAATCATGCCGCGCAGAAAAAATGACTTCCAACCCGATTTAATTAACTGATAAGAAACGGCTTCAAATTAATTTTTCAAGGATGTTAGATTTTGATTAAGAAAGTCCTAAAAGAAATAGACGAATAATCAATTTTTTAATCAACTTACTCAAATGGTAACTGGTTAATATGATAATTCTAGCAATTAGGGCAAATATTGTCGAGCAGCAGTTTCTATGCATCCTGTTAAAGGAATTATAATATCTTTACATCTAATTATCACGGTTATTTAATTTTTTGTATGGCTACCTCTCAATTTTACCATTCGTGTTTTCATCTGCCATTATAGGGATAATGAAATGAGAAGTTGGAAAGTGTAATAAGATGAAACTTTTATAAGGGCTAACCTGAATGAGGCTTTTCATGCACCCTGATTGGATAGATATTTAGGAAAGGGAAAGGGGAGTTTTTCAGAATTATATTATTTCTGCTGGTTTTACATGCAAAGCTGAGATGGATCTTTAGATGTATGATTCTTTTATTTCGTCAGCAGATTAAAGCAGCTAATAGCTCCTGGCTTCTCTGTGGGTCTCCTCTCTTATTCATAAGCAGGTATAGGCCCATCCATGAATATGCTCACCGTTGCCAATCCACAAAGTTTCTGATAATCTATTCATTGAGAGGATGGAGAGATTCAGCTGTGATTGAAGTAAAGATTGGGCTCTTCACCTTCAACTGGCCGTAAAATGTCTATATGTGCGTATGTGTGTGCGTGCTTTCCTAATTGGACAGGTATTGTAGCGGAGGTGAAGAGAGCCCAGTTAAAGGGGAGGGTGGGAGGGGTCGCGTCGTGAGAGTTGCCAAGGGGTCTCCGGCTTTAGCAGAGCGGCAGAGAGACAAGGTTCTTTACTTCAAAGGCAGCTTGCAGCCTGGAAAACACCAACCACGCTCACCTACTACGGCAACGACGTGCTCTATTCACATGGCCTCTCTCTTTCGCCTCTCATGAGATGAATATCCATCCCCTCTGACACTTCTCTCTCAGTGTCTCTGGCATATCCGTCACTCCCTGCTCGCTGATCATCAGTGGCGTCGTGCCTTCAGAGGGAAATATTGACAAAGCGTTTGGAGAGATGGAATGGTTCCTTTAATTATACTGCTCTTATGATGCATGGTGTTTCTGTCTGGCTGCTTACAAGCGCGCGTACACGCACATGCACATTGATCAGCTGAATAGGTATTCCTGGCACAAACCCCTGTATTGAGCCTACATATTCAATTAGCAAAACTCATTAGCAAAACTTGGCATTTGTTGTTGTTTTTTCCCCTCCTTGCTCAGAATTAATGGTTTTGATATGCTAATTAGTGGGTAATTTAATTTCAAAAGGCCTCAATTAACAGCAGAGTTGTGGACACGAGGAAGTTAAGCAGCGTAATCTAATTTGCATTAGTAACGAGCAGGGAGTAATTAGTCTCTAATTAGCCACTTCAGACAGCACTTGTGTTTACTTTCCTAATGAAGTGGAGGGGCTTTTTTTTTTTCTTTTACAGGGAAGCCTGTGTACGTGTGTGTCTATGTGTGTGTTTGAGAGCATGCATGTAGATGTGTATGAGTGTGGTTGTGTATGTCTGGTTTGAAGGGGGCTGGCACCAGAGGGAGGCTGGCATATGGCTTACAGTTTAGCTTCAGTTACACACATGGGCAACCCTTCATACGCACAAGTGCACACCCGCACACAAACACCGCCGCACACACAAACACAAACAGAGGTCAGACCCTGCTGTCTTATGCCTTCACGTGTGCATTCACAGTAGTTTTCAGTCTATTGAAACATCTCTATGAGCTCACTTACACACACCACCAGGGATTGATTGTGTGTTTGAGGGGTTTTATCTCTATAGTGTTTCCCCTGGTATGATTTTTTCTGTTGCAACAGCTTGCAATATTTTCATATTTCCTTTTGAGGCAGTTGTTAATTTTCTGATGTAGTCTTTCAAAATTATGTTTTGTAGATTGTGGAGAGTATAAACTGTTGTTAGTGAGGGATGACGTTACCAAGTATGGTCGCTGGCCAGCCCAATGCAGGGTTTATTTCTGGGATACAGTTGCCTGTGTTGACAACGTAGCAAAACAGAAAAGGAAAGACATACAGTTAGATAGATGGATAAATGGATATACAGACAAACGCATGCCACATTTTGTTTTACCTCTTTTATTGCTATCTTTAAGAGGATGTGGGATTTCACTGAAAAATAAATCACAAATATATCCCGAATACCACTCTAGGAAAGTAGTGGGCAAATTAAAGGCAACTTTTTTCTGGGATGACTGTTCCAACAGTTTGGATTTTTCCGTTCACAGTCATGTCAAAAACAAGTTGAAAACAACAGGCTTCCTCCTGGGCTTTTTTTGGGAGGAGACACGGGGTGGAAAGGTTGCAGGGGGAGCGGCAGAGCGGGGTTTTAGGGGAGGGAGACAAGCAGCTGCCCTATTAGCCCAAATCTGTTGTTCAGAGGAGGTGGGAGGAGGGTGGAGCAACACCATTTAATTTCCACAAAGGAAAGCACACACTTTTTTTGCTTTGTGTGCAAAGAAGACTATGCTCTCAGATTATGGCCCAAAATGTGTGTATTTTTAACTTCTAACACCTCTTTGGGGTAAATGCGGTCTTAGTTCTACCCTAGATCCAGTGCACTGGGCAGAGGGGAGCACAGGGACCCCATTAACTTACAGCCATTTGATGGGAAGACCCTTCTCTAAAGGGTTTCCTCCAACTTTCCCTGGGAATAGTGAGAGAGGTCAGAGAGTGGGGCGATTTCCTGCTGCACAGAGCGAGGTCAGAGCACTGGTTGGCAGAAGTGGTCAGCACTCAGCGGACATTACTCAGAACACACTAGCTCAAACAAACACACACGGTTAAGGGATGGCAGCCTGTAGTGTGATTTACTTCACAAGAAGAGCAGAAGTTGAAAAGAATTCAATAAATATAATGAATGAAGGTGCTACAGTAATTATGAGCCTGTTTCCGACACTCACCTCTATCCATATGCACACACGCGTACAGATTTATAGGCACAAACATCCACAGATATGCACACACACAAACAGTCACACGTAGACATCCATAAATAGGCAACTGATTTACAAATGAGCTGACCTGTGTGTTGGCCTAGCTCTCAGATAGGCTCACACCCCCGCCAGGATGCATAAATCACAATGGACATGCATATGCATGAGCATCTGAGGAGGTAGGATAAGTGTGTGTCTCCATGTGTGTATGTGTGAACACCAGCAGCAGCCGTGTTTGTATCGATCATTGAGGCTTAGTTAAGTGCCTTTTATTTCATTGAGTTAAAGTTAAGGACCGTGGACAGGCCTCTTTACAGTGTGTGTTGCTTTTGAATGGAGAGAACGCAAGCAAGAAAGAAAACGAGAAGGAAAGAACTCTTAACTGTTCTTTTTTCATCTTTTTAGTGGCATCCAGGGATAGCACATCACAGTAATGGAGCCGAGATGACGTTTTGCATCTCTTCGCTCTCTGGAAGAAGTGGTTTTGGTGTTGGACCTTTGCCTGATGTGTGTGTGTCTGATGTGAGCTGCTTTAACCTCCTCTTGTTTTATGGACTTATACATGGCTGTGGATCTCACTGCTGCTAGATTAATTTACACACCACTCACACATGCTTGCCAAATCTCCCTCTGTCTCTCTCTCTTCCTCCCTCTCTCCTTCTCTCTGAAGACAGAGCAGAAATTGCCTGGTGAGGTAAATAAATTACTTCCATCGATTGCTGTAGTTGTAGAGTGACTTTATCACAGTTTGACTTGTCCAGATAGAGATCAGCGAGTGACAGCAAGTGTTTTTTTTATAATATGCCACTGTGTCTTTATGTGTATAGCTTAGTTTGTGTGAGTTTGTGTGTGTGGGGTGGAAAAATCAGTGTAAAATCTACCTGATGGGTATCTCAGCATATTAAAAGCTGTTGCTGCACCTACACTATTGCCCATAGGCTGTGTGTGAATATGTGTATTGTAGATATCTAATTGAAACAGCCCACCGTGTGCATATTAAAAAGCAGATGAATTAAACTTAAGTTATTAAAGAATTATTTTCCTCATGCATTGTGGTCAGATTTGTGATTTAGTTATCGCGGTCTTGTCACTGCTTTGTTATCCATCAGCCGTGGTCATTTGTTAGAGGCCGCAAATAGATGAGATCTTAATACAGGTTACACTGATATCTCTTGTGTCTCAGTTGGGTGTGTGGCATCCACCTGGTGTGTAGATAGTCATGTGGACACTGCAACATGTGTAAAACCTTGAGCCACATACACCTTAAACCTGATGTCATTCTGTGGAAAGAGGTTAAAAGTTCACCAAAAAGCGTCTAAGTGCAGAAGGCCTGTGTGTTTCTTTGTGTGTGTGTGTGTGTGTGTGTGTGTGTGTGTGTGTGTGTGTGTGTAGCAGTCTGGGACACATGCTGTTTTAATAGACGCTGTGCTGACGTTACTGCAGAGGCCAAGAAGCCACCGTTAAAAAAAAAAAAAAAAAAAGGATTTGGAAAAAGAGCGAGAAAAGGCCTCATCTGTTTGCATTAAACAGTGGAAGAACTGACCAATGAAGGAGCAAATGAGCGACAGACGGCTAAAAGATATCTGCTTCTCAGGTTTTGTCTGTTGGTTAAGCTTTTCCTCACTCATTCTCTTTGTTTTCTTCAGCCAAGATCGCTTAATATGCTCCTTCTTTCCTTTGCCTCGCTTAAAAAAAAAAAGAAAAAATGCATTTAGAATGACATGCTGTCTAAAATCTAAAACAAAAGTGACACAAGAATGATGATGGATAAAACCGGAGAGCTTAAAATCTAATAGAGGGATTTTTTTTCTCCTCGTTTTATTTAGAGTCTCTTCATCCTAGTTGATTCTGACCAGTGTCCACCCAATCAGATTCCTGTCTGTATCAGATGTTCCTGATTTAAGAATTAAATTAGTCAGTGCATTGGCATCAGGGTTGGGATTTTTGGTTTGTTCACTAGCTATTTTAGTAGCTAATTACTAAGGGGGAGAGTGTTAATTGGAATTCTCTTAGATAATGTGAACTCCTCTTCCCCTTTTCTCTCCCGCCTCCACTAGACTTTAATAAAAAAAAACCACATCACTTAATAGACTCTCCCTCTCAGCCTCGTATTATTATTTTGACGCTCCTGACAGCTTGGCTGTTTGTGGTCATGTCAGGGGTTTGGGTGCATGTATCGTAATCTATGCTGTACCCGGAGGAAGTAAACTTCTCAGACTTCATCAGAATATTTACTCCTTATTTCTCACTGACTATCTTACCTTTATAGGGCACACTAAGCCCTAAAGCGGAACTAAGGACATTAGGGTATATGTTGAGGGGGGGGGGATCATAAAAAGATTTTAAAGAATGCATGATTAATGTTCACTGTTTTAAATTCTTTGAAAAATAAGTAATGAAAAACATAATCTTGAAAATACCCTTCTTCAGGCCTGTGTCTTTTATTTATTTATTTTATGCTTAACTTTCATTTCACTGATAATGAACAAAACTGGCCTAACCTGCATTTTGACTTAGCACTTTTTCCATAGCCTCAGGTTCTGATATGTTAATGTAGCAGTGCATAAGAGGGAGGATGAAACAGAAAAAAAAATAGTTTTCATTTTAAAGATTGTTTGAAATGAAACAATAGTTGCATTTGGATGTTGTTATAATTGGAGCAAATCGCTGACAAGATAAACAGACTTCTGTTGCCGGCGTAGGAACACTCACTTGGGGGTCTTTTCATATCTGTGCTCTGTTTAAAAATTAAACTCCTTACTAGCTTTAAGCGGAGAGGGAAGAAAATTAATATACAGTGAGAGACGACTAATCAGAGATCTGTGGTTTCATTGTAATTCCTCCGTCGACCTAAACTGTGACAAAAACATTATTTAACATCTTTACCTCCGCTTCAGCCACTCAGAAAGGCTCGGTGCACACAGAGAAGACCTTACAGTATTTTAATATCACTGCTTGTATATTCTAATCCTGACACCACTTGAAATATAATTCCTTCCCCTATTTTGAATCACGGATGTGAAATTGCATTAAGGCAAGAGTGTGTGGGCATGAAAGCAGGGATGTTAAATGGTCATATGAATGCAGGGGTGAATCCCAACCTATTAAGTACTTTCCTTATTATTTCTGAAAGTGGAGCGTGATAATTAGTTTGGTTGAAATCCTATAGCGGGGTGGAGGTATGGGTCTCAATAGTTGAGCCAAATTAATTTCTTCTGTCACCTTGAGCATACGTTCTTCTTAATAGGTTTAATTTATTTCACAGTGATTATCTTTTTTTTTTTTTTTTAAACCACTTGACTGTGATGCACATATTCACAGGAAAACCCACTTCAGTGTTCCACACATATGAATGGTATATTGATACCAAAGTACGATATAGCTGCCCTGCATCATAATTGCCTGGCTCCTGAGTTTGTGTGATCTGAGAGATGGCACTGTGCTGTTTTCCCAGGGGTCCCTTCTGCTCCGGCCCAGTTGTCATGTGATCCATGTGTCTGGCTAGAGCTCAGTTTTTCTCAGGAGTGACTCCAAGTCTTTTCAGTCCTAAAAGTTAACAATCATTCCTGATGTTAAATCCATCAGAAACCTCCATGTGCCACGAGGTTGCTTTAATAATCTCCCTTGTGTCTGTGTGTGTGTGTGTGTGTGTGTGTGTGTGTGTGTGTGTGCTCTGAGGTTAGGGTGGGCCATGGGAAAGTGGCATACCTGAGCGGATTAGAGTGATCCCAAGGACACTTAGCGTGGGACAACATTCAAATACTCATTTCTTGTAAAATCACGCATATCGCCATTTTGTAACACCTACCAGTGTGTATCTGTGTGTGCCCCCTCCTTACCCCAATATGTATGGTTTGTGTTTGATCTAAGAGAAATCATTCTAGTTGCCCTGTCTGGTTTCAACTTTCACTGGTAAATTACACCCAATCACTGAAATTACATCCTATAGACTCTATGTATGTGGTTGTGTGTGTATGCCTTTGCTTGTGTGTGTGTGTCTCCTCATTGTTGACGTCATCTCACAGAGCAGTACTTGATGTCAGTTCTGATTAGGCTGAATGAAGTCCAACTGTTTTTGTGTTTTCGTCATTTAGGGGAAGTAAAATGGAAATGCAGCTGTTTTTGTGTGTGTCAGGGTGTGTGTGTGTGTGTGTGTGTGTGTGTGTGTGTGTGTGAGTCTGCGGAAATTGCTGTATTGTGTGTGCATGTGTGTGCGGTGCGCTGCGTAAGAGTGGTTGTCAGCTGGTAAGCAGTAAAGACACGGTGCGTAGTGAAGCTGATGCACAAAGTCTCAGTTTTCATTCGAACAGCTAAGGGAACCTTGATGGGACAAAACTCAGACGGAGAAGCTGTAGTCTGCCAATTAGTGCACCAGATGTCAGTTATTGTTGGACTAGGATTATGGCAATAACTGGAATTGGCCAACGGTTATGAGCGTGTGTGTGTAAGTGAACTAACTCCACTGTGATAGATTTTAAACAATCTTCTTTTGGGGCTTGCTCGTTTTCTTTATTACTCTTCTGGCACCTGCAGTGTTTTTCAGAATTCTGTCTCTCTCTTTCTGTGTAGTTTTTCAGCATTTTGGAAATGTAAACACTTCTAAAATACATCCAGATGTTACCAGCTGTGCTCCGCCACCACAAACATTGGGCAGGCTGTGTGTGTGCCTCAAAGACTTCTTTCCCAACTGTGCACTCTCAGACAGACAAAATGATTGCCTGATTCTGTCGTATATCTCTGCTTCGTCTGAGCGCAAACTGTACAGTGCGTGCACGTGTGCGTGTGTGTGTGTGATCAATAGGGTTATTGGAGCAGTTAAAAAGCTGCCGAACCCTTACGTTAGCTGAAACGAAGGTGCTGTTAAATACAGGAAAGTCAGAAGTGATGTGACTGTGACGAATACAGTGATTTCATGAAAACACTGACCTGATGTATGCACCATCATCTCACCGTCTCCTCTCTGACACACACAAGATTAGTGTTTTTATGGCAGTGCTCCATTTAGATTTGTCATTACAAGAGACTGGACCGAGTTCAACCACTCTGTGTGGGCGTACTGGAGAAGGGTCTAATTGTGAGGTGAATGATGTTAATGTTTGTTTATAAAATGTCTTTTACTACATTTACACACACATAACCTGGGTGACAGTTTTAATTAGCAGATATCCTTGCCGCCCTCCATTATGGCATCATTTTATTTCTCCTCTAATTCTTACAAATTCACTGTACCATGCACACATTTTTCAACAGGTGAACACATTTAAATGTCAGTGCTGTGTCAGATGTAAAAGCATACAAAATCTGGGTATGTGTGGTACTATGGATGTGTATTTGTTTATGCACCATGGCCATGTTGAAACCCTGCTCCTTGGGGAGTAATTACAGAAGAGGTTTTCTGGCCGTTTTCTCTCATTAGTGTGAATATGGAGAGAAAAAGTGAAACCTCAGCTAGCTAGATTACACACACATACACACTCACAGGAAACACAGAGGTTGTGAGCAGAGTACAAGTCCATAGCACTGAGGCTGATGCCGTGTCTTTAGTCTGGAGGTACATGGCGCGTTTCTTTAGCCACAAGTCTATTTCAGCCTTTGCTCCTCTGTATACATACACACTGTGTGTTTGCAAGTGTTTGTGTGTGTTTCTCCTATTCGACAGCATCTGGCCTGAGCCTCCCTCAGTCCTTCAATTCAAACTGCAGGTTTGTTTGTTTGGGTTCGCCCTTACAAACACACCATTAGCCCTGCCCTCTGCACTGAAGACTATTCCTGGCACTGGCCTTAGTTTAGCTCAGGCCTGCTGCCTGCCTCACTGGAGGTCCGTCCAGGCAAACCTCAGTCCTACCAGAACCCAGGAAGATCCGAACCACAGCCCTACGCCCAGCCACCACAGTGAAACTCTAGCCTGCTTCAAGCAAGCTCGCCCCATAGCAAGCCTTAAATGTCAGCTGGAGGGTTTTAGCGTGTGTGTCCAAAAGTGTGTCTTTTCTGTTTGTGTTTCATAGTCAAGCTGTCATGACGCAACAAGTCCACAAGTACTGCAAACAAACAGGTACGGACAGGAAAAGGTCTTTTTAACTCACACCCAGACAATGCAAAAGGATTTGGGAAGGAGTGATGAAAAGAGAAGAAAAGGGAGAGTGAGAGGCGGCAGAGAAATAAAGAAAACAACAAAGGTGGTTAGGACAAAAGCAGTATTGTATCATTGAAATGACTTGTGAGTTGAAAGCCTTAAAAGTCCTCCCCAGAGCCAGGTCATAAAGCCCAGAGACAGGCTTGGCAGCTGAGGCCAGAGCCAGACAGGCCTGGCAGTCGAGCTCAGAGAGCTTCCAGTAACAGGAGATGTAAAAATCAATTTGCCGTGAAAAAGGTAAACAATCGGAAATGACAAATATGCAGGTTCTTTCCATAAGCTGTTTTTTTCTTTCCTTGCTATTTTCACTGTTATTAAAGAAGACAAATGCAGGGGTGAGGAGAATGACTAGTCAGGAGTCATGTGGTGAGGGATCCCAGCAACGTTCAGGGGGAGGACGAGGGAGAGGGAGTTTTATTTTCTCTCTTTTACACTACCTGAAACAGTTGAGCTGGACCATTTTACAGTCCCCCGTTAGATCACACACAGTGTTAGTAAAAAACCCGAACACAGGAAATGCAGATATAAGGATATGTCAGTGGTCCTTGTTTAAGAGGCAGCGGTTGATACGAATTTAAGGATGGAAAAATGATTGAGGGGTAGGAAGATGACAGAGAGGAGAAGAGGGGGTGAATCCTCGGGGGCCTACATGGCAGTTAGGGGCCCTCAGGGGCCTCAGTGGAGACCTCCATTAGTGGAACGATCCGACCCTGGGGGTGCCGGCACGGTGGAGGGCCTTCGAAGTAGGGCCAATCTGTTTTAGCAGCAGTTTGTCTGTACTGCTCATAACATTGATCCAGTGTTATGCTGCAGCCACAGGAAAGCTCTTTGCTGTTGAATAGGTTGAACAGCAGTGTATTGATAAGGCAGAGTGGACCAGTAGAGTGCCCTGCACCCTGTTGGTCATTTAGTTAGGACAGACAGATCTTGTTCGATATACACACCCCACGACTGCCTTATGGCATGTTAAATCTGTCGGCGTATGTGTCTATGTGAGTGCAGTTGCACATCGATACATGCATGTGTGTCTGCAACGATCTGTGTCTTACAGAAGCTAATCCTCTTTGCTTTCTCCTCTCGTCCTTCTCAGATGAGCAGATCTGGTGTGACTGGCTGGGAAAAAAATGAAAGGGGGGGAAAAGAAAAACCGAGAAAACAAACATGTTTCCCAGGCCCCAATTAGCCCACTTTTATTGCCCCCAGATATGCTCTCTCCACCCTCCTCTCTCCCCTTCACTCTCTGAAGTCTGCTTCCACAAAATGCTTCACATCATTGAGAGTACTTAAACATCTCTAACAAAAAAGGTGATCAGGGGACATAGTCACAGAAGAGTGAGGCAGGGATGAAGAGGAAGAAGGGCCACTTTTGCCCATCAATATATATTCTTGAAGTTGTGTTCTATTAACACGCATTTATATGGAGTCTGTTAAGTAAGTATGTATTCAGCAGCAAGACTTTTACCATCTCTGTGCATTTATGTGCTTCAGCTGCACTGTAGGATATGTGTGTTTTGTGGTTGTTGTGTTTGTACAACATCAGTCGCTGAATGCTCACAAACAAAACAGTTTGAAGCCTCTGTGCAGAAGCCATCAATTCTTAATGAGATAATGACATGCTAACATACTCACAGCAGCAGCTCTGTTTACAGATGAAGACAAACCACAAACAAGACACAGACATGCCGAAGCTGTGCGCTTTCTTCTAGCTTTTTTCCCCTCTCTAGAAATGACTTTGTGCATTGGCCAAAACTTAGTGAGAATAACAGGTGGGGAACAACTTGATGGTGTGTGTGTGTGTGTGTGTGCAACGTGTGTCTGTCTAATAGAAACACACATACACACTAATGAGTCAGGCGCTATAATGTGGCCGCAGACCAGATTTCCTAATAAGAGAAGAATGTTGTCCATGGCATCCAGAGTTTTCCACTGGAATCACACATTCATCCAGCCCGTTTCCTGCCCCGGGGTCTTCCTCTCGGCTTGAACATATGAGGAGAGGGAACCCTCTGTCTCCCTTTCCCTCTCCCCTCTCTTCCTATTGTTCGCGTCCCCTCCCTCGCCACATCCTTTTTCTCATCCTTTTCATCACTTTTTCTTTCCCCTCTATCAGTACGGGTCAACTAATGTGGGCTCTTGGAGCTCTGTCGTTTTCATTCTCTTTGGATTGTGCTAGTCTTGTTGTAGAGTGACAAAAGCACATGACTCACAAAGTGAGTCAGACCAATTCAGGCTTATTGCTGAGGAAATGGTGGTGGATTAAGAGGAGAGGTGTCTTTCTCGGACTGGTACAGGAAAACACACACACACACACACGCACACATACTGTATGCACACATGCATGAGTGGGGGGAAAAAAAACATCTGTGGTTCACTGAATCTCCAAATTAATGGAACTCTTAGTCTAGCTGTGGAGCAACTTTAAACAAACCAAGACAGAAGTTTAAAAATTCACATTCAAATTCTTTAACCTTGAAATCTCCCCTTGCCAAGGCACCAGCTCCCTCTTTTTTTCATCTGTTAAATGTTTGAGTGTTTGATAGTTTGAGGTCTATAGCAGAACCCGCCCGGGAATTAATGTCATTCATATGCCCTGCGGAAATTACTTTTGAAATGCATATAATCTAAAACATGCAAATGAGGCTGACTTTGTGCACCCTGTTTAATATGAATTATCATTTTCTGAATACCTATTATTACTGCGTACATTTCTCCAATTATATTGTTCTTTTTTTGTCACTTTTGCATACGACGCACATGTGCACATCAGGAGCGCCAGAAAACGCACACGTGCACATGCTCGGTCACACGCATACGCAAATCGAGCACACAGACACACACACACAGCAGAATGTCTTTGTGATGGTGTATTTTAATGAGGAGTAATAAGGATGGTAATGACCCAGTCCACTTCTCTCTCTCTCACTCTCTGTCTTTGTTACTCTGTCTATCTCTTCATTTATTTCTCTGCCTCTCTCACTCGCTGCTCGGTGCACAGTTGTTACTTTACATGAAGCCAGTGGGAAGAGTAAGCGGCATCTCGTTTAAAGAAGAAAAAAACAAAACAAAATGTAACTGTCTTTCGCAGATTCTGCACAAATGCACGAGTCAAAAAGTCCTTAAACAGCAAATGAAAATAACAAGGCAGGAAATACAAGTGTTGCTCATCCAATTTTCATTAGCTGACTGAAATATTGATGCGTTTTAAAAGTGAACAGTGCATGTTTAGTTTGTCTCTTCCTTTTCAGCTCTGGTGATAGAGCACTGTTATTAATGTCCTTGTCCAAGAGGCAGACTCTGGTTTTTTTTTTTTCCTTCTTCTTTTTTTTTTTGTTCTTTTCTCCTAAATTGAATTGAAGGCATCCCTTTTTCAAACGAATTACTCTATTAATTTATTTATACTGTGCCATAAATTATTCTATTAATATTAGCATGTTCCAAATTAGTATGACTTCTCTCAGTGTTCCTTCTACTTCTATTAATTAGCATGCTTGTCACTATAACAAAGATTTTTCTTTCTCTGATAAATTATAAAAGAGACATTTTTTAATACAATGAGAACCGCCTGAGAAATTATTAATATTTTAGTTGTGGCCTGTAAGACAAAAGTAAGGAGAAAAGAGCAAAAAGAAAAATCACAAAACTAACAATTACATGGAATACATTATAGACTGTCACTGGTGTGCAACAGTGTTGATTTGTACTTTGCTTTTTTGAAAGAAAAATTTTGTGTGCATATGTGCTCCCACATATTAAATGCTGAGGGATATCATCTTGTTTTAGCACTTTTGGATAGGATGTGAATTAATTACCTCTGAAACAGCTTGGACCAAGTTCAAAAGTACTAAAATTCAATTAATTTGAAAAAGTGGACATGCTATCATTTTCTCTGCATGTCTCCTTTAATGTCTGGCCTGTTTTTACTGTGGACTTATTCAATTATATTTGATTAAACTCGCTCTGATCAAATCTATTAATTAACTAGGAAATGCAAAGTGCTCAACTTGAAAGCTGATGTATAAAATTATATCATGTCCACTTTGATATTTATTTATTTATATTTTTTTAACGCCACAGTTTCTTAAATTCATGGTAACCCTCTATTATTAAGTCAGTTTTGCCCATTTCAGGTAATACTAAATCTATTCACTTTATCTTCTTTGTAATGCAAATTGTGATCATATGAAATTATTTCTCACCTAAAGGAAACGCCAACAAATTTTCTTCTTTGGAAAAAAAAAAAAGCTCAACTCTTTTCATTTTCATGCAATGAATACAGATCATGTCGTGTATTTAAAGTTAGGAAGTTAGTAATTAATTTGTGAAACTGTAGAAATATTGGTGTCAGGATTGAAACACTTTCTTGTTAGAATAGCAAGGTTAGGGAGGGTTTAATAATACTGAAGATTCTTGACACGCACACACATTTATTCATTCAAAATATCATTAAAAACCTCAAAGCCTCATGGTGTAAGGGTCAAACAGATCACATACTCCACATACCTCAACATATATAATACAAATACAAATACGAGCTCACATGTCTCTTTCATCTCTATGTCATTTGCCCATTATCGTGCTGACACCTTTTCATCTCAAAAGTTCTCCTCTCTCCTCCTTTCTCTCCCTATCTGCCCCCCCACCCCCATCCTCCTGTTTTCAGTGAAGGTCATACTAATAAAGAGTCCTCATAGGACACAGCTGCTAATTGCTCTGTGGAGCTCTACCTGGTTTTAGATCTAAACAAACGCCTTTTCTCCAACCTTCTCTCCCTCATCCCTCCCCTCTGCACCTCTGTTCCACCATGTTAAATACAATCTGAGTATGAGCCATTTGGACTGACCTCAGCCTCCATTACCTCTCAGGACAGCGGCGAGAGATGAAGGAGAAAGTGGGGATTTTTCATCCTCATGATCACAGGATGATTTCCAACTGGCACACATGCACACGCACACGCACTACTTTTACCTCTTTAGGAATGTACAAGCCAGGGTTTTAGGCTCAGATAAATGAGGTGTGCATGAGGTCCGCTCCTTCTACAAATATTTGTGTGTGTGTGTGTATATGTGCGTATCTTTGTGTCTGTCTCCAGTATTTCTAACAGACAGCAGTCTGCAAGCTGGTAAATCACTTACTGCACTCTGAAGGAAGGGTCGAGGTGAAGGCAGGAGTGTATGTTTGCCCCGGTCATACACACATACGGAGCGATCTCATCGGTGCGGAATGCACTGTGTGTTTACCTATGGCTCCAGAACCCACCTGACCGAGGGAGGCTAATCTTTATGGGCTCTGTAAACAGGGACTTTGTCTTCAGAGAACTGAAGGCGGGCAAGCAGACACACAATTCACACATGCATGCACACAGATATACACTTATAGAGAGGAGTGGCGCACATATAAGGCTAGTTATATACCGTACAGCTAATATACACAAAAGCACATGTAGAGGCTATATATACACACAAATGCATATTTAAATCCTAATATTAACTGAACACCATATGGCTGGCAGTTCTACAAAAGTATACGTACTGTCTGTGTTTATAACATAGAAATCTACTTGTCGTTTGCACCCTGACCCCCCTCTCTTCATCACTCTGCCCTCCAGCAGCAGCACTGACTTCTTCACTGTCCGGCTGCACGTCAGATTATAGGCCTATGTTGATGGCTTTTCTCTCTGTGTTGAAGATGCTCTTTGAAGAAAGCCAGCCAGCCAGTAGTAGATATTGGCCCACATCTCACTGACTATCTGTCTGTGGGATAATGGAGTTCACCTGTTAGCACTGGAGCAGGGCCAGGGCAGCCGCAGACATCTAGCATTAGCCCTTTGCTGTTAGCCAACCTGTTAGCGCTGGCTGGCAGCCAGAGTAGCCTGGAGCAGTGCTGTTAGCTGCTAGCTTTAGCTCTGTGTGAAGACTACCTGGCTGCTGTGATCGGCCTCCTGCACAAACCTGGCTACCACTGTAGCCAAGGCCAGCTGCTGAGGAAACAACCAAACTTGGAAAGGAAAGCGATTGAAAAAGAATTTGTGCAGTATGTTTCTTTCTGAGTGTGTGTGTATGAGTGTGTGTTATTGCTTTCCTCTGACCTCATTCTCTTTTATTGAAGCTAATACACGTCAACTCAGAAATGCCACGCAGATAGCTTTATTCCTCTTCTTTTTGCCTCTGTCATTTTTCTATGTGCAAGGAGACGAGAATGCAGAATTAGTAAAAGACAAATGAAATATTTACCAAGTGGTGAAGTCATATTCAATGTGTATTAGTTTAATTACATATTTTTATCATCTATCATTTATCATATTTACCGCAAAGATCACAAACGTTTTTTATTAGTATGATTGCATTTAATATTTGCACTTTTTTTTTTTTTTTTTTTTTTTAGTAAATCTAGCAATTTTAGAAGCCAAGTCTTAAATCTAAAAAGTCTTCAGAGGGAGCTTCTAAAACCTGAGTCATGAGAAAAAAGTAATTTTTTTCTGTTTTAGAACCTAGGTTAAACAGCTACATAAAATTTAAAGAAAGTTTTGGTGATGCTGTCTTATTTTTCCACACGCCTCAACAAAGAACAAGGTATTCTCCTTATTTACAGTAAACACATCAACATATTTTACTGCATTCATACAACTGTACAGTAGAAATGTACCTGTGTTTTAGTATAGTAGGATGTATAGGGAGTGTAGTGCTGTGGTGGAAACTCTGCCCTGAAACTATGATTATACAAACACACCTTGTATCTCTAACAGTGACATTGTCACTGTTGAAACATTCAAATTACAACCTATATTTACATATGCATGTATTAGGTGCACTTTGCACACATAGGACCAGGCCTTGCATACGTTTGTAAAGACATGTCTTTACCCAGACTGTATTTTTATTGTGCTCGTTGTTTCTGGTTGTGGCTCTCTCATGATAATTGGCAAAATGATTAATGGCGTCATAATAGCCCAACCCTGACAGTTGGGTTTGTTCTGGGGTTTGGGGTTAGAGCAGATCCCCTCGGGGCCACTGTTACAATTTAGTACAGAGTTACAGGATTAGTTGCCAGTTTTCAAGGTTTTAAAGTGTCAGAATATGGGTGTGTGTGTACTTGATTCTTATCTGTCTTTATATTTTAGTGTCCATGTCTGTGTCAAAACACAAAAATGGCCAAAACACTTGATTTATATGTTTATTTGTGATATTTATACTTTTTAAACAAATTCTCAAAGTTACTCTATGATAGTATGTTCTGGACAGCAACAGCCGCCATGCTGAATATTTTCATTTATGTTTTATTTGTTCATAGTTGTCAGCTATGATAATATAAATCCCCTTTGGGTGTAACACATAAAACAAATATTATGAATACCTCTCATTGTCAACAGAGGCTTCTCCAAATTCTGTTCCCTGATTACAAAACAGGTTGGAGTTACAATTCCTCTCTGGAAGAGAGTTTCTCTTGCTCAAAAATATTGATTGAACTATCAAAGATAGTAGAAATAACCTTCAAATGTGGATTCTATTTCAGGGTGAAAACTTTAATGTTTCCCGGGGCTGAACCTGCCACTAGTTACCAGGCATAACCAGAGGGAGAAAGGCAGCATGCAGAGAGCAGGAGAAAGACAGATAATTCAAGAGTCAGATGAAAGTAGATAGATGATGGAGTGTAGATACTGGTACAGAGTTTTTTTTTGTTTTTTTTTTGCTTAACGCCCCTCCTTCCCCCCCACCCTTATTCCCTCAGTTCTTTGCCTAATAAGCAGCGTTCCTGCGAGCTGATGCAAGGCGGAGGAAACAGAACAGGCGTTCTGGGACTGCTGGAAATATTCCCACATGAGGCATAACATGATAAAGACTTATTATCTCACTAAGCTGCTGTAAACACAGATGCACACATAAATACACACTGTACACAACTTACTCTCTCTCTCTCTCTCACACACACATACACATGCACAGAAAGTAGAAGTGGTGCAGCGTTACAGTTGTGATGAGCAGTGACCAGGAGGAATCTGACAGAGCCAATCCCTCCAACAAAGCCTGAGAGTCAGCTGTGCTAAGCTAGCTCACTGGGCATTTGGCTTGGCCTGTTTGAACTCCACACACCCAGAGAAGTGGGAAGGAGCAAAGGGAGAGCCGAGTTCTGATTATTATTATATTTTTTCGGGAACATCTGAACAAGCTACGTGTTGAAACAGGAGTCATCCCAGCTCTGCTCATCAATCACACCCGACACACACATAAACACATGCACCTATAGCGTTTGCTGTGAGCTAATCCATTACAGTACAAAGGTACGTGCCAGCCTCTTAGACAAACACACACACCGGAGTCATCAGAAACATGTTGAGTCTCATTTCCCTTCTTCTCTTCTCCATCCCAATTAAAAGGCAAAGGAGGCCTTTTATTTCCCTCTCCTCCAAACACATTCTTTATCTCTCTGATCTCCTCCCGCCCTTCGCTCGGTCCCCTCGGGGTAGTGGGAATGTCTCTCCCCACACACTCTCAGGTCAGGGGTTCAGCTTGAGGGGGTCTAAGCATGTAGAAATCACAGGAGAGGGAGAAAGAGAGACACAGAAAGAGTGAGTAGCGGGTTGAGGCAGGCCTGTGCACGGGCAGCTCTTCGTCGCTGCCAGAAACACTTAAACTTAAAGCAGTGTGTGTATGAGTGTGTGTGTGTGTGTGTGTGTGTGTGT
>JAPQRQ010000022.1:21750815-21778198 GCA_037367365.1 Apogon talboti
TAGATAGATAGATAGATAGATAGATAGATAGATAGATAGATAGATAGATAGATAGATAGATAGATAGATAGATGGCACAGGTTTGTAGATTAGATGCTATAGTGGTCAGCAATGTGCTGTGACTGAGATTTAGGACATGGGACATATATAGCCATAGGGAACAGAGGTAATAGGAGGGGCAAAGAGGCAGTACATTGAGGATTGTAGAGGGTGGGAGTGGATGGGGGGTTAGGGGCATTGGTGGGCTGGAAAAGAGGAATAGAGGGATGAGGGAGGGGTGTAACACTGAGACGTGTCAGAAAAGGGCGCCTGGGCCTCCCTGTGGAATGTGGCCTGTCTGCCTCCCCAGAAAGAACAGAGCAGGAGAGAGGGAAGAAAGGGAAGAGGGGGTGAAGACCAGTTCTGCCCCATCATTGAGGGGAGGGAGGGAGAGAAAACAAAGAACAGAGTGAGGGCAAGAGGAAGGAGAGGTGGAAAAGTGAGAGTGCAGTGGAGAGTGTATGGCACTTTGTTGAGGTGCCGGGCACGGGTGTAGACATGAAATGATGCATAGCAGAGGAGAAATGTAAGCAGGATAAATCCTAACAAACCTCAAAGTTTGTGTGTGTGTGTGTGTGTGTGTGTGTGTGTGTGGGGCTGAATGGGAAGGTGCTCTGATGAGAAACAGGTGTCTTCAATTCTTTCCTTTTCTTTACGTCTCTCATCCCCCTTTTTCAAATGTGAGTCCGCACTTTGAACACCGTCACTCCACCTTCTCTTCTCTTCTCTTCTCTTCTCTTCTCTTCTCTTCTCTTCTCTTCTCTTCTCTTCTCTTCTCTTCTCACTCATTTCTGTCTCCTCCTTTTCCCTCGCCATCAATTAATCGCTTCTGGTGTTCCAGCAGCAACAGTAGTAGTAGCGGCTGGTGATGACGGGAAGAGAGCGGAGAAAGTAGGAGAGAGGAAAGAGAGAGGGATGGTGACAAAAAGGTGCCATTTCCTCTCAGGAATGCCACTCATCGGTCGTCACCAGCCACAGAGGGCTTTTCCTCTGACTCTCTGTCTTTCTTTCTCTCTTGCCCTTAACACACTCAAATAGAAAGTGTGATTATTGCAGTGGCCCTTCTTCCCCAAGGGTTTTAAAGGAACATTGGTTTAGAAAAAGGCAGTTTTAGAAATTGGCTCGGAGTTTCGATCCTCACTTCCATTTGTCACAGCTTATTTTTTCATCCACGCTTTCATGTTGCTCTCTCGCTTGCATATACACACACACACATACAGTATGTACATACAAGTTGCCTTTGTTTCTCTCCCTCGCTCTTGCTTACACACATGCACAGAGCTGATGTGAGTTAATGAAGGGTGTAATTAAGGAGCCACAGTGATGACTGGAGATCAGGGGAAACCGATACAGATCTCAGATATACACAAACACTGATGAAAGATAGCTGTTTTGTGTGTATGCACATGTGCAAGAGTGTGCATTTGGGTCTGATGCTGAGAGAGCTTTGTGGACAGATGTATGAGACTGGTGTGTGTGCGTTAACAGATGATGAAAGATGCTGGAAGAGTCAGATAACGTATGGCTTCCTGTTAGATAGGCTAGACTTAGTAATTAGAGGGAGGTGTGGAGGTTTAGCGACATGTGCGATTGTATAGCATGGCTACAAGGCCTTGCTAAATAATGGGAGGTGAATGTTGGTTACTGGGACAGATATGTCCGTTTGACCTTAAGCTTTCTGCAAGAGTTCACTTTCAGGTCAAGAGTGCAGAAGAATGGGGTAGGTAGAAAAGAGCAGGTTTATCGTTTAAAAAAAAAAAGGCCAAATTTTCTATTATATTATTGCAGTGAAATTTCATTTAGTTACATTATATTTGCATTTTGTGAATCTGCAATGTGGTGTTTATCCCATATACTTATTTTTCTGTGTATCTGTCTGCGTGCATAACCAGTGTGTGTGTGTGTGTGTATGTGCATGTGTCCGTCTGTCGTGTGTGTCGGCCTGTAAATCAGTCCCAGGCCTCTCTCTGAGTGCTGTCACCTCCTAAAAGCTTTCCCTTGGTCTGGGCCAGGCCTTCCTCTTTATGTTTGAGGTCAGTATAGTTCACAGGTCAGCAGAGGTCATGCTGAGACAGAGGAGGGGCAAGTTGGGTTGCCTAGCATCATAGAACACCCACTGCTGTTACCGCGGTGATACAAAGAGACCTATAGAGCACCAACTTCCTCTAGGAGTCTTAAAAGCACCAGCAATGCTCTTTATCTATCTACTTTGACTTTTACTTCCCTTTTTTTTTTTTACCCTGTCGATTCCTCTATATAAGAATCTGCTTGTATTGATTTGTGAAGACAGAATAGACACCACCATCAGCCTGGATATTTATATTTAGGACATTCATTCAATTTGTGTGCTGTTTATTCACTTGAGGGCGGCGGGAGGTTTTGTGTATGCAGCCGTTTCTTTGCAATCACTTTCTTATATTTTGCAGCTGAAATGTAAACACACACATTGCCATAAACACACCTGCACATAGGTCACTAATGCCTTTCACATGTCCCCCTTCTTTATATTCCGCATCCAGTGCTTTTTTTCTCACATTGAGGCCTAATTCTGAGATGCTGAGATGTTGTATTTATGAGCACTCATAAATTGTTTTTATTGCTTTTTCCAGCTAGACCAGAGAGTGTTGGAGAAGCAACTGACTGCAAGTTGGAGAGCAGAAAGTTGTTCTCACTATTGATGTCCTTTCAAAACCTCGCTTTTTCTGTTTCTTACAGAGGCACAACCATGGTTTGACAAATTTCTGAAACATATATATCAGATTTTACGCCTGTAAACTAGCTCTGTTGTATTGTTATGCTTCACATAAGCACGCTACAAGGCTGCAACTCTTGTGGATAAAGAGTAGACAGACAGTAGACATGGTCCACCAGCCCAGATCAGCCAGCATGGACATAGTCACAGTTGGTTGACCCCACCATCCAAGAGGCTCAGGGACAAGAATAGACAGATACCAATGGAAGGAGAAGGATAAGTGTGTATGTGTGTGTGTGTGTGTGTGTGTGTGTGTGTGTGTGTGTGTGTGTGTGTGTGTGTGAGGGTATGTTTGTATGTCCTGTCTCTGTTGTGGAGACTGAGATATACACACATCCCCGGGCACCTGAAGGGGTTAGGTTGGGTTCGGTTGCCATGGGAGTGTTTGGAAGCACTTACACTTGGTAGGCCGAGCTGTGCTGTCAGGTAAATAACACACACATGTCTGTACACACTCACACATGCACATAGTTCGACACACCGCATGGAGAAGTTCCTGTTTTTTTGAGGGTGAAAAAGTTGATTGTCGACTCTCACTCTTCAAAGGGTATCGTAACACTGACCGACGCTTTTGTTAGAGGTTCGAGGTCACTGAGCAAAGCTTTGGCATCATACTGTTCAGTGACAGTGGGATAACCGGATGTGTGCATGGGTACCTCCTCACACTGGTCACAGTCTGCTGCTTTCACTATTAATTAAGGATTCAGCCTAGATTAGTTCTAATTGACATGTGCTTAGATGCACTGTCTCAGAGTTCATTAACAAAAGCTTTCGTTTACGACCTCTACTTATAGTATATACGTCAGACAAAAACCATCGCTTGGTCTTCTCTCATTTCTTAATGTCGTCACCCCCCTGTGCCCACATCTAAATCAGAGCCAAAGATGGACACTGAGTGGGAATTGAGAGAGTAAGTGAGGAGTAAAGAAGAAATGTGCAACACTTACAAGGCTGCTAGGCAAGTAGTTACCCTGGAAACAGTCAAGAGCCCTGGATGCACACAATGAACACGCACGCATACACACCACACACACAATAGTTGCCGAGGCCTAAAGTGTTGCTAATTAGCTAGTCTGTGCTGGTTCTTTGTGTGAGCCATTTTAAAGGAGAGATTAGAGTCAACAGGGAGGAGGAGAGGAATGTAGCTCTTCTCTCATTCTCTTGTTTGCTTCTGTGTGTCTTGGACAGTGTATGCCTGTCTTTTTTCACCCAATAAATGATTTTTTTTTGTCACATCAGTTAAGTTTACTGTAACTCGGAACATAAATCGCGAACCTAATTGTGCGTATTATTTACAAACTTCTCGCATTTCAAAACTAAAATTATACTGAGCCTTACGGTTTTTCAGCTTGAAATTTGCGCCCCCTCACATCTGGCTGGATTTTTGACCCTCTTGCAAAGTCTCACAGCCCAGTGTACGCACACACACACATACACTTCCCCATTTCCCCTTTTGTGAACACACCCCAACCCCTGCTTCTCATTTTGGGAAGTTAAAGATTTTGTGCTTGTTTAGAAGTTTAATTTCTTGTACGGCAGGCAGCCTTTGTTGTGCCTGCCCACTTCCGGTGTTTGTGTGTATGTGTATGTCAGTGAGTGTGTGTGGTAAGGGTGGGTGTGAGGGTGTGTCCTTCTCCATCTCCACAGCCAGAACCAGGTGTAAAAACCCTCTGAACTAAAAACATGAAAGCATGAAAGAGTTTTATTTCCATCCAAGCGGGCAGGCTAATACTTTTACAGGCCACTGACGAGGAACATGTTTTTCTAAAAAGTTTTTGTTTGACCAACAGGCGTCTGTGTGTGCATTTGTCTTTTACTTGTATATGCGTCTTTGTATGCTTGTACACATGGCAGACAGTCTGTGTTTGTGTATGTATGTGTTTTCCCTCTGTCTCCTGAGCTAAGTCTTGGCAGTGCCTTGCATGTGTTATTAGTTTGATTTTTTTTTTCTTTTTGGTTATTAATAATAACAGTTAAACGGTTTCCATATGTGAGGCCTGGTTGCCAGGCTAGTGCTATCCTCATCATGGGCTGGCCTCGCACAGTCTCCCCTCATAGGAGCTGCTCTTGTCGGGCAGGAGACGTAGCTTAAATTCTGGAGGTCACCCAACTAAGACCTAACACCTAAGAGGCCTTGTCTCCCCAGGAGCATGACCAAACTACTTAACTGTCCTAGCTTATACAAGATGAGGGCTAAATATTACAAGGTACACTGTGTGTGTCTTTGTGTATGTGTGTTTTCCTCTGTGGGCTGGGTCTGTCTGGAGTGAGACCTTCCTCTCTTGCCAAACGAGCTGTGTTGAAAACCACAGGGAAACTGCATATGTGTATATAATGTATGACGTGTATTTATGTGTGTGTGTGTGTGTGTGTGCATGTGTGTGTGTGTGAGGAAACTGCTGTAGAGCTATTTGCCATCAATTAGCCGCCTGGACTGAGATGAGGCCTACAGTACAGAGGGAGCAGCTTTTATATTCTCAGGAAAGGAGTTCCCCTCTCTTTTTGTCCCTGTTCACCTCATCATTATCTTTAATTGTCTCTTTTTCGTTGCCCTTTTCCCTTCACTTAACAGAAAAAAGCTGACAACATCTCCTTAGGAAGCTGTAGATTTTGTCTGTGTGTGTGTGCGTCTATGTGTGTGTATGTGATGATGTATTGTGTTATGATATAAAGCAGTCCTGGGTATTCAGTCAGCTTCTTTTTATGACCATGCTTATACCCCTGTGAATCAATAGAAACATTAGATGAGTGTATGGACATAGTTGAAGGGGAGAGGTTTTCTCGTTTCACAAAACAGTTTTCAACTGAAGAGAACCATCTGGAAAACGGCAGGGTCCTCTGAGTTTAGAACAGGTCCCTTTTGTGAAAAATAGGATGTGAAAAAAAAAAAAAAAAATCTAAAATCGGCCAGGGTTTTCAAACATTACGGCATATTTTGAAGTTCTTTTGGAGTTTGTGAGTTTTTATTACGTTGGCTCGTGAACGCGGTCTTTCCTCTCTTTAATGGTCAGTCTGGGCCCAGAGAAGTTTGCTTCAGCCATTTTAAAACCTCAGCTCTCGAACGGTGCCTTTATATTGCGGAAACATTACATTAAATAGCTGAACGGGATTGCGGCTGGCTGGTGTTTCTGAAGGTGTCCCAGATAGTTCCAGCTCGGCAGCGGCCTAAAATGATTGAGCCGTTCATTGCCATTCAAGCTCAGTTTTATATTGGTGGACAACGGGTTTGAAGTCCATGTTGCTATGAACGAAAACAAATGGCAGGAAAGCTGGTGAGGCCGTCCGGAAAGAGCTGATTAATACCAGAAAAAGAGACGGCATACGTGAGGAAGAGTTAAAGGAGAGGGGTGAAGTCTTGGCAGAACAGAATTTATTTGTAACCCACCGTAAAATTGGGAGGCTTTAGCTGGCTTTGGTTCAGACTGCCCCTTATCCCTATATGTTTACCCCTTTGAAACATATATAGCTACCCTTACCTATTTACCCACCACTGCTCCAGAAGTCTTTAAGAGCTAGAATGTGTGGTGACATCAAACAAATCCAAATCCATTCTTATATTTTGTTATCACAGTTAACAAAGAGGGGAATGATTAACCTGATTTGTAACGGTCTTTAACTCATCACAACAGTATTATAAGTGTTGTTTTCATTATTTTGAGAGTATATTGTCCCTGCAATGATGATAACATGATCAGAAAATCTCCCGCTTTTCTTATGATGTTAGATTTGGTAGAAAGATGAGCATCTCTGAAATCAGTTGGGTCATGGTTGGAAACATACATTGCAAGTTACAGTGCTTACAGTGGCTTGTTAAAATGCCAGATGCAAAAATTCCATGTTAATCCTAAAATTTGCCTTTACATGAAGATCCAAACAGCCACCAACAACCTAAAGCATCTACTGATGTAAACTGTTTAATGCCTGTTGATCCACTAATCCTAGCAATACATGTAAATAATTGAGGTAAAGTGCAGCTTGTTACATTTTCAGGTCATCAGATAGGACCCATTTGGACGTTCAGAGGCTCTGTACTTCTTCTTCAACATTGATTCACCAGTAAAACCCATGGAGTTTGACAAATGACAGTGGATGGACACACTTAGTGAATGATATCTTTGCTGAAAATGTCACTTTTTCTTCAGTTTTCTCTGTTTTGTTTTAGTAACCTGTGAATTTACTCTGAAATTTAATGAACATATACATGATCAGTGAATTAAATATAGGAAAATACATGATTTGCACTGATAACACTCAAAATAAAGAGGATAATATTACAATAAATGCTGAAAAATCCCTTGAGAAAGGTTAAATAGAGAGAAAATTCATTTGGGAACGGCCACAAAAGTAGCACTGGGTCTTTATGGGTTAAACAACCAGACGTAGACATACAGACATTGTCACAGTGGGCTGGCAAAGATCCCCTCAAGAGATCAACAGCTGCATTCACAAGGCACAGTTTCCAGTGGTATCCCTGGACAATCTATTTTAGGCCTTCATCTAACCCATATCTACTCTCAAAATTTAATGTGGTGAATAAGGCTATGGGTAACATATTTCGAGAGACGAAAGAGGAGGGGGCAAGGCACAAAAGAGACAGAATACTTGGAGGAATGCCAACAAAACTTTTGTAAGTTATATATTATGTGGGGAGGCGGGGTGAGAGCAAGAGACAGATCGGGTGATATAGATGGAGAGAAAGAAAGTAGGAGCGATCTGGGAAAGCAATCTGGTTTTTGTGGCGACTGACAGTGATGTATCTGATTCGTGAGATTCCACCACGGCTGTAACCAAGCCTTCACTCACATATGCCCCAAAGTCATATAGCAATCCCACAAACTGTCACCCTTTCGGTAATCTGACTTTGTATACAGTGTGTGGATGAAAATCTAAGGCATCTGAATGCAGGTGAGCCAGTACTACATCATTCTTTTAAAATATTACATGTTTTCTGTTACCATCTGTTCAGCCTTCTATCATCTTCTCTCTGTTCATCATTCTATTTTCTATGAGCGTCCAGAGAAAGAAAAAGGCACAATGGAGAAAAAAGAGATTTATAGCTAGAAATACTAGTCAAGAGTAACGCATAGCAATCCGCAAGGAGACACTAGATTAAAGTAGGAGTGGGGTTTATTGGAGTTTGGAGGTGTTTTTGCTGTTAAAGTGTGAAGATGCAGTGCACACAGATACAAGGGATCACCGGGGTGACCCAGGAGGAAGGCAGCGTTGGCACAGCTTTAGCTTGGCTTTCAGCTTCAATGACAGCACTCCAGAAAGCATATAAAGAGTGAGAGGGAACTAAGTGTTAAAAAAAAGGAGATCCACCACTGTTCTCTGAACCCAGCCTCCACTGATCCAAAATCAGAAAGCGTGCAGGCCTGTAGAGAGGCAGCTGGGTGTGACGAGCTCTTTTCTACATCTTCACCCTGTATCTATCTAGCCCTCCGTCTATCGCTCTCTCTTGGGAAAGAAAAGGGATAGAGGTGTGGAAGAGTGGTGCATCACGAGTCCCTTTTCCCTCTGCTGAGCTAGTAAAGCAGACAGTGGATACTTGTTTGGCACTGGAAAGATTTGTTGCGTACGACGCTACCGAAACATCTGAATCAGTGGATTAGTCTAGCCTGGTTTAACTCCGTCATGAACAGATGAAACAATAGGCCTCGCTCTCACCCTCACTTGTGCTCCTGTTTCTTTTTTGTGCACTCCTTTTCTTGGTCTAAGAGAGAAGAAATCCGATACCACCTGCCTCCCTCTTGCCCTTCCTCACTCCCCTTCTTCTCCTCCTCCTCCTTCTCCCCGAAGGACAGCCCACTGTCTGCCCTGGGGGCTGTTTATCTACGGGGGGAGATGAGGAGGAGAGGGTTGAAGGGGGACGGGTTTGTTTCGTTTCGGCCGTCAACAATGGACCTCAGTCAGTGCTGACGGATTACTCCAACATATGGTACCCACCTGTCTCTCTCTCTCTCTCTCTCTCTCTCTCCCTGTCTGCCCCCTCCTCTCCCTCCTTCTCTACATCTCTCTGTTTAGATTTCTTTGCTTATTCCTGCGTTCTCTCTCCCTGTCTCACCCAAACACACTGGGCGGATTAGAGGCCAGATTCATCACACACACAGACCTGTTTGCTTTAGCAACCTGAGCCAGGAACAGACACACACACACACACACACACACAAGAGGCCTGGCCTTGCTACATGTTGGTTGTTCTTCATTCTAGCTATGGTACGTAGAGCAGATTTCATTTTGACGTACTAAAAAAAAAATGTAGTCACATTTTGAAGTATCATTATCATTAGAATTATGGAAACATCATTGAAAAACTTGTTCTGCTTCTCTAAGGTAGTTTGTCTTTAAAGTTAATGAAAATTAAAGTACTGAATGGGAGATGGAAACACTTTTGTGATTAGGATCTAATGTAATAAAGGTTTAGCTCACGTGACTGATCAGCTGTTTTAAAATGGCACCACAACAGGACTGGTAGTACCAACAGGTACATGGTGTCACCACTGAAAAGAACATCACAGCTATTTTAGATGGAAAAAGGCAGTGAAATGCTCTAATTTCTTGTACTTTGTTCATTTTTCAAACACACATAATTCACATTATTTTTGTTCTTTTTTTAATGCAACATAATCGAAAGTTTGCATCTAACTTGCTTGACAGTTTTAGAAGCACGGGTACTAACACACACACATACAGCACAGTTATTATACTTATATAGTTCAATGAAATTTCTTCCTTTTTTTTAATTGTATCTTCGATCTGCTCAACGTCCATCCTATAGTTGTCAGCCAGTTTTCGCGATCCTATATATGGCGAGATAGAGCAGCCTGTATTGTATGCATGTTTGTGTGTGTGCATGTGTGTGACCCTGCTGGATTAAAAAATGCACTGTTATTAAAAGCTGTGTCAGAGGCGATGATTTACAGAGGGGAGCGATGACAAGTCAGAAGAACTCACACACTGAACTGAAACACACACACACACACACACTCACGCTCACACTGTGCTCTCAGGCCTCCAAGCTGAGCAGTGACCTCCTCACCCCTCCTTCCCTTTCCTCCTCCTCCTCCCTCCCTCTCTCACTCTAATAAAACCTGTCTGACACCACTGATGTGTGTATATGAGTATGCGTGTTTGTGTGTGTGTGTGCTCTGCGGCAGCACAAAGACTCTGTTGTTGGGCCTCCCTCTTAGGCCTCCCTTATATTTTCTTTAAAGGTGCAGTGCGCCCCCAAGAATGCCACAGGGGGAGCAGGGAGCTGGGGTTGGAAGAGTACAGGAGGAGGTGGTGTGTGTGGTTGGAAAGGGGGGCATACTTTACAATGGTACAGCTCACCCAGGTCACCGAGAGAAAAAGGAGAGGAGTGAGTGTGAAGAGCAGAAATGAAAGAGGAGGGTCAAAGACGAGGGTTGCTTCTTGACAAAGTAGATACAGTACGAGAGAGCTTCAATCTGGTTGGCTGATTGCTTTTGTGTTTTTCTACTCAAACCTGATAATTTGTCACTCTATGTATGCAGTGAAAAACCATTTACACGTATATTAAAGTCAGCAATTACTCCATTCACTTGCAGAAAGTGTATAGGTTCATAGTATGAGCAAAATAATGGAACCCCAACTATGACAGTTTCATCAGAAATATAACTTTTAGACTCACAGCAGACACCTTAATATGAGAAAGAATAATGGTGGAACATATAAAGACATTTCTTCTTCTGAGTCCAGTATTGTCTGCATTAGAGCACCTTAAAATTACCTGTCATTCAAGTTTTTACCAAGAGTCTGTATTGAAATTGTCGCCCATGACTCATATGAATAATATGATATGTGAGTTTGGTATTGTTAAGTAAAATGAAAGTACTGGTTCCTTATAGCAGGCACTGATTTAAAACAGCAGTGTTAACTTCTTTGTGGAAGCTTGTGCTAAAGTCTGCAGTGCAAATGAATCATTCCAAGAAAAGTAGATTTCAAAACTTACAGAATTACTTATTCAGGTTTTAAATTTTCATAAGAGTAAAGAGTTTTTAAGGCACTTATTAGGGTAACATGATTCACTGTCTGAACATTACACCGATATCATAAAAATACTCTTATTAATGTTGCCCGGCTCTTAAACTGCACTGAGTAATCATTTTTAATGCCAACCGAAAAGAAATCTCTAAAGTAGTACAGCTTTTCCTTTTCGCTGTGGTGCATTAGAATAAACACTTCAACCCCACAATACAGACTCTGTTTAAATATCTAGAGAATCCTATGATTTGCAAGAGGTTCTTGTCACACACATACGCGCACAAACACATCCACGAATACAGGCAAAGGAGAGGAGACAGGCATCACCTCTGCTTGGTTGTAGCGTTTATGAAAGCCATAAATGGCTCTTTAATATAGTGGTAATCAGGGTGGTAATTTGGGTGGAATTGTCCCTTATTGTTGCCAGACATGCCTTCCCAACTCCTGCCAACACACACGTATTCACTCACACGCAGACAAACACACACACTCACTCCTGGGCAGACAGGGTGTTCAAGGAGTAATTCACACCACATGCCAACAAACTGGGCGGTTGTGTTTGTGTGTGTGTATATGTGTGTGTGAGTGTGTGTGTCTGTGCCTGCTTTAATGCAGAGGTCAAACCAGTAAATGGGAGGGGGTTCCCAAGATTTTTGTTAAAATGCTAAAATGCAGTTGTGTGTGTGTGTGTGCACGTGTGCAGGCATGTCCACAGCCACGTCTGTGTGTGTGTGTGTTTTAATTGCGGTCTCAGCAAAAGTAGCAAGTGTGCTTGATACAGATGGTTTTCATCACTCTGACTGCACAGAGAACTTCTCTTTCTGTCTGTCTCGCTCTAATCTCCCTCACTGTTTTTGTAATTAAACATTACTTAATGTTCACCAACTTCTAATCTGACAATTCATTAAATATGTACTGATATACAGTAGCTGTGTGGTGTTTCACAGCCCCAGTGTTATAGTTTTGTGCACTCGTGGCATAAAGCTTTAGAATTGATTTTATTTGCTGTTGAGCAAGAACTTCCATGGAACAGACTCCTTTTGGCCGTTAATTTGCGGTGTCCACACACACATACACACACACACATACACACACACACTTGACTTTCATAAATCAATATTTACCAAAGAACCTTTCCCCTTTGAGTCAGAGGAAGCAAATGTGCATCCTGCTGTCTCCCCTCTCTAACCCTCTGTCATGAGGTTATGCTTGTGTTTGTGTGTATGAGTGTACACTTACAGTAAGTGCAAGGCAGCTTTTGTGTTGTGAGATGAGCATTTTTTTTTTTTTTTTTCTGTTTTCGGAGCAGTTCAGACATTCCAGCAAAAATGCCGGTGCCTCGGGGGCTGATTTGTCCTGATGATAGAGCGCTTGAGTGTGAAAGCTGTAACAAACAACACAACAAAGAAAAGATAGAAATGTGATGACACAGAGAAAGATATTTACCGTGTCTTTATTACCGAGTGGGGTGTGCAGCTTGAGAAATGGAAGGTTGCAAAGAAAAAAAAAAAAAAGAAAAAAAGATATGAGGAGAGACAGACAGTGGGAGGGCTGGCTGAGATAGCGGAGTCGGCAGGATGAATCGGCAACACTCAAGGGCAGAGTGGAAGAATGGAGGTGGAGGGGAGGGCAGAGAGAGAGAGAGAGCTGGAGAGCGATGGTGTCACTGGTTTGAATGGACAGCACTGGAGGGCAGAAAAGGGGAGAAATGAGAAAAGGAGGAGGAAAGAGGTGGGTGGTGGTTAGTCACATCTCTTCAGGACACATCAGGGTAAATGATTCCTTACATCACTCTGACACACACAAACACCATGCAACTGACACACATGAAGATATGCTGACACACTTCTGCCTCAGAGGATGTGGAAAACCCACTATGCATCTTCCACACAAAGAGGGAGACCAGAGGAGGAGGCAGGAAGGGTGTGGAAAAGAGTACAGAGAAATAAAGAAAAGACAAAATAAGTTAAGGGACTTTTCAAACGCACAGTGATAAATCCATAAACATATATGAACACACTCAAGGATGCTTTACATTAAATTCCTTAAAGAATTACAGTTAAGTGCCCAAACGATCAGTCAACTGGAGCGCATCAAGTTGACCTTAACCATAGCAAAATCAAAATCAGTTTTAATTAAAGTTAGTTACAGAGAGTTTTAGGCCAATCTGAACATTGTGGTTGGATGTAGTAAAGGTCTAGGTCAATTAGTTTTGCAAAAATTTTATTCATGTTGGTTCCATTTGACAGCTGAAATGTAAAGACATATTCTGCCCCCGTTGTAACTGATGGAGATCTGGATTTTTACATTTTTTTTTTATTTGAGACCTATTTTAAAGTTGGACTATGACCTTCCATTTGCCAAACTCTCAGTCCTGGTTAACTGACTGTTTAATGTGGTTGTAAAACTGATCAGATCAACGCAGCTATAGCTGTGACAGAGAAACTGATTGGTGCCTTTTACAAAGTACAGCTTTGCAATGTGTGATCTTGTATCTTAGAAGTTTGACTCAGTGGATCACAAACTGGTAATGAACTTTTCTCTTTCTTAAATGTTAATATTTAAAAGCATTCCTCAGGGTTCCGTGCTAATGCTTATTGTAAGAACATTCAGCAAAAATCCTTCTCTGCACTAATGACACTGTCATTTACTGTCTTATCACACACCATTCAGTTCAGGTGGAGAAGGAGCTTCAGATATTTTACTCATTAAAATGTTTTCAAGATATTGGAAAACAAAGTCCCCTCTCAAAAGTTTGATCACAGTAACTTTATGATTTTGACATTTTCACATCTAATGATAAAAGACACCTCTTTTCAAGTTCTTTAGTATATCAAAAGATAGGTGGCTTTTATTTTGTATAATAAAATGTTATATATGCATCATCATATTCAATTTTTTTAGATCCTTAAATCTATTGTTCCATGCACCTGTTTCACTACAGACATCTCTTACTCATATTTAATTTTTTTATGGACATCACTGACAATTTACAGAAAACAGCACCTTTTTTTCCTACATCTACAAAGGGATACTGGGTATTTTGGATACATTGTAATGTATCCAGGGCTTTGGTAGACCTGGAAGAAACTGCACTGTACAGACATTTCTATCTCTCATATATATATTTGATTATGTTGAATATTAAGTGTATAGGTGGTGCTCTTTAGTCAGGTCTGCATTCCAAGACGCTTTTGTGCCTCCTGGTTAACTGAAAGTTAAATAAATATGTGTCAGGTTGAGGAAATCAGACTTCACAACTTGGCAAAGTTAGCAGGTACTGAGAATTTCCAGTGTACGATTGACTGACCTTCATTTTGTGTCTTTTGAGGTATTTCTGAATATTTTGAGGCTATGTCTGTGTGTTTTAATCCTAAAAATACCTGTGTACATCATAACGTCTGATCATCTCTAATTTCCTCTCATAGGCCCTCCAGGCTGCCAGACAGTTCCTCCTCCAGCAGGCCTCTGGACTCAACTCCCCTGGCAGCAACGAGGTCAAACAGAGCCCTGTGCAGGTCAGAGCACTCGCAAATGTACAATCACACACACATGCACGCACTAAGTGTTACTTTGTTAAAATCTGTATATTATTAAGCCCCTGGCTGCTACAACTCTGCCTTCACCAACCTGCCACGTCAACCACTCAGGGTGATATATGTACACGCATACTTTTCTCTCCCTGTCAGTGTGTGTCTCTCTTTTTCTGTGAAAGTGTGTGTGATTGTTGGTGTGTGTGTGAATGAAGCCTTTGTAGTGATTGGGTAGTGAGCTGTTTTCAGAGTTGAATTCCACAGTAAGCAGAGAGTCGGGTTAGCTGGAGTGCAGGATCCCCACTGAAAAACACAAGAGGAAAACACACACACACTTTGATTACCACACACACACACACACACACACACACACACTTTGATTAGCATACACACACTTTGATTGCCCACACAAGTGCTTAGCCTTTGGTGTTTGTGATTAATATCACACCTGTTATCACTTTTGCTTGTTTTGTACAATTTGATATGCAAAGAGCATAGAGAAGTGTTATTTCTGTCTTATATCAGTAAAGTGGGAGCATCGGTCTACTACACCAACAAGCAATGTGATGTTGCTCTTTTCATGTAAGTGCCACATGATAAATAGACATCTGGCTGATCACAGAATGCAAAAATAGACACGTTAAGAGAAGGATCAGAGTCAGTGGTAAAATTAACATCAGCTTTCATTTTCAATATCATACTGAATCCAGTAACGTGTTTTACAATGAAGTATTTTGCTGTGGTTGTATGAAGCCTTTGATGCAACAAATTGTCTTCCAGCAGGAAGAAAGGTTTGTTTGGAATAAACAGATCAAAAGTTGATGTAGTCTCAGCAGTCGTGTACATGACAGAGCAAGGAGATGGAAATAAATAACAGAGTCAAATGGTAGAAAAGAAAAGCTTTAGCTACAGTTCATGTGGGAAGTACAAAATTCCCAATCATACTGACATCGCGTAACTGATGAGATGTCAGCAATGACATAACAATTTTAAAGAGGATCTTGGGGATTACATGTTAATCAAACCTGAATTGGAATGTAGAATAGCTTTATTTGCTTTGGCTAGAATCTGACATTCAGAGAAATTACATTGTGGCAGTTAAGTGGTAAAAGAATAAAGTAAATACTGTAAATACCATATTATATCTGCACTGTAGAACTTTGTAAAGTTATAAAAACATTCACAGCTGACATGGAACTGTAATTGAAATTCATAGATATGGCACAGGAATTCAATACTTTAATGAAGGACTTAGACTGAGCAGTAATATTTACACTTCTGAGCCTTTTAGTTCTTTTTTTTTGTCATTTCCTACAGTACCTTTTTAAGCTGACACCAAAATACAAATTTGGTTGATCTAAATGGTTAAATGTGTGATGTCTCTCTGACCCTCGTCTGACCCAGGTTTGGAAAACAGACAGAGACTTTAAAAAACTAAACAGATTTTAAAATATTTTATACTGAAAGGAGATTAATATAATGGGGTAGCAAGAAAAAACAAGACTGACAAAACTTAAATTTAATACGCAATGTGTCATTTTTCCAGTAAAGTGTAAGTCTCGCTTCTGTGAACACTGACAAGGGATTAACTTCTGACAGTAGTCTCACATGAATGAGGTCGAATGCAGGTCAAAGGCATGTTTAGTTGACCCGCCTCATGCACATTTCTCTTATATGAAAGGAGCATCACCTTCCACTGGCTTCTTTCCCAAACACATACACAGACACACACTCACCGCCCTCCCCCCTCCTCTTCCCTCTCCATCTCTGTCTTGTTTGTCTTGTTTGTTGGTGCCTGGCCTGGCTAGCCTCTCTCTACTCTCCAGGGCATCCACTCTACATCTCTGTTGTCTGAGCTGTCAACTCACATGGCCCCACGCACCCTGCCAACGCTCGCACAGTTGGATTTACATTTGTCGGCGTGTGTTTGTGCTTGGAAGCAAATATAGGCCTCCGATTTGTGAACATGTCAGCAGAAGAAGCAGAGCTATTGTTTACTAGACCTTGAAACAAATAGGGGGCATGTAAAAATCTCTTAATAACTGTAATTTGTGGTTTTATGATCGCTTCAGACACAGAGTAGCTGCACTCTGTTACTGTAACCGGAGCGCTCCTACCTCTGAGTGCACAAGTAAGTGAAGCCAGACATTTAAGACATTTTTTTTTTTTTTGGTCATTTCTTGAGGTGGCAGTAAGCGACTGTATGGTGACACAGTGGCTCACATCAGGCACAAAATGGCCGTCCTCAGGTTGGTTCCTGCTGGGCTGCTCTCACAAATGCAAATGAGCCTCAGCCAATAATGAGATCTTTAGGAGCTCGATAATTAGATTTTTCCCTTCTCTCTGAGGGAGAACGATGGAGGCAGACAGGGAGAGCGGGAAGACTTCTTTTCGTGTCTTGACTTCTCTGGAGAAGCCTTGGTCTACGCTGTCAAGACCACCCCCCCACCCCTCTCAACACCACCTCCACCCTTCCTACTGCCACCCCCCTGCCCCCTACCCTTCCCCATCATATTTCTTTTCTTTTCTTTATGTCTAATAGAGGGGAGGATCTGAGATGAGAGCAAAAGAAACTCTTAGATTATATCTGCTTTTTTGATTGGTTGTTCAGAGATGGTCTCTGTGTTTGGCTGGCAGTGTGAGATGGTATCACATCACTGTGTATGTGCATGCATGTGTGTGTGTTTCACTGTCATGTGTCACATTCAGGAGAAACTTGACAATAGCTCGAACCTCTGCACGAGTAATCGCAACAAAATTGATTGCAGCAAAATTTGCAGTTACACTTGCTAAAGCACAATAATCAGAATATTTCAAATGATTATTTAGTCATTTAATGAATCGGGATTAAAGAGGCGTTTTGATTTGACACTAGAAACAAATGTGTAATTTTACACAGATAGCAATACTACTGAATTACATTGATGGATAATGGCAACACTTCAAATGACAGTGTGAAAACTGCAGAAAATTGCCTTTTTGAACGGTTATGTTACATAAATTGTTATACTCATGGTGCTGTCATTCTGTCTGTCATGGTGCTGTTTTGTTGAAAAAGAGCACGCAAGCTTAGTCAGTCTTTTCTGACTGAATACAGGTAAAAGAGGTTACGCTTAAATTATATCCTTACCCTTTGTGGTGTGTAGATAATCTCCATCTAAGTGGGTGTTTGTGGTCGGACATTCGTGCCGCAGTTAGTTTAATTGATAGTAGCACTAGTGCGACTGTGTGAATGGGTGGGCACACAGTTGGCAGACAGATTGGCAATTGGCGGATTACCCAGCATGATACGTACCCTGCCTCCATGACCTGCCACACGTTCTCTACAATGGATACATTTGGCACATGCTCATACTCTGGGTGGGCACAAGCAGACACATACACACCCACTTGGCACGCATGGCTGGCACACTTAACACGCTGCCACTTGGCATGCACACATACAGATTAACGCACGTGCTTGGAAGCAGGCCCATACGTATGTAATTGAATAGCGCAGTGTCCTGTTTTCATGTATTATTGAGGAGCTCGTTTAATTAGAAAAAAATGAAAAGACTCATTAGAGATATGTTAATTAGCTTGCCTCACTGCTCTCTAGAGAGAGCTGGCACCAGTGCAATAGGATGGAGCAAGAGACGAAACCATGCAGGAAAGACTGGAGGAGGAAACTGAGTCATGGCAGTCTTGAAGCACAGATTTCCTTTCACTGAAACAACTTGTAATCAGTATTACAGGATAATCTTAAAATACCAGCTTTATATATGTTGCTTAATTGTTTTCTGCCCACTCCAATTTATTTAAATCATTATAGGTACGTGAAAAACCTCTAAACATGAAATTCTGAAGAAGGGTTCAAAGTCTTTAAACCAATCAACAAAAGTATGTGGAAAGATGAGTGTTTAGCCCCCCAGAGTCTGTGGTACTGAAGCGGGTCCTTCTCTCATTCTCTTTTATTTCCTTTCAAAGTGTTTTTCCCAAAGCACTCCTTTTGTCCACTCAATGAAAGTGCTTAGTTGGCAGTTTCTCTCATTTGATGTGGAGGGAATTGGGGCTATGTGTGCACGCCCGTGTAGAGTGTGTTGGAACGGGGGGGTGGGGTTAGAACTGGGCTGTGGGTGTATGGGGTCCTGACAGTTTGTGAAGAGTGTACAGGAGGAGGTTGAGTAGCCAGTGGAATGGGTTTAGCTCCGGGCAGAGGGGTGGACAGACTGAGGGAAGGATGGAAAGGAGGGTTTGGGTCTGGCCACTGAAGTGTGAAACTCTTATTTTGTGATTTGAAACATGAGTGAAATCAGTAATGAAATATGGTCGATAACAGCCTCTCACACTTCCCAATGAAGTGCCCTGAGAGTGTGTGTGTCTGAGTGTGTGTTTCTGGAAATGTGTTGTCATTTTTATTCTGAAGCACTGGGGCGTTAGATGGAGGGAGGCGGTTGGAAGGGGGGAAGAAGAAGAAGGGAGGGAGGGATTTTCCACTTGAACTTGCTGGTCTTTCACTGTCCTCTCTTAAGTTTTTTTTCCCTTTTTCATTTGTCTAGCCCCTGTCAGAGAGAGTTGCGTGTTATGCACGTCCATATGCATACTGTGTGTGTGTCTGTGTGTGTGTGTGCGTGCATGGTCATAGGGAACATAGAACAAGATGCAGCTCAGAGACAGAACTTTAGAGCCCAGTTCCCTGCATGTTTCTGTCTCTTATTTTACTCATTTACCATTATATGTATTCATCCATTTTTAAGGCCTTAGACTTCATCTCAGCTCCTTCTTATTACACTTATACATTATTTATGTGCAACTCTTCTTCTATATTTCTATCTCAATAACTTACTTAACTGTATCCCCTAAATCGCCCTCTGGACATCTAAATTTTACACCTGTGTGCAATAATTAACAGCACATAAATGATAACTATGTGAAAGCTGCACAAATCTCCATTCTGCCTATATTGTATATTTCTATTGAACCAGCATCCTTACTCAGCAAAAAATCTTGAACCTTTGGGGTCGGGGTGAGGTTTCAGGCAGTATGATCATCCCAACCCCACCTGGCCTCACTCATCGGTTACACCCAGAGCAATGTGGCCCCTGGCCCTGCTGCAGATTAGCTGGAGGAGGGGTACTCACCACACACAATGGGCCCCTTTTACTTCCAGTGGAGGCCTGGCCCTGAGCTCCAAACAACGCTCTCAGCACAGTAGGCATTGCTTCTTTTTTTTTTTCTTCTTCGTCTTTTTCACTCAGACTCTTTTCTGTTTTCTACATTCCGTTGCATCTCTCCAGCACCCGTTGCTCTCTCTCCCTCTCTCTCTCTCTCTCTCTCTCTCTCTCCCCCCTCCACCCCATGCTCGCCTCTCATTTCTTGGAATGATGAGCAAAGAGAGGTTGTTTACCTGGAGGGACTTAAAGGGGGAAAGGGTGACAGTGATGGAAACTGTTGAAGAAACAAACCTTGAACCAGTAAGAAGCAAAAGATTTCATCACAGTCAAAGAACACCGAGAAGGGCCAACAGAACACTGTGAATTTAAAAGGAAACCCTCTTATATTCAGAGGCATTTAGTGGCCTCTTTTAACCCCTTACTGCATAAATTTATTCACACTTGTATGGAAAAAAATAAATTACTTGTGTTGTTGCTGTCAAGCAGATGCTAAATTAAGTGGAGATTGATTTGAATATAGCACATACAATAGGTATGATGCAAACTAGTGACATTAGGCATAACTGGCGTAATAATAATTCAACTAATTCTCTAGGCTCAGTGATGTAGATTATATTATTGATGTAACAAAACAAAAATGATCTAAAAATTGGTAGAATGTCATGAAATTAATAACACTGTTGCTGAAACAGGCCGTTGAAACTGATCCATGAACGTCAGGGATCTTAGATAACCAGGAAACATATGTACATACAGCGGAATGTTGAGGCAAATATGCAACAATAGTCCAATAGTCTACAAAGGCCTAAAACTGAGAACTTAGAAAAGTTAAAAAGATATTTAGTTTCTACAAAAGATTTTAATGCAAAGTCCAGTTTTAAAGTATTTGAGTGTCAGGAAGAGGCAGGCATCCTTTCCAGGGTGAGGTGGTAATACTCAGTGACAAGGATAAACAGCACTGGGGTTTGCTCCTACCAGGAGAGGGGGAGTGAGGAGGAGGAGGAGGAGGAGGAGGAGGAGGAGGAGGAGGAGGGGAGGTCTGTGTCAGCCTCTCTCTTCCTCCTGCTTTCTCCTTGTCATTTTTTCAATTATCCCTCTCTCCTGTGTGTCCCCATAGACCCAGAGGCAGGGCCTGCATCATTTAGACTGAGAGCCTGTTTAGATTCTGATTATAGCCTCCTTTCTTCTCACCACTCACCCCCATCACACACTTACACACATATTGTGGCTACACATTGTTTGAGCGAGCCTGGGGTGAATAGCTCTAACAGCAAATGTATCTGTTTGTCAAGCTCAACAGAGGGTTAAAATATGCTGGCCACTGCTTTTTTGCAAGTGTAGATGGGCTACTTTTCTTAATTTGTAAATTTGTCTTCACAAGGTTGTGTATTTATCTTCAATATGTTACCTCTGAGAAGTAGCTCAGCAAAGTGCAACTTTCTTTATTTTTAATGTGATAATTTGGTGTGCAGTAGCATAAAATTAAAGATTTTGGATTAAAGAGTTCTTGGTTGAGGGAGCCTTGATTTTTTTGGCATATTTTTATATTGGAGACCTCAATTAAGGGTACGGGGAAGGTGTGAAATTCAACTTCACTAATAAATTAGGGTTGATGCAGTCATTTATCCAGCCTGTCTCTATATAAACATGGTGTTGAGCTGCATTGGGTCTATTCCCCTAGCTGCCTCCTGGTTTAATATCAGATAGCCCTCTTCCTCTCTTCTTGAGGATTCATCTGAAATGGAAAGTGGGGCTTTCCTCCTCGTTAGAATGAAAAGTCATCAGGGGCCGAAAGGAGACAAGGATGGAGCCTCATTGAAATGCAAGTTACATCCCTCTTTTTCTCTCTCTTCTCCTCTGGGACTCCATGCCTTTCTCCTCCTTTTCCTCCCCATCTTTCTGGCACTCCCTCGCTCCCTCTCTTCCTTTGTTAATCAGTTAAACTCCCTCTTCAAACAACCCCTCTAATTACTCCTCCACTCTCTGTAAACGACAGGGCTGTCTCTCTCTTCTCCTCTCCTCTCTCTCCTCCTCCCTCCCCCAGTTCCCTCTTTCCATGGCAGAGGTTGACCTCTGTCAGCCACCGGCCCCTCAGCAGTGTGTGTGTGTGTGTGTGTGTGTCTGCTAGTGTGTATGCATGTGTAGCGTGTGAACATTTGACTGATTCTTGCATATTAATGAGTGATTTTATGGGTTTTCAAATCTTAAAATCACAAGTGCTTAAAATGTGTTTATCACCTACAGACTGTGCAGGAGTGTTGACAACATTTGCGTGTTGCAACCTCTTCTCTAGGCTTCTCTTCCCCTATCCAAAAACCCGCAAGGAAGAGTTCCTTACTCTCCGTATGACTCTTCATGCACATCTCTATACTGTTCAAAGATAATTACCTTCCCCAGCTATCCTTCCTTCTCCACTCCCTCTGCTTGCCCCCTCTACTCACTCCCCCCCAGCCTCACCTCTCTTCTACTAATCTACCACGCATCTCTCTCTTTTAAATTAACATGCAACATGAAAAAAATGGGACGACAGCGGAAAAAAAATTAAATGCATTTAATAAATGGCTGACTTCAAATCGCCCGGCTTTTCAGACTCTCCCTATTCACAGTCCAATGAAAGGGGAGAAATCATTCACCGGGAGAGACAAAGCCGAATGAAAATATAATTCCGCATTGTGAGGGGCTTTTGTCCTGGCCCGTCAAATCGCTAATGGCGAGGCTTTTGTTTTGTGGCGGCGCTCTCAGGCTGACGGTGTCGTATGGCAGTGGCAACGCATGCCCCATAATCACCACGCTTTGTGATATTAGATTATAGGGGCAATTAATGGCGTCAAACCTTAACTACTCAGCATTCAGTCTGACACACACACATTCATCCTTAAACACATGAGTTTGTGCACATTTATACACACATTCAATCACATGCACATACACACATAGAGTACAGTATATCAGCACTTGCAGAAATGCACGCGCACTTGGTTCTTGTGTCAGACCGTCAGCCAACACACAGAAAGGTGCTATAACTCCAGTAATTATTACGCCTGTGACTTGAAAATGTCAATGGCGGTGTGTATAAAATAGAATGTATGAGTTGTCAGGGAGGAAGAATGGGATGCACAAGAGCAATTAATTACAGCTTTTCATTTGGCAGCTTAGACTGACAAGGCCCAGCAGCGGGGGCAAGCTGGCATGACGCCAGGCAGCACCCATCACAACCCCCACCTTACTCACACCCCCACACCCCCCCCCAACCTGCTTGTTCCTTTACCAACTGCCACAACACCACCGTTCCCCTGCCTCACCCCCGCTCTGACTCTGTCTATTCTTCTGCTTCTTCTCCCTCAGCTCGGATACACACTTGTGCTGCGTTCGCATTTATTGTCATACTTGAACACATTCTTCCTCTACTGTCTTATTCCACGCTCCCCTCTGCCTTACCTTCTTAGTGTGTTTAGTTAAGAAAGACTGGCAAAGGTATGGACATAGTCTTGGGACCTTGACAGACATACAGAGAGGAAACAGACAGAGAAGAATGTAAAGAGGGAGGGAGGGGAAGAGGGTGTTAGTATTTATGGCCAATCATGTTTACGAAGTCAAATCAGCTCCTTACAGATTTAATTTACCAGTGACAGCACATCCACCTCTGTACTGTGCAGTCCCAGCTCATATCACTTTCCCTGCCTGCCAACCCCTCAGGTGGCGAGTAGATCGACTGCACTGAAGAGAGCTACGTGCACACTAGCACTTACACACACCTGCACACACAAACACACAGTTTGATCATGAGAGATTGATCTCACCTCAGTGAATATAGATAAATGGACCATTTCAGAGGTGATAACTCACCCTAATATTTCTCTGTAAAACAGCCATCACTTTTTAACAGACGGGATTATTTGTATTGAGAAGGCAGTATACTTTATTGATGTGTAGGCAGGGAAGGAAGAGGTAGTCATCCCTCAGCCAGTAAACACAGAAAACTCACTCAGTCTGGCTCCCCCTCCCCTGCTAAATATCTACCAGTGTTTCATCTGCTCTGGATCTTTATCCCTTTTATTGTTTTCTCAATCCTTATTTCAGTTAATAAATACAAAACCACTTTGTCAGCAGTATTGTCTGTGTGGTTTTCATACACTCTGTCGCATTTGCGTGTCTCAGTTTTTCATTTATGTGGTTATGTTGCCTTCAGTTTTGCTGTGTTTGTAATCGGATTACCATCTCTACCCATTTCTATTTACAATGCATGTGCAGTAGAACTGCTTGCACAACACAAGAATTACCACATTTGTCTCTGAGTTTGTTCTCTCTCTCTCTCTCTCTCTCTCTCTCTCTCTCTCTCTCTGTTGCCTGTCTGACGCTCTATCTGATGAGATAGACATCTCATCAGATAGCCACTTTGTTGTTCCTCTCTTCTTAGCCAGGCTTGACTGTGTGGAAAGAGAATCGGAGGCAGCCCTAATCATATGTTTACGGAAGCAGATAAGATTTTATATTTTGTTGGGAGATTGCATATCTGTCATTTTATCTCTGCCTGTTGTCACAGAAATTACCTTTTTTTTTCCAATGTTAGGCTTGTGTAGGAAAAGTGTCAACAATGTGTGTGTGTGCTGTGGTATGGCTGTCTATTTATCTTTCTCGGAGGTTGCCAGCTTTTCTAGCCATGACTGACAACAGAGAATAAAAGACAACGCACCTCTCTAACTTTACCTGTCCATGCGAACCTGTGTTCGGTTTGTTTGTTTTGAGTTAAGCATTCAATTGCAGGCACAGTCATGCTTCCAGCTTATTGTGCTAGCTGGGCCTTTTCACACAAAGTTTACCCACTGATTGAGCTGTCCTACTTTTGTGCTTTTGGAGGTTGGTGTGCAAGTGTGTAAAAATCTAACATGTGTTTATGTCACTTTTCTGTCTGTAGGTACCAGTGTCCATGGCTATGATGAGTCCACAAATGATCACTCCACAGCAGATGCAACAGATCCTGTCTCCCCCACAGCTCCAGGCCTTGCTGCAGCAACAGCAAGCACTTATGCTACAACAGGTAACACACATACACACAAATACACTCAATGTTGGAACGAGTCCCAGGCCAACATGCTTGGGTATGTCTGTTTTAGTAGGCGCTGACACACACTGGGCGTGATTGCACCTAATTCAGTGCTCAGAGACCTTTGAAGATAAACACACATCCACATACCCACTTATACACACATTGTCATTTGGAGTACTTGTGCTTTAGCATTGTTGCAAAGTGAATACGCATGCCCCCACCTGCAGGCACATACATGCACCTCTTCACACACACACGCATTGTTGTATAGTTTTTAACGTCATTCAGTGAATCATAGTGACTCAGATGCCCATCAGATGATAAGAGGGTTGCCATGTCAACACAAACCAATAAACACTCTGCAGTTGCAACTGATCTGTCAAAAATTCAACCAAAACGACCTGTGGCCTCCTACCTACACACGCAAAACACATATGCAACCTTGTAAAAGCTGTGAAGAGGACTATTAACGCTGTGGAGATAAAGAAGTAATTGTAGCATCAGGGATGCCTGGAAAATACAGACATACACACACATGCAAGGCTAAAGCAGACAGTATATTTAATAAGGAACGGTAGCTTTAGGCCAGAATAAATTGCAGTGAGAAGATCCTACAACATGTATCATAATGGAAATGTGAAATGTGCTGGCTTTCTGGAAACAGACATGCAGACAGCTAAGAACCTCTTCACCAGCTCTTTTTTCTCTAACGAGGAAAAAGGAGACAGGGGGGAAAGGGGGTTGATAATGCACTCTCTCCATCTCTCTCTCTCATACTCACACACACACACACACACACACACACACACACACACACACACACATTAGACTCCTGCTATTAAAACCACTGAGTTTAACATTGCTCTCCCACTTAATTAACCACAGTATGGACTCACTCTTAGTATATATCTGCAAATCAGGCACTTTTACACACATACACAGACACACACAGAAGAATCATGCAACATATCACTCACTGGAGCATTAAATTTCATATCCCCATGGCAATGCGGTATTGTGTAAGAGTGTGTAAGTAAGGTTTACAGCCCACTGCTACACACCAGCTGGGTGCTTATATGTGCACGCATTTGTACATTTAAATTTGTGTTTGCGTGCGTTTTAACCTTTAAATTTCCTCTAACCTTTACTTATGCCATGGCTGTTCTGCCTTTCTTTCGGGGTGTGTTCACTAAAGTCAAGGTCATGGTAATAGGCTGGAGAGGTGAGTGCCTCACTTACACATACTCTTAATGCACAGAGCCACTGAATCAAATCATTAAAAAGACCTTAATTATCACTTAATTATTCCCTCAACTCACCACTCTCCAGCCAAGTGTGTGTGTGTGTGTGTGTGTGCCTGAGTGTGTCTGCTTGCATATGCATTTGTCTGTGATGAGGAGGCGATCAGGGCTAGTGACGCGGAAAAGAGAGATTAACTCCGCCTAAGGAGCGATAAAAGAGAGAAAAGACAGATGGAAAAGAAAGAGCAGCATGAAGGAATGAGTCCTGCATTTAAAATAAATTAAGGACGAGAAGAAATGACATAGTACAAAAGCAGAGTAAATTACACAAAATTGAAGCTATGGCTTGGACAAGATTGAGCCTGGACATGTAAAATGCTGTTGCACAAAATGAGCAGGACCATTACATTACACATAGTGTGTGTGGTAAGGATGAGCAGTGGTGTGTAGTCCGCTCACTGTAGGGTCAGACGGATGAGAGACCGAAGCAACTGCTGTGCTGTGAAGTCATTCTCCTTTAAAAGGCTTCTTTGAACGTTTGATGCAGCATGAAACAAAGACAAACTGCAGACAGAGCCATGTATGAGCCATTCTCAGGAGGATAGCCCCCAACACACACACACACACGCACGCACAAACAAATTCACGCTGAGTTTTCCTGTCTGCCTTGCTCCCATCTCAGCAAGATTATAATCTTAATGGAGCTTCCTGAGTAAATTAATGATTAGTAACTCAAACAAACAGACAAGCTGTGGCCAGTCAGTGGAGACTCTATATGTGTGTGTGTGTGTGTGTGTGTGTGTGTGTGTGTGTTGTGTGAGTTTTTACAGATTAAAATGTGTGTGAACCAGAGTGCAGGGCAGTCATTTGTAGCTTTACATTCAAGCTTATTCTCTTGAACATCCAGTGTGGTAATACAGAAGAATTGCAGTACAAAGTCTGTTATGCAGTTTCTGTGATGGACTTACAACCCTTGTAAATACAGTGTAAACATCTGTACACACTCATAACCCTGTGAGTCTTCAATGGTAGCTGTACGGTAAATGCAATAAAAGCTCGCCTGAAGTGCTTCCGAGGATATCTCCATGTGCATTTTGTTTCCTTTAGAACAGCTTCAGAGCATTTGTTGGCTACCCCTCTTCTGACTTATATTTCCTATATTTTACAGTATTGCAGGATTCTGCTTGTCAGTGGTATGATGCAGGGTATGTTTGCAGGTGGCCTGTTGCCCTTCTGCATTGTGCCATAGACAGTCAGTCAGTCAGACTACACAGCGTTTCAATACTGTATGAATAATTCAATCAGGTACCGCTTTATGGCTTTGACATAATAACCTTGCAACACAACTCGACTTGCCATAATAGCTCTACAATATTCTTCAGAAGTCTTTGTCAGGCCAGTGTTTGCTTGTTGTGTGGTTTGTCAATAAACCACACGCTGCCACAACAATAAACGGCGTCCTTCACTCAGAGCAGAAGAATAGAAAGCAATTGCATTCCTTAAGACTCCGATTCAAGTTATGGTGTCTGACTATGGGGCATTTCACTGTTAAAAGACTGTGGTATTGTTGAGGTTGAATCACTTGCTTCCACATATTCCTCAATTACCTCCCTC
>JAPQRQ010000022.1:21778211-21801618 GCA_037367365.1 Apogon talboti
CCTCCCCTACGCTACATCCTCACTCTGCCTCCTCCTTTTCTGTCCGTCTGTAGTTACAGGAGTACTACAAGAAGCAGCAAGAGCAGTTGCATCTCCAGCTTCTGACTCAGCAGCAGCAACAGCAGCAACAACAGCAGCAGCAGCAAGCTGGGAAGCAAGCAGCAAAAGAGGTGAACTTAAACAAGTACACACTCACTCAGCTCAAGTATACTCTGAAGTACACAAGTACCCTTAAACGTAGTAAAAGTGGTTGACATGGGAGCCGGGGGAAGAAAAAAAATCACATCAAGTATAATGTATAGGATGTACAAAGGTCTTTTTCTTCCTACTTTCCCCCGCTGTCATCCTTGCATTCCCTAGTTTATTGTTGTGTGTCCAAGCTTGTCACAAAACAAGGATTAGAGAACATGGATTTTCATTTTTTCCACCAGCATGCCATGTCGAGGCAGTGAAGGAGTGCTGTGCTAAGCCATACGCTACCCTGCCAAAGTATTCATTTGCATGCCTTCAGCTCAAAGCCCGAGGTGAAATCTCTCTGTAGGAGGGGTCTGCCACTCTTTTAATTGTCAATTAACCCCGCCAGCACTAGGAGCTTCCCTTGTTCTCGCTTTCTCTCTCGCACACAAATATGCACACACACATACTATGTACCAGGTTTAACCACAGCTGCGGTACAGTAGGATAACAGAGGATAAACTAGGATCACATCGTGGCACAACAAAGAGGATCTCAATCGATCAGACAAGATTACTGTCATAACCTGTGCACCAGGGGGGGATCTGCATGTCTATTTGTGCATGTGTGCGCTTTATGTGAGTGAGGCACTTTCCTAACATGAATGCTCCCTCGCCAAAAATTGCTGAACACACAATCGACCACGCAGGGGAGAGACTTAGGGAGAAATTCCTCATGAGACTTTACTGATAAACGCATGAGGAGACACAGCCTAGATTTTTCCTCCTCTTCCTTTCTTCCTTTTTTTTCCCTCCCCTCATCCCCATCTCCCAGTGGGCAGAGGCCCCCACCCCCCACCATCCCCCAAACTCCTTGCCGACAGTGGTCAACCAACTCGACCGTGACCAAAGCAAACCAGTTGTGGTTGACTCGCATGTTGAAAGTGTGTCTGAATCGTTTTCCCTTCCTCCCCGCTCTCTGCCGCTGTCCCAGTTTTCAGGTTTGTTGTCCTGTAACAACTAGACAAGTGCAAACACTGGTCACACAGCTACACATACATGCAGAGAGGGAGAGGTTTGATGTGTGATGGTTCACTGCACAAACACATACACTTGTGGGAATATGCCTCCCTACAGAGCCTCAAACAGCTGATATGACTAAGGCCATTTCCAGGAGTCAGCGTGTTTCAGTTGCAACGAGCCATCACTCACGATGAGAATACCTTTTTAGTGCGCTCTGTCGTCTTACCTGGTTGAGCAGGTACTGACATCCAGAACTTTACTTACAATTTAGTCCTTTAAATATTGTCCCATGATACAAGAAAAACAACAATCAAATGTATTGTCTCTGAACCTTTAAATGGCTACTGCTCAAGCAGGTTAAGCCAACTAGTTGACTGCTGAAGACAGTTTAACTACCTTTGGATTCCAGTAGGCCTATAACACACTCAAAACACAAGAATAAAGGAGCAGACCATTGAGGAAAGAGGAAGGATAAATCAAAAAGTGTTTGTGCATGAGTGGCTGCAACTTTCTGACCTTTTTCTTCTTTTCTGCAATTCTTCTTCACTTTCATGTCTGTGTGGAAGTGATGCATTGAAAGAGAGAGAGCGTGTATGTGTGTGTGTCGAGCAAGTATTTTGTGTGTCGCTGGTGCATTTGGGACTGGTCAGGAGTCAGCTTAATGAAGTGACTCTGACCATCACAAGAGAAGTGTGCATTTATATGTGTGTGTCTGTCTGGGAGTGTCCTGCTATGTGTGTGCATCTGTGTGACTGGCAGGCTCAGACAGTGTGTGATGTGCTCATAAATCACATTGACAGCCTGTTACTGCGCTAGCTTTGGCCACTCAGCCACAGCTAATGTAAACAGAACACAGGCACACACACACGGAGACACACACACACACACACAAAGGGAGTTTTAAAGAACCATGGCTATATCTCAGGAGGGAATGAGAGACAGAGGAAGAGGATGGAATGAAATGGACAGACAAGTGGGGCAGATGACAGTGAGACTGGACAGTGGAAAAAACACAGAGGCTGGAGGAAACACTCGAGTCAGGACACCTCGATCATGATACGCCACTTATTGTAACAAATGACGATTTGGCCATGTGGCCTCCTTCCTTATGTCAAAGCCCAAGAGGATGATGTGTCTTACAGTAATTATCTTGTAATTACAGCTGAACATGTACAAATAGATACAGATTAATGGGATTTCTCAATGACTAGACAGCCTGTCCTGTAAACTGTACATTATATCCTGCCTATCAGGGATATTTAATTTAATTTCAGTAGTTAATTTAACTTTATTGAATATATGCAGAGAAACTCATTGGGAAAAGAAGATGTGGCAATGAAAATGTTCTGTAGTATCAATTTATACCCAATTCTCTGGTTTTGGCTGCTGCAAAAAAACCAGAATCCTTGCATAAGTATTAGGATCCCGACCGACCTGGGCTGATTTGTATAAGACCTTGATCTTTTGATTTGTGATTTTTGTCTGGCTCTTCATTTCTTTAAATGTCTTTATCCCATTTAGATTTCAACTAAATATAACTTTTTAAATGTTGAAAACCAAAAGAAAAAAAACTGAATTCTACAGAAACAAAAGCAGGAGTAAAAGCAAAGTGTTTGCCCCATTTTCACCCTGCTCAATTCTTTTTTTAAAGTAATAGTTGTTGTGCCAACTCCCCTGACCTCTTAACACACACACACATACACACACAAAATGTCACCACACTCCATCTCTCCAGGCACCAAGTTTGAAAGGAAGTGACCTATCTGCCCTTCCTGTGAGTTCCTCTCTGTTCAAAGAGTTTCACGCTGCCACTCTCCTTCACATACACACACACTTGTACACACAATGAGCCGTTCCTCAAGTTGTATTTATTTATTTTTCCTCTCCACTAGCTATCTGCAAGAGATAAAGTCCATCTCTTTAGGGGATTGGTCAAGGGGGACTTCAAACAGCACAGCACAGGCCAGGTCTGCCCCAGACTGGGGGAGCAGGAAAGGGGACATTTATCACTGTAACACACACCGACATTATCGCCACACGCCATGTTGTCTCTCCCACTCTCCCATTAACTTTCCCCCCTTCCCTACCCTCCCTCTCTTCATCCTCAAACTCCTCACTGGCTGACTAAATTTTATTATAAGACTTATTCTCTGTGCATGGGCCTCATAGCAATTATTTACCGTTTCCACAGACCTGAAAACATTAAGAAACGGTGACAGAAGATTAAATCAGATGTAATTTACCTTTAGGGTTTAAAAAAGGTTGGTCATTGCATCAGTAATAATACAATGTAAATAACATGCTAACTCTTACACTGTATTTGTGTTTTACAGCAGTTAGGCAGTAAGCAGCTGGCCTTTCAGCAACAGCTGATCCAGATGCAGCAGCTTCAGCAGCAGCACATCCTCAACCTCCAGAGACAAGGCCTGGTCCCACTGCAGCCCACCGCTGCCATGCAGTCTCTGCAGCAAGGTATATGCACGGACACACGTGCTCATGTTCACTGTCCCAAACACAGAGCACTCACTCACCAACACACTCTGACAAACATGCATGCACACATGTTCGTAACAGCACACACACACACACACACGGGCCTGCATCCAGTGCAGCATGTGAAGCCTGTTAAGTTAATCAGCCTATAAAAGATAAAAGGAAACTTGATTGGTGGGTTTGTGGAAGGTACTCATTTGGATAATAGCTAAAATATGCCACAAAGCCCCCTGCTTGGACATGTGTGCATGGGCCTGTGCAGGTGTGTACACTGCTCTGTATGCGTGTGTGTGTACTTGAGATTAGCCAGACACAAGAACATCATCGTTTTGTTATTGCTTGTGCCCACAGGATTTTTTTTGTTCCTATGTGTAACTTCTCCCATGCTGCCTTCATTTTGTCAGCGAGGCTTTAGAACGATAAATGTTGACTGTTAACTGGCCCGCCCTTACTGAACATGTGTGCATGTGTGTGCGTCTAAGGTCCTTTTTGTCTGTGCAGTTACACTCTGCCTTAGGTCTACCTCACACGCACAGAAAAAAAGCTTTAGGGGTTCTCAAACATCCGTAACATTGCTAAAGCACTTACTGCGTTGACCAAACAGACTGGTTTCCTTCCTCCTGTCTGATCTCTGTCTTTATCTCAAGCACAGTCACATGCAGTCACACACAAGTGCATACACTCTCATGTCGACCTCATAATCTTAATCTAACAAATGCACATATAAGTACAATCAAATTAAGTTTCAGTTGCAAAAATTTGGCTCTTTTGTCTTCGTCTTTTTCTCCCCTCTCCATGTATCAGAGTGGAATTTCCCTGCAGTGTGAAAGAGCTGGTCCATTGTGACGGCTCAGCCAGGCGTGAGCCAGAGCATTCCTCTGGCCAGCCATGCCACACAAACACACACATAAACACTCATACACAAATACACATGCATAAACACTCTTACCTACATACACACTAATACACACACACACACACACACTACTGCTCCTCCTCAAAGGGCTGTTGTGTCTGGTTGATAGGTGGTGGTGGGAGGTTACATTTGGGGTCCTGCAATGTTGGTTTTTTTTTTCTCATATTCCTCGCTCTCTCAGTGGTAAGATGGAGAAACTTTACAGACTTCTCACTGCTGTTAATTAATAGAAAAAACTACCTGGGTACATTAAAACTTAGTGAGAGAGTGTTAAGCACATTAGAATCAACAAATAACACATGTATGATCATGTTAAATATTTCCAGCAAGATTAGTTGTGTTAGCGCTGTTACCAGCAAATAGAGAGGTTTGTTTTTCCTCTTAACTATTAACTAATTTTTCCAGTTTTTTTATTTGAATGGATGGATGTGTATGAGCCAGTCTGATAAGTCAAAGGAGGAAATGCTTTATCTAACAATCCCCTAACTACTCTACACTTTCACTTTCTGGGTGTGCCCGGAGAATTGGTCAGGTTTCTTGGATAATACAGAAGCACACACACACACACACACACACACACACACACACACACACACACACACACACACACACACACACACAGTGGCAGAAATGTACGTACACACCACTTCATTCCTCCAGAGTGAGAACTTTTGTTTTGGCGGGACCACAGAAGAATGCAGACAAAGCAGACATAATATTTGGATTGCTGCGAGGTCTCTGTATGTGTGAGTGTGTATAATGTGTATGTGTGTGTATGTGTATGTATGTTAAGATCCATTGGAATAGGCTGTGGCATTTTAGGCGTCTCTCTCACTGTGAAATTGGAGCAGAAATAACAAAGCTGCAAGTAGACAGAGCTCAAAGTGTACACCCACCCTAGTCAGACAAATAGTGTTAGTGACAGGAGAAGTGGTACTGGCAATTGCAGACAGAGGATAGAAATTATTTGAGGAATGGTGAATATCTGAAAATAATAACAAAAACATGTAAAAACTAATCTCTTGTCTGTTTAAGTTTGTACTTTTATGTCCCAAGAGCCATAAAAGATGTAATGTGTGTTTCATTTGTGCTGCCTGAGATGGTTTATTTAGTCTTTGAGTGTCCGTATAAGGACAATATCATGATAGTTTCATTTAATTTGATCTTATTTTGTTACATATATTGGATATCACCAAGATATTATTATTGCATGTGAAATTAATTGAATCTGGCAAGGAAAGATTCACTGCTAAAATTCCTTTACCTGCTTTTCAGCTATGTGTCCATCAGACCTCCAGCAACTGTGGAAGGAGGTATCGGGAGTCCCAAGCAGTGAGGAGGCCCTGAAACAGCCCGAGGGCCTGGACTTGAGCACCAATAGCTCCAATTCTACCTCAGCCTTCCCCAAAGCTGCCAGTGCTCACATCCCACTGCACAGCCTGCCCAATGGACAGAGCCACACCCCAAAGAGAGATAGGTACAGCAATGGAACGTTTATCAGAATACTTTAAATACCTACATTGTGATGATGTGTGTCTGTCCTCTTTGTGACCTACAATCTGTCTATTTCATACGCTCATGCTACATCGTTTTCAGGCTTTTAACTTTTAACTTTTAGCTGTTCCTCCGTACCTACAGTACTCACCAAACAGTTACAAACACTCACATGCAGCATACCACATATCACCAGAGTGTAAATGTGTCTTAGCTCATTTGATAGTAGGTGTGCTGGGTGTAATATGTGGTGCTAGTATGCTGTCAACCACATGTCATTATCGGAGAGGAGAGGAGAGGAGAGGAGAGGAGAGGAGAGGAGAGGAGAGGAGAGGAGAGGAGAGGATGTAAGATGGAAATATATACAGTATATATCAAAAAAGATGTTTGCCGGCCAATGAAAGAGAAGAGTTATTATTTTTGGAATCAGCTGTGTTTAATAAATTCGTCCATAACATGTTGACATATCAGGGCTGCATGTGTAGGGTATATTTTTACTATGTACTATGTAGTGCTGTCCCATGGCTGTATTGGCTGCTCATGTGCTTGTCTCCATCTTTAAGAGCCCGACTGTTTGAGTGGATATCCTCCTTCACCAAGACAGACAGCGGAGATGACCATGTCCCCCTTTACTCCAAAGGCAGCCAACCCCCCAGCAGCCAGTGAGTAACACACACACACACACACACACTCACATTATGCACACACAATTGGCCAGTACTAAGGAACACACAAGAGGAGGGCGGATTGTCGTGTCCTTTAGTACCGATTCACTGTTTGCTCCAGGGCAGTGTCCTAGACCTGACCCTGTCCTCTTGACCTCAATAGAGAAGAGACAGGGGTGGGTAGGTATACATTAATTAAAAGCGTGTCTATTTGATGATCAAATATTTCACACACTGTCATGTTACAGCTTTGACTGTGCTGCTGGTGTTCCAACAGAGGGGGGTAGCATTAGTGTGCTAGCCTGCTAAGCTAATGCATGGCTGATGTGGAGGAGAATGTGGTTGCCAGCAGTTTGTCATGTCTGCTGTCTGAGCTGCTTCTGAGTTGACTCAACCACAGCCAGCACACACACGTACACAAGACATACACACGCGCAGACACTCACACAGCTTCAACCTCAGCCTGCACATATGATCAGGAAGAGGCAAAGAAGCACAAGGAGAGGGAGAGAGACATGTTTCCATCTGTGCAACAAATGGTTTTTGTTAGACAACCTTCTGATGTTGATTTGGGAGAATCCCCATTCCAGTCTACTCACACACACAAATACACATTCACGTACACGCACATACACACGCATACAAATGCTCAAATACACAGTCATGTAAATATATGTGGAGACAGCAGTCGCCGGCGAAAGTCCAGGTCTGAACCACATCTGCTACTGGACCTGCCACACACACACACACACACACACACGCACACATGCACAGCTACAGATACATAACACAGGGTCCAAACCAGAACTGGCAGATTCCTTCATCGTCAAACACACATACAAATAGACACAATAAATACGCACATCGACACACAAAAAAGACAAACACACACACATGCACTCACAAGCATACTTTTACCACAAAAGAACAACCAGCACATGACGGCAGCCGCCGCCAATCAGTCATGGCTGGTTGGTCCTGTGCCGACTCAGTGTCAGCTCCTGAAACATAAGAGCACACACCAACACTAACACATGCACAACATACATGCCAAGGACAGAAAGACAGGTCATGGACTTAAGAATGTGCCTCTGAGTTTGCTGGACCAATTCCCCTATTGGCTTCTGGCTTCTGTAACTGACCCCACTCTGCTTTATCCTCCTCTCTGCACTTGGCTTCGCAAACTGTACAAACTAATGACTGCTAACCAGACTCAGATGGCTGTGTTGATGCTACTTCTGCTACAGTTAGTTTTGCATGTGGGTTTATGACAGCGTTTCAGCTTTCTTCTTACTCTGAAAAGGTGCCTGGTTTTATTTGCTGTATATTTTATGTGCATCTGTATGAAAATGTGCATTTGTAAAATCTCACAGTTCTTTCCTCTTTTGTCCCTCTTTCCTCACAGTCATGAGGAGCATGCTGGCTCCCATCCTCTCTATGGCCATGGAGAGTGTAAGTGGCCTGGTTGTGAAGCACTGTGTGAGGACATGGGACAGTTCATCAAGTAAGTTAACAACTTCATTATACATTATATATATATTTAGGGCACAAAGGTGTATAATAGAGTCAGTATTAATATGTATTTCATCACATAGTTCAGACAATTTCACCTTCAAATGCTTCAAACGTGCAGTCTTCTTAGTATTAGCCACAAACCAGTAGCAAAACTAGATTAAAACTTAGTTGTTCCCTGGATTGCATCACAAAATAGGAAAAACAATAGTCACAATAGTATACAAGCTCAGTGGCTCCTGACAGTGCTTTAGGAAAAAGAAACACGACACCGTCTTTGATTCAGATCACTGGTAGGAACAAAAGATGAGCCTGAGCAAAGTGATGCTACAGTATGTGCCAAATATGTGAGTGTCAGTCAGATACATCAGTAATGTTCCACATTATCCCACTCACTATTTGCACGATGTTACATCATATTTGCTCTGAGGCACATGTATGATACACATGCACATACGCAGGTACACACACATTTAACAGTGTGTAAATTCCTCACTTTTCGTGGCCACCCCCTGTCTCAACCCTTATTCATTTTGTATTCAAGTATTTTTCTGTGTATGTTTCTCTGGACAGGGATAAATAATCCATTTTTTGCTTAAATATTCATAATTAATTCATTCACATGCACATCTTTTTTATTTCCACAACAATGGTAAAGACATCAAACAACATTTCTCTCTCTTTTTTCTGCTTCCATCTTCCTCCTACTCTCCCTCTCCTCCCTCTCTGTGTCTTTTCATAGCTGTTATTTGCCAGTTTTGAGTCTTTGGGGGTTGTTGATGCAGTAGCTGGCCTTGACATTCTTTTACCTCCTCCACTGTTCACTAAAGTGGACTTCCCCATGGCACTGTGGCTGCTAACAAAGCTCTGCAAGCTTCTAATGAACTCCTAAACAAACTCACACTCTCATTATCTACATGGACCTCTCAGCTATTTGAACAATGGAGATATTAATAAGCTGGGGTGATGAAATACATACTTACACACACACACACACACACACACACATAATTGCTGAAGTGTGCGTTGTGATTGTGATGGCATCGGACAGTCAGATCAAAGCTTGCAGGCAGGCTGGGAAAGTTTGGAGAGGAAAGCTGTTGTTTGGTGTCTCATTTCACATAGCCCCAGGGCAGATGGAAGGAGAGAGAGATAGAGTGAAAGAGTGTGTGTGTGTGTATGTGTGTGTGTAAGGAAAAAAGAATCAGTGACAGATAATGCCGTCAGTCCGACAGTGCGCTCCCTTCCAGCCAGCCTTAGTCATCGCCCCAGGAGGGAAAAGGGTAGAGCAGAAGAACAGAGGAGGGAGACACTCCACTATTTCAGGCTTTCTTCTCTTCTTTTCTATCTACCCACCTCCTCTCCCTCCTCCTCCCCATCCTCTGGTATAATACTCTGGCTGTGGTCGTTGGAGCTGGGTGTAATGTGGGTTAAAGCCTTGTCTGCCAGCACTCAGAGGAGTAAACAGAGCCTCATTGTCGGGACACATCGAAAAAAAAAACTTGCTACTGTTTATGGCCCAGCTATAGAGAGAGGGGAGGGTTTGAGGACAGATTTGGTTGGGATGAGTGTGAATCATAGGCATTTGGGGAGTTGTGGGGGTGTAAGAGTGGGAAGGGGAAAGTGGACAGAAGTGCAGGGTAAGGAAGAGGGAGAGAGAGGTTGAAAGAGAATGAGAGGGAAAGAGAGAGAGAGAGAGGGGTGAGATCATGTTTTTGTCATTATTATCGTGCACTTGTGTTGAGCCGTCTATCTGCCAGGATTAGCCATGCCATTACATCATTGTTTTTGTTTCATTTCTAGTCCTCACTTGATATTGCCCAACTCTCTACTTTCTTAAAGACACACTCACACAGCCACACATCAAACATGCAACCGCACAATTCTTTGTTTAACATACATCCTCATAATAAACAAGTCAGGAAAGCGGATTTGGGAAGATTACTCAGATTAAAACTGTAGAATATCACAACACAAACTGCCACGCACGACTACATAGACGTACGCTCATGCCGTGATACGCATGAGTAAACACGCGCACATGCACGCGGAAGGCAGCAACAACCTGTGAATAACCTTGGCGATGACAGAGGGGAGAGAAAGGGATGGAGGAAGGAGGACAGGGAGGGGTGCACTGGGAAAGATCAGAAGGTCCCGGGTCCTCCCACATTCGAGGAAACAAACAGCGCCACCGTCCACACATACACACACATCTGTGCATGCACGCTCACACACATCTGCAGCAGTGTTAATAAGTGGAGTGCGGTTCAGTTAACAGAACGTCTTAAGATAACGCTTTATGAGATAACATATGAGCTCATATCCAGGTGGTTGTCTTGAAACACGGCTCACTGAGCTCCAATGAAGTATATACACACAAAACACAGCTGCTGTGTCCTTCACTAGACAAAACAAACTTCCAAGATTATGATTTATTTTTATAATGTTGAAACGGCTCGTAACTCACTTTAAATGTAAATGAAAGACTTGATATTTCATGACATTAGCAGGGCCTGTGAGTTGATTTATCTCATCAAATCAATGAAAGCGTTTTAGGTCTTTTTAATCAGTGACGGTTTGATACGTTGCAGTAAGAAAAGGACAGGAATAAATAATGCAATAAATGATGGTTAATTTCCTTTTAGTGCCTTCTTTTTCAGGGTCCTGGTATTGTTCTTGTTGAATCACGCTGTTAGATCTCACAGGCCCACTTGAAGAGAGCCACGGTTACAGTTAACACCTCTGCTATTCATACTATTATAAGTCCAAATATCTGATGTGAGAATTAGATTGTGATTTACAAAACTTTAATCTCGTGCTTATTTGCGGATAGCAGCTTTTAACAGAGAAATGATTCGCTGCTTATTTGTTCCCCTCTCTCCTCAAGGCACTTGAACAATGAGCATGCCCTGGATGACCGCAGCACTGCTCAGTGCAGAGTCCAGATGCAAGTGGTGCAGCAACTGGAGATACAGGTGGGTCACACTCATCCACGTTTACGCACGGTTCATTTTGGTTTAGTCACAAACAAAGCCATGAAGACCGTTTCAGGCAGTCAATGGCAGTAACTTGTCTGAGGCAGGGCAGAGTTTATGGAGAGCAGTGGAGCTTGTAATTTAAAAGGAGCAGTCGGCAGGGAAGCTGCCATAGCTGCTCCAATTATAAAACTGCTCTGGTCACCAGCAACAGAGAATGAGGCTGAGAGAGGAGGGGGAAAGGCAGGAGAAACAGGGGGACAAAAGCTAGGAAGTAGAGGACCAAACTGTAGGGACTGTCTTCCTCACTTTGCCAAGAGAGCTGTTTTTAGTACCATTTATTTGTTTCTACTTGTCTGTTAGCAGAACTCCTTCAATTTTTAAGAAGGTTCACAAAAAAGGGGCTTTTCCTAGCACTGCAAAATAGAATGTTTGATTGAGTTACAGGATTATGGGGCCATGGCAGAGATACTCACTCTCAGAGCACCTTTAAAGTTCTTAAAATGATACTCTTGAATCAGTCCAGCAGAGGTGAAATACCAACACTGCATACAAAGATAAATGCTCTTCTCAAATAGTACATGAGAAACATTTTACTTAGCATGATCCAACACTACCCTTGTCTCCTCACACACATCTTGAAGAATAGTTTCCAAAACAATCCTGAATGCCGTCTTCATGTGTGTGTATATGTGTGTGTGTGGGCTGTCCAGTATTAGGGTTAGTGTCGTGTTTGGTGGTGGTGGTAAACAGCGTTTAGCTGAGCGCCTGAAGCCACCACCAGGGAACACAAAGTGACAGAGGGGCAGCTGGTGTCACATCACATCAGGACAGCCGTCTCTCTCTCTCTGACATGTCACTTCATCCCTTAGCAGTCCACAGGCAGCCTACAGCACACGCACACACACACATGCACGCACACACACACAAGCTGCAAAGACAGTATTTTAAATTCTTTTTTTTTTTTACATCTTCACATATTACTACAGTGTGCTTGTCACACACACACACACACACACATAGGATGCAGATTTCCATAGGCTATAGTTGCACCCATTAAACAGCAGTTAACAATGTCAAACAGGGACGAGTGTGTCTGCAGGCTAGTGTAAGTGTGTGAGGGAGATCTGGGTGCCATATTCAGATTCATCTCTTTGCCTGAGGTGCAATTGTAAATGTAATTCTGTGTCAATACCACATTATATCAATCTAAGTGTAATGAAGTGAGATGAAGTGGATTTCATGATGGTATGATATCAACCTTTGTGTTTTCCCAGCTGGCAAAAGAGAGCGAGCGACTCCAGGCCATGATGACCCACCTGCACATGCGCCCCTCAGAGCCAAAGCCTTTTAACCAACCTGTGAGTACATACTGGCATCACACATCCTAACGCTTCATACTCAGACCCTGAACATCAACGGCTTCATTTAATCTATTCTTCTCAATCTCATAGTTGATCTTTTAAAGTTCTTGAGATTGAATGTTCCTTCTTCTGCTCTTACCATGGTATCTGCGCCCTCTATTGACAAGTTACTGTAATTATTCATAAGTGATCTATAAAACATTTTCTGTTTTTCTTTCACTGTTCTTTTTTCTGTCAGTTGTTTCCCTTTCTCCCTCTTTGTCTGATTTCAACTTCCCAATATACTATGCCTTTCTTTGTACTGAAAAAGGTATTTGTCAGCTATTCACATGCAGGATTTAATAACTTTTCAGCGAGTCGGAAAGAGACCAACTAAACTGTTGTCTTAAATGTTTCAGTGTGTGCTTGCAAACACAGCACAACTCCACTGTAATGTGAATGTGTGCATGCCCACACTGCTGGGTGAGGTTGTTATTAGGTATCTAATGAATATTTCATTATTCAGATTGACGAGGAATCTTATTAAAATATGAAGATGTTGAAATTAATTGTCAATTAGAGGTAGAGTATCTTAATTTGAGGGGATATAAATGGGCGCAGCTGAGTGGCAGTGTGAATGTGTGTGAACATGTGTGTGTTTGTGCGTCTGGATGATGTGTTGATCGCAAGGGGATCAGCTGCCATTAACATCTAATGGGAAATCAGGAAGAGGCGTGTTCTGTCACCGCCGCAGACGAGCCTGGGGGTCAGGGATTGGAGGAGGAGGGGCAAGGGAGGAGCATCAGTCCTGGAAACAAAGCTTGGCCTCAATTAACAGGGTTCGACTGTTGCCGTGGTGATGTGGCAGGGTTGCAGTGTTAATGAAGTACCTGTTAAACAGCCCCGCCCCTCCAGTCAACTTAAATGGTACAGAGAGAGGGCAGAGTAAAGAGAAGGCGATTCACACATTTTACATACATACACACAACACACACGCTCGCACACACACGCTCGCACACACTCGCTCGCACACACACACACACACACACACACACACACAGTGGCTTTAATTAGTCCTAAACTAGCAGCCCTACAACGGCTGTCCCAGAGAGACCGGGAGTACTGGTTCTGTGTGTATGTGTGTGCATGTGTGTGCATGTATGTGTGCATGGCTTTGCCTAATTGGGCCGTATTGGTCCATGAAGACTGCGCCACCGCAGAGTGTGTGTGTGTGTGTGTGTGTGTGTGTGTGTGAGTGTGTGTGTGTTCCCTTCCTACAAACATGCTGTCGTGTGGTTTTGTTTTTGTAAGCTCAGGGTTAATTGCAGCCAGTGCTGTGTGTATAAATATATGTGCTTGTTCAGTGTGTCCAAGTGTGTGTGTTTCTGTGCAAGGAGGTAGATTATCATCTGAAATGGTGGGGCACAAATTCATAATCCCAACACCTCACACCTTTTACATTTTTTATTCCTGCTCATCACTATAGTACAATAACTACATTGGACTTCTAAAAGTTAAAAAGCATTATTTTTCAGAATTATCAAATCATTATTCTATTTTATTTATTTTCAGTGTTCTCATTCAATTGGTACTGGTAGTAATAACGCCTTGAAAGTATCACTTTAACATCTATTATGCACTTCTTTAAAATTATATTTTTATTGTCACTTCTCTTTCTCTTCTCTCTTCTGTCTTTACCTGACAGACCTTTTCATAACTCACATCTGTGTGGGCTCTAGCTATTTTTCATTTTTCCTCTTTGAAGGTCACTATAGTTCTACTAATTATCTAAACCATATTTTTGGGCTGATGTTTCTTTTTTTTTTTTTAATTGGAAGTAATTCCTGGATATATTTTACCAGCTACTTTACCATTGATTGAATAATATAAAACTGGCAGAGATATTTCTATTAAAAACTCCATTGTCCCATAGGAACTAACCTTAGTGTATTTGCATCATTCATCAGGACTGTTAACTTTTAAGGAATGAAACAGCCTTTTTCTGAAATACATTTGCTATATTAAACTTCGCACTTAAAGTTATTTTCTAGTTGAGAGTACTTGCGGAGTCTTTCACCTTTTATTACCACCATTTGATTACATGACGTAACTGATTAAATCTGTTGTACTGCAAAAGTAAAAGAAGATATTCTGTTTTGTTAAAATGAAAGATGATTTATCGTTTTAAAAAGAAATGCTTGGATTTATTTGATTCAAAACCTCCTTATGACTGATGAAGCTTATGTGTGTATTTGTAGCTGAACCTGGCTTCCAGCGGCTCTCTGTTAAAGCGGGACAGCGAGGCCTACCCAGAGGGTCTTCCCCACCCCCCCACCTCAGCTGCCACCCCCATCACCCCACTGCGCCAGGGACCCTCAGTCATCAGCTCCTCCAGCCTGCACACACACTCCCACTCCCACACGCACGCTGTTGGGCCCATACGTAGGCGCAACTCTGACAAGTACTGCACCCCTATTGCCTCAGGTAGAGTATAGCACACACACCTCCTATCTCTGGATCCAATATTCTTCGTCGTATTCATGTCATTACACAGTATTATCAAATGTAATCACAGTATCTCAGATATTAATTTCAATTTAATACTAGTGTTGATAAATTGATGATGCATTGTTGCTATTTTTATAGAGGCGTTTTTCAATAGAGCAAAAACAACAAGAGGTTTTTTTCAGTTTTGTGCATTACTGACAAAGCTATCTACTAATTATTGTTTGAATCCCTAAGTTTTTTAAATTTTTTTTTACTCTAAGTACTTCAGGTTTCTCTAAATTCAAAGTAATTCATCTGTAACGGGTATATGATTTAATCTTTTGAAAAACCGTCTGCACATTTTACAATGTTGTTTGCCTAATATCCCTCTTTTTAAATATGTTTAATATGAGGTTTATAGAATAATATCAATACTTTTAATTGCGCAAACAAGTAGCTTTACATTCCATTTAATATATATAGTTGTTTTCAATATTTTTAATTTTAGAATGCATTTATTTATGTTATTAACTCTTTTTCAGAGCTGGCTCAGAACTGTGAGTTCTACAAGAACGCTGATGTCAGGCCTCCCTTCACCTACGCCTCTCTTATACGTCATGTAAGTTCCTCCACTGTTCTACCTCATCGTCTTTTCTCTTTTGCTCCCCACCTGTGTCCTCATCTAATTTTTTTCTCCTTTCTCTCCCCATCTTTAGGCCATTCTGGAGTCTCCAGACAGACAGTTGACTCTCAATGAGATCTACAACTGGTTTACACGAAAGTTTGCCTATTTCAGGAGAAATACAGCCACATGGAAGGTAAATGCATGAACATATACGCTCCACCACGGAAATGATCATTGTCAGTATATTTGATTTGCTATAGCCTACCGTGTAATGTGAGCTTCGTTTTCCCAATGTAAATTCTCAAATATTTCTAAAGCCTTTCGATTCAATTCTCAGAGCGTAAAAAATTACTTTATTGCTTAATTCCCCAAGTTTAGCGCTTGCATTAACAAAAAAAGGGAATCACCATATGGACAATAGAAACCAGACAAATTAGCTAACTAGTCTGGAGTTATTTAGCTTATGGTGAAAGTATTTTCAACTGAAAGTTTGGACTGCGGTTAAAAGCTGTTCATTCGGAGCACAACATTTTGACAACTGCAGTGTGGTATATAATTCTGATTGTGTAAAGACTGATCTTATTGCCTGGAAAGTCATTGTGGTCTGTGGACTGATGAAGCCCCCAAACCAAATAAATGCCAAATGGGTCTTGTCAGACCACAATGAGAGAAACAAAAGTTTCAGGCAGGTTCTGGGGAGTTATTTTTAACTTCACTTTGTGGAAAATGGAGTCACTTTAAAGGCCTGAATTTTACACTTCCAGTCAACATGTGTAACTGTATTCTCTGATGCACAGACATTTAAAAGCTGACTCTGCTCAGTTCCTTAAATTATGACTGATTGGACAGTTATTGCCTGTCCTTTATGAGGCACCATCTCTCACTATGTCTTTTTTATCGCTCACGGCTTTCATCTTACCGTCTCTCTTCCTCTTATCCCTAAACAATTCTCTTCCAACACATAGTGAGTCGGTCCAACTCAGTCCGGTAGAGCTGCATCTAGCCATCATACAGCCTCATTACAGACACACACACACACACAAAGCTGACACACACTCTTCTCATGATTTCACACTTCAAATTCTGTCACTCTCCCTCCACATCTTCCTCTTTAACACACACACATACCTGGCCTGATCCCACTATTGTAGGTGCTGACCCAGTTCTTCAGAAACCTCACACTAATTTGAGTGTCAGTTCCTCCAGAGAAAGGGAAAGTGAGAGAATGAGCAAAGGAGTGAGAAAGACAGGAAGAAGGAGGGGTCTGGAGAGACCCCGGCCTTTTTCTAATAGCCCTGCACCAGAGAGGGAGTTATGGATGAATAGAGGGGAGCTGATGGAGGGATGGAGGGAGGGAGGGTTAAGAGACAGGGCAGCCAGGAATATCTTTACCTCCTCATCTGACTTTTATGAATTTTAACTATTAATGTCTGGCGTCTGCTTCCTATGCCGTTGGCCTTGCAGACCTTTAAATATAGCTAGGCATGGCCTTATGTATTTATATAGCAGCTCAGAGAGTCAAATAGGGCCAAAGAGATGTACGTCCTTTAATAAGCCGTTATATTTCATGAGGAGAGCAGCGGTGTCAGGCAGTGGAAGTCATTGATCAGAGGAACCGAGGGACAGAGAATGAGAAAAGAGACAAGAGAGAGAAAAAAGTGATGATTGAGAGAGAGGAAAATTTGGTGTTATTTCAAGGAGCGGCATGATAAATTAGAGGCCTAAAAAGAGACTACTTTTTTTTTTCATTTAAGTTTGCTGAAAAGCCCTAAAACTCAATAATATTTAACTACAATAAAATACCATTTGAGTGAAAATGCTGCTAAGATTTCTAAAGGTTTCTTCAGTTGAAGTGGTAACTGAGTGGGTTTATTTTTTTAATACAAGAAATATCAGACCATGTAATCCAGGTTTTACATCACAGGTTGCGGGTTATATGAAATGACATGCTTTTATTTATATTATATTAGCACTTTTTCCCACTCACATGCACTCCTGTCATGGTCAAGTGCTGGTCTAGCCTTCATTGTGGATTTTATTAAAGAGTTGTAAACTCACTGACCACCAGCGTATTGTGGTCCAAACATTTACAGTCATGACAAGAGCGCTGTAGTCACACCTGTGAACCTGAAAAAATGAATCACTGAATCACTTTCAAGGTACACAATTCAGTCTTTCTTCCTAAATTTCTGTCTCCCTCTCAGCTGAAGGGTGGAGATTGGAGATGAGTGGTACATGTGCTGTGACCCACTGTAAATGACTGCTAATGTTTTAACTGGGAGAATTAGGCTTTCATCACGGAGACGAATGCAAATAGCGCTGCAATAGCACTGGTGTCTGATGTGTACATCTGTGTGTGTGTGTGTGTGTGTGTGTGTGTGTTTGCACTGTCAGGGTGGCGGGCGGAGATTGGGGTCAGACTCATTTACAAAACTTAGCATCACGGCTCGGGGGTTGAGGGGATGCGGGGGAGAACGGGTTCCTCCGCTGATTATGGCTTGTGTAATTACGTGTGTGTTTGTATGTGTGTGTGTGCGTGTTCAGATGTGTGTGTGTGTATCTGCGTGTGTAATTATGGCGAGGAGTGATGCATGCCTGGCCTGTCCCTCCCTCTCGGCTTAGAACAGCGTGTCAGAGAGAATATGCAGGATTTAATTATAGACGAATTAAAATTGGTAATGAAATTGGGCATGAACAAACTACAAATAGCAGATGAAAAGGGAGGCCTGTCCCTGGGGGGGTGAGACGAAGATAGCGGTGTGCCTGCCTGCTTGCCTGTCTGAGCGCCTGTGGATGTGTGTGTGTTTCCTTGTGCGTGCTGATGATGACTGATTAGAAAAATTTGAAGATAAAATAACGCTACCAGAGAGCTGCTGCCTTATATTAGCAGTGTACTTGGAGCTTCACTGTGGGTGATGGGTAAAAAAAAGGACGACGTTTTTCAGCTGACGAAACATAAAAAGTAACTAAACAAAAAAAACTGGGTGTTTTTTTATTTTTTTACCACCAGATATGTAAGGCCGTTAACTCCTGGAGGTCAAACATGGATAAATAAAATAAGCTGATGTTTAAAGACATACTCTCCACACTGAATATCAAGAAATTCATGGAACATCATTGGTATTTTAAATACCATTTTAGACATTGAGGGAATTTTAAGACTCCTCTTTGCCATTTTACAGGATATGTTAAAATTTGTGTAGGCATCATCATCATCATGATTTTCTCCATTATGCACCAAACTGTAAAATCCTTTTCAACTTTTAACAACTAAAAGGAAATTAACAGAAATCCTTTACAGCAAAACTGATATAATTCAAAGCCGTGCAAAGAATTTTTTTTTTTGTAAATGGTATGAAAAAAGTAAGTATTCCTGAATTAAGTCTTCTTCTCTTCTGTTTTCTTCTCATTCTTCCCAGAATGCTGTGCGCCACAACCTGAGTCTGCACAAGTGTTTTGTTCGTGTTGAGAACGTGAAGGGGGCCGTGTGGACTGTGGATGAAGTTGAATACCAAAAGAGGAGACCACCAAAGATGACCGGGTGAGTACACACAAATACACACACATACACACACACACACACACACACACAGTGATTTCCCCATACATACACATACGTAGACGTTCACACAGACACATTGAGGCTTTTCGCAGCACAGCTGAGTTTGATGTGAGTGTGAGCTTATGGGTGCTGGCACTATGATTGCCTAAAAGGACTCTCTATTATTACCAAGAGGCCAACTCAGCAATCAAATAAAAGACCGGGCTGTTGGCTTTTCATGTACGTACTGTATGTATGCGTGTGTGTTTTTCCCTGTTTGTCGACACCATTAGTAAGCAGCTGTGTGTGATGTGAGAGAGGGAAAAAAGCTTGTTAGCGTATGTAAACAGATGTTCTGCCAGAGAAACCAGGGATAATTACACACACTCACACATATACACACATACACACCTGCACACCAGATAACAGACACGTTCATTTGTGTTTTAGCATCTGTTTATAGTCTGTGTACACTTCTATTTGTTACAAACATATTTGAGAGATTTGTCAGAAGCTTTGGCTGAGGTGACATCTTTCCACATGTGTTCGCAGTGTGTGATTCTCACAACTCTCCCTTAATGTGTGTTTATGTAGAAGCCCCACTCTGGTGAAAAACATGATTTCAGGCCTAGGCTTTGGATCCCTAAATGCCAGCTACCAGGTAAGGAATGTCCTCCCTGCCACCATTTCTTTCACCATCTCATTCATCCGCACACACATACATACACACACATACCAGCCAATCGCAATCAAGGGCACTAATATCAATTCCCTCTTATAATTAGCAGATTCCCTAACGACGTTCACACCACCTTCCCCCTCCACCCATTCTCACCTCCCACCTTACTTTTTCACATGTGCCACCCCCACCTCTCACAAAGACACACACAAGGCCCATGACTTCACTCTGAGAACACACACCTAACCCACACGCACATGCAATTTTGTGACTGAGATGATTTATAGCGTCAAGTAGTTGTCAATTAAGGTTACTGCATAAAATTATCGCCTGTCCCAGAAAACCCATAACTGAGCCAGTGAGAATTCCCCTCCTTTTGTCTTTTCTTCCTGTGCGAGAGAGGGAGGTGAGATGAACCTCCGTCAGCGTCCGACCTGTCTCAGACGGGAGGATGTGAGTGTTGGGAGAAGTGACAGAAAGTGGCCTGTTGGGTTCAGTTGTTTTCTGTTCTGGAGACATTGGTGTTTTACTGTGTTTATGTTGTGGCACAGTCTTGCTAAACATTCTTGTTGAGACTAACGTGAACACACGAGCCTTTCTGATATGTACTGACATATAAATGCAAAAGGCATCAAGTATTGTATGTAAGTGCCCCCTAGTGGTTTGTCAAGTCCATTAACAAGTTGGTGGATCTAAATGCGCTCCATAAGGACAATTTCTTGCTTTTTTATTTAGGTCTTTTCATTAATTTTTTTTTTTGTGGCTGTTTAATTCATTTAATTATATGCATATTTTATTTTTAATTGCAAAGTAATTATGTTTAACTCTCCAAAACCAAGAACATCATCTGTGGCTAAAATGGTTTCTCACAAAAATGCTCAGGAACTTTTGAAGAATAATTCCTTCCCATATTCTTTAAGAAACAAGATGAAATGAAATATCACACCTTGCCAGTGGTGAGAATTTTCACCTTGTTGCACATTCAAAGGTTTTATAACAAATGTGTTCAAGCCCCATTCCTCTTTAGAATTAATTCCACTTAATTTCTTAACTTTTACCAATGAATTCCTCTAACTTGCTTAGAAAAGTTTAGATGTATACAAAAATGCATTTGGAAGTTGAAAATATCCATATATGCATTTCTAAATAGGAAATATATAAAAAGAAATCTTCCTAAAGGTTCTGTAAAACAGTATTTTTACCACAGTTTTTAAAACATTTCTATTAATTGTGTCTCTTCTCAAATGAAGCAAGTGTAAAACTGTAACATTAAACAAAGCAGATGAATCTTGATGTTGCTCTGAATCAATGAAATGATGTTTGATACCTGATGCTGACTGATACTGTAGAATAGAAGAACCAAATAAAATAAGTAAAACTGTCCTAGGTCTACCAAAAATGGTGCCCATGTTGAATCATGTTTAGATCTCACAAAATTCTCCTACATTCTCCTATAGTATATTTTTAGTAAAGCAAAACCTAGTTCCTTTTTAAAGTGACCCTACAATTGTGCGTGTGTGTTTGTGTGTATTTGTAGGCCGCTCTGGCAGAGAGCAGTCTGTCCCTGCTGAACAGCTCTCCCTTGGTGACCCCTCCGTCTGCAGCCAGCCTCAACATGCTGCATGTGGGCCACGATGATGTCAGCTCTACTGTGGAGCAGGTCAACAGCAACGGCAGCTGCAGCCCCACACTCAGCCCGCAACAGTACAGGTACGCGTAGCACATGCATATGTATGAGGCCAAAACTGACAGAAGTGGTCAAACACAGCCCCAGTGTTCACATTCAACTATGTCAGACTTCTGCCCTTCTTAGTAAAAACTTAATATGAGTTCCTGATAAAGGTATGGTCTTCATCAATGCTTATTATTTGTGTGAGGATTTGACACAGCTAGACAAACCTAAATATAGACAGAAACTATGGTCCTCCAGAATTAACAAGTAGCTAATTAAGAATGCTTGTAAACTTAGTACTAGTACAGTTGTTTTGATAATTATTTTAACTTATCAGAAATTCAGGATTCTTCCTACAACTAATGGTAAACATTTAGAAGTATAAAATAGTTAGCATCCTAACTAAGAATGCTAGTACACAAAGTACTTAGAAGTGTGAGTACATAGATATGGTAGTAGAGTTTTTTCAGTTTTTAATCTACCTGTTTAACTACCTAAGAATTTCAGTATTCTTATTACAACTAACGGTAAACTCGGAAAATATAAAAAGGTTTTTAGTGTTCTAATCAAGAACACTAGTATATGAAACAGTAGTAGTGCTTCTTACTGTTCTTATTTTTATTCTGCCTGTGTATTCAAAATTTCATGATTCGCCTTTGAGCCGGAAAGGAAGCAGTTTTTCCACAAAGTAACAAAAATTTTACAGAAATGTACATTTTATAGGAATATAGGTTTGCAGACCATGTCATACAACCTCAAAAATTAAAAAGACACAAATCATTCACAGACCTGGAAAAACTCATTGAAATCCTTCAACATGTTATGACCATATCTAGATTAGAGAGCTGCTTTACTATATTTACTATATGACTACGCACTGTTTGCTTGCACCTTTACTGTTAAGAAATCACTTCAGATCTTGATATAAATTCAGAAATCGAGATTGAAAAAATAAATAAATAAATATATTTTGAAATACCTGGATGCTGCTTCGTTCCTGCTCAGCCCATCTAACAGTTGTCTCCCCCTCCCCTGCAGCCACCCGGTGCATGTGAAGGAGGAGCCCACTGAGGTGGAGGAGGACAGTCGGCCAGTATCCCTCCTGGCCGGCGTCACACACAGCCTGCCATTGCCGAGCGACGAACGTGACCTGGAGGAGGACCTTCCCACCGAGGAGCTGGAGTAGGACAGGTCCGAGACAGACCAGAGGGGCAGGACTCAGAGAAATCAATCCTGAGCTCTCTCTCGTCATTGTGAAGAGGAACAGACAGCTACACTTAAGAGAAAAGATAGAAGAGAAAAAAATAAGAATGTTTTTTTTTGTTGTCGTTTTTTGTTTTTAAGAAAATGCAAGCAACCAAGGACGACATTGAGAAACTCTAAACAGGGTTAGATGACCTCCGATACTTTTCAGACGCAAAAACAAAGACTGTGGAGCACTGCTTTACCTCCATGTGTTTCGTTTCCGACACTTGGCTCAGAGGTGCAACACCACTCAACACATATACGCTCACACAAAACACACACACTTGCACACTAATTCACTTGTCAAACCATGTCGCATCATCCGTGGTTGAATCAGCCTCTATGTAGAGACCCCCCCTAGAGGCGTGGACACACACTCGCCTCCTCGCCCTAACACTCTGCATACACACCCTCCTCACTGTTGTCCTGGGCTGCCTGGCTAGCTGTTATATCTCTACGTCAGTTGAGGCACGGGCCAGTGTGAACGACGCACACTGAAGATCATGTGTATATAGATTTGGAGCAGTCACCAGGGGCTGTGCAGTATACCTCCCCCTCATCCAC
>JAPQRQ010000022.1:21801667-21814441 GCA_037367365.1 Apogon talboti
CAATGACGTGCTTTTTTATTTTCTTTGACTTGATCGAGATGAAACACGGTGGGCTACGAGACAGGAAGGAAAAACGAAGAGTACTTTCAAAGATTACCTCCAAACAGTTGCTCCGACACTTCTGCAGAGCAGGCTCCTGATTCCAAGACCAGGTGACAGAGGCATGATCCTGGTCCCAGCCCAAACTTCTGCCCCCCACCCCCCCCACCCTCCAGCAAGACACTTACTGACAGACATTTTCTAAACTGTTTTCCTCAAAGCGTGAGGAGAAAAAAAGAAGACACTTTCTTACCCACCTCCATCCTTTCCCATCCCCTGAAGGAGGACCATTTGGTGCTGTCCTTCTCGTCTCTTCTGTCTGCAGATGGAGCGATCAGCCAGGAACACTTTGAGAAAAGAAGAAACGAGGGGACGCAGAGAGAAAAGAGGGAGTAAGAATCTACAGAAATATTGTGACTAAAAAAGAAAAACTGTTGATGATTATGGATACAACAAGAAAAAAATGTGTGGTAGCTTTGTCATTTCTTTTGTTTTTTTTTTTTTGATGTTATTATCATTGTTTATTCTTTGAAGATCAATATTTCCACGGTGGCGTTCTGTTTCAACTTACCTTTTCTAAGGATGCTGTTTTTGTATTGTAATTTGTTTGATTTACTCTGGTTGTTCACACCATTCCAAATAAGTATTGGCAAAAAAAACAAAAAAAAAAAAAGAAAGCGCAGTATTGTCCCGACTCGTAATACCCTGCCCCGACTCCTACCCCCTCCCTATCTGTCCCATGTGTAGCAGGCAAGGAATTTGGAAATAGCACTTAAAGTTGCCATTATCCAGACAGATTATTTAACAGATGATTTGTTTTTAAATCCTCTCTCATTCACTTGTTTTTTTGGTTGTGTATTTAGTTGAGGAATATCAGTAATGCTTTAAAAATATATATATTATTACTGCAGTCAGAGAATACCTCATCCCACAAAGTTTCCACCTGGAACTGTGTCCAAATTGATTAAGAAATAAGGGGGAATTCTTTCTGTGGGACACCAAATGTGGCAACTCTGCTCAGCTTCGATTCAAAGCTCTATGGTTGTAATAGTTACTGTGTAGAAACTATCTGCAATTCACTGTGTGAGTTTGTGTTAAAGGAGTAGCGTGTGAGATTTATTTTTTTGTTTGTTTTCTGTGAGCATAAAAGCATTACTTTTCTCTACAGTGCCATACCAAATTTAACATTTATTTTAATCTATTATCTGCTTATTCCCGTTTTTATTTTTGTTACAGGTAACCAAAGAAATATGTAGAAAACCAAAAACCCTGTAGTTTACTTTGCCCTTTTAAAATTCTTGTTTTCTTCTTAAAGAACTGGCCAAAAGACAACAAAGCAGGAGTTTGAATTCTTATTATTGTATTCATATAACTATTGTGTTAAAAAAAAAAAACAATATACAAGACTTACAGTGCTGACCATTCCAAAAACCAAAGTGTGTAAAGCAAACGAGAATTTGGAGACATCAGAGCTTTTACATGATTACGTGGTTACAAATGACTTGCATTAGTATGAGGCCAAAAACAAGTATTAGCAAAACCTCGCACAGTTCCTCTGAAAAAAAAGAAGAAAGAAAAGAAAAAGCACTTAGATGTAAAACCCTGTCTCTCCTACACTAAAGTGTGTTCCAAACACAGTCTAGTACCGGCCCCAAAATGAGGCACATTTGAGGCATTTGAACACAACATGTATGTACCTTTACAACCTGAGATGCCAAGAAACAGAAGGATTATGAAACATTTTGGCTCTTTCAAAAACATCAGGCTTTAAAAGATATTTTCTGGTGCTGTTGTAAAGAAAAGTTGATTTGAGGAGAATGATTCTTTACACACAAATATACCCTCTTGATCTGTGTGTAGTATTTGCAGAAAGAGGAAGTGTACTGTAATGTTGTTACAAAAGTCACATTTTTTTGGACAGGGAGGAGTTATTCCAAATAAGTATTTCTATGAATATTTCAACAAAGAGGGAACATGTAATAATAATGAAAAATATACCATTGTCAGAGGAAAACAACCAAGTAACATCATGTAATTAAAAGTTGGGTTCATATTTTTCATACTTTTTGTCAGACTATCTCTTGCACTTCAGAGGATTTTCTTATTTAATGAAAGAACCTTTCTGATGACTTTGTGTTCAAACAGGACTGTTTCCTGTCACATTGGAGACTGATTTCTAACAAAGTACAAAGTGGCAGACAGACATCTTGAAACGAGATAAAAACCAAAAATAACACTACCTCCTTTTCAAAACAGTTCAATACATAGCCAATGGGAGACTGAACTCTCTGAAATATTTTTTTTTCTCCATTCTTCCTTGATAATAAAAAGAATGCCAAAATTGTTGTTACATTTACTGTATGACTGACGAAAAAAGAAGCTATTTGGTGATCTGGACTCCCTAACACATCTGCTTGAGCCCAAAAACATAGAGATGTTTCACTTTCCATGAAATTAAAATGACTACCTCTCCTTAAACCACATCTAAAGCACTCTCTACGTCTCAAAGTGTGTTGTGAAGTGCTTACTATATATGAAAAGTTTTCTATCAGCTGTGTAAAACTGACCATATTCCTGCACCCGATAGCACTGATCTCTGTGAACAGCCTCTCAGTCGTGTGCGTTGACTGCACTCGTGTATATTCATGACGGGGCTCTGCTTTCAGCCAATGAGAAACCGGCCGTTAACGGCTACGTGATGTTGCAGGGACGTGGTTGTCAGGTGTGACAATGGGCAGACGACACCAGTGCCACCTGGACCCACACACACACACAATACACAGACACACTAGAAGCATAGAAGCAGGGCTATGGGTTAGTGCAAACAGAGGCTCTGACCATCCAAATATCCAAAGACCGACAGAGCATTACCCCCTTCACCAGGACACTCACAGAGACGCCGAGAGGACTAACACACACTTAACAAAACTCATCACTACTAGTAGTAATATCCAAACCAAGAGGAACTGCTGCATTCAGTACACAGATGATCTCTGAGTTGTGCTTTAAGGTACACCTGTAAACAAAGCTGTTTTATAAAGATGTAGATTGTTCACAGGTCGCCATGTTCTGTTCTTTCTCCAGCTTGGCATAACATGATGTATTCTTGTATATTAATGCTTGACTTATCTCTCCAGGGCATTCTGTCTCATTTTGTCCTTTGATTTTCTCTTCTTTTTTGGGGTTTGTTTTATTTTCTGCACCTGTTTAGCTATTGTAAAGCTTTCAGCTCTGATTCCTATACTGTACTGCTAATGCTGAAGTATATGTATTTATCATATTAAGTGCTGCAGGTATCTTGGTTTAATAGTTTTGTTTTTGTTTGTTTGTTTGTTTCCATTTTTTCAGTTCTTCATAAAACGTCTGGGACGCTGATTTTTTAAGTGTATTATCTCTAAAAAAATTAAAAGAATAAAAGTTAGATCAGTGGTTTAGGTAACACCTGTTTGTATATTTATCTTAGCTAGGTCTATTTTGATACTTTTTTGTCTCTGTACTGCATTTATGCATTTTTAAGGAAAGAAAAAACAAATGGAAAACAAACTAAAAAGTTACTTCATTATGTATTGATACCTCAGAAGGACTTTTTTCTCGAAGACAGGACCAAAACCTCCGAAAAAGAAAAGAGAAAGAGAACGAGGAAAAAAATGTAAGAAATATGTAGCCCCTCTCTTGCTTTAAAAAAATGCGGAGCTCTAGAAAGGTATTGTTGTTGGTCCTTTCAGGTGCCAATATGTATCCCAGCTCCCTGTGACCCCTCCCTCTGACCCCCCGACCCCTGTCATTCTTGTGCTGAACTCTGACCCCCAGAGCTGTCAATCATCTGCAGGCGCCATGGGGATGTCACTGAGTCACACACCTGGCGGGTGGTGACCAGTCGCAGACCTCATCTCCCACTCCCACAGTGGCAGATCAAAGACTGACACAGTTGCAGTTGATTCTCCTCCTATTGAATAGTCTCAATACCAAAATGTGGAATGAGTCTCAGAGATGCAGCTCATACTCTGACAACCAAAGGCATTGCAAGACACCGTGCTTAGTCCAAACTTCTAAACTGTAACCAAACTGTAACCAAACCAATGCCGCAACTTTAACCAAACAAAAACCAAGCTACTTCCAAAACCCTCCATCGACTTCACAGATCACCTTTACTCACAGCTGTTATCTCTCATACTTTCACGTAACGGTGTTGTAGGACCAGCCTGCATCCTGCAAGGGCTGGAGACCGACTCAATGGATGAAGGGAGCCCAAATCCTGATGGGTGATTGGACAGTTCTGAGGTGTCATGTAAAGGGGAAGGGACTCTCAAAGTGGAGCATTTCCTGGCGGTATTATCCAATAGACAGCCACAATCCAATGGAACTACCACTTCAGCTCTCCTCTGGTTAAACCTTAGGAATGTGTGTACATTTTCAGCAGTGACTCTCTGTATTGTTTCTTAGTTTCAGTTTACCTGTTTACCTATCTTTATCCTTTGATTTTTGTTCTGTTTCTTGTTTTATGAAAGTGTGACCCGTGTAAGAGGCGGGGACAAGGACTGGGTGTTGGCTTTAGACAGTAGACAGTGGAGCCCAGCCCTCTGACCCTCCACCCCGGGTAGCCATGTAATGCCAGTCACTGCCCTTTCTTTCATGCTGTATAAAAACACACACATATATCTGTGTATTTGTAACCTGAATCTTCTTGTGTCTGTCCATGCAGACAATAAAAAACTGTACAGTAGGTCTAGTTGCATGTAATCTGTACTAATTATTGACAATGGCATTATAAAATGCAATAAAATACTTATTACACTGTCTCATTTTGTGTCTTTGTAGTTTCTTCTCCAGATGTGGTTCATAAACTGGGGCCAGGAGCTCTCTAAGTGGTTACAAAATAAATTCCAGCTGTCACAATAAGAAAAACATGATCACAAAATTATTTTTATATGGGAATCTGTTATGGATACTTTATTTTTTGGACTTGTTTTAGCACAAACACATGAGTTTAAGAAAAAAAAAATCACTCCTTAACCTTCTAATCACATGTATGTGGTGAAGAGTGCAAGATATCAAGAGAAATCCTAAGATTTTTTGTGACATGATGCAATTCACTATTAAACACAGAAAGTAGACGCCAATGTTTTCTTTATATTTGCATATTGTGTGACTTCACCCTTTAGTCATTTCTTTTCTTAGTATTTCTTGCTCTCAATTGGATTTAATGTGCACATTTGTGTCTATATCCTCTACATACCCTTAATACAAAATATTTGAAATCGCTCCAACACAAACAAAAACAGCAGCACATACAGTCATGCAGAAAACATGACTTTTCTCATGCAGCTATTCCAAATTTACTGTAGCTGTATTTTCATTGTGACCTATGTCAGATGATTCATCATGTAAATACTACTCCTGCAGGCGCTAAATACTATAATTTCAGAAAACCAGTAATGGCAACCACTGAATGCCTTTTGAGAAATGAATTTCTTCTTTGCAGCCTGTTAGCTTATTATATATGTTTTACATATACAGAGTATAATGAAAAGATGAATTTTCTCCAACAGGGACTATTGTATGTGTAATGCCAGTTCTATCATTTACCTGGAAAATATCTAATACTAGCCTTGATATAAGACCAGAATGAAATAATATAAACATGAAGAACACAAACAATAGGAAAATCTTTAGGGACAGTGTTTAACTGCTGATGAATCCTACAAATTTATATTTTAATGTATTATTTTGAAGCTTTTTACTCTTTGCGAATCTTGATAGATAGATGTTCAGTCTATGTAAAACATCTAATGGCATTTTTGTAAAAAATAAATAAATAAATAAATCTTCTTTGGCTTCATTATAATATTAGTCATCTCAATTTGACAGTGTAAATGAAAACCTTATCAGACTGTGACTTCAGCTTCTCCTTTGCTTTAAAAGTTTCTGAGGTCAGCATCTGTTGTGATGCAGAGACTGGCCACCAGGAGGAGTAAACAAACCGGACAACACAAGCAGCATCTTATAAACACAAACCCAGAAAAAAAAAAAAAACACAACTGTGCTTCACTGCTGTGATCCAGCCAACAGGGTGGGCCAGAGAGTACAAAACATACAGCTACCTGTACACAGTGGAAGGAAACTCGCATGAAAACAAGTGGCTGAGGTCTCCCTAGGATTATAGAATAGTTGCTGCATGTTTTACAAACTAGTTTTTGACCTGTCTTAACTTTTTGTTCACCCACCTTCTCCATTTTCCCCTCTTTCTCCTTCTTTACCTGTCTCTTTTCCTTGCAGGTTTTGGCGCATGCCCTACAGCTTATCTTTAAACCTCACCGCCGCATTGTGGATATGTTGCCACAGGGAAAAAATGGAAAATGGCTGGATGTTTTTTGGAAAGTTGAAACTTTGTTTAATCTTGTGCTTTTAGTGAACTTCTCTGTTAGTCAGCTGGGAGGAAACTCACTCTTGACGCTTAAATCCCTGTGACATTTGGTTTTGGGAGAGACCCCATCCTAAGCCTATTACAGACACACAAGCACGAATGCATGCACATACACACACAAGTTGGCATGCACACATCATGAATACTAAGCAGAAACTTAGTACCATATACTTGCACAAGGTGAGCCAGGGTGCAAAGCAACACACAAAGAGGTTATTCTTGGCGCGGCACAGTGGTGTTTGGCATAAACCTGAGTCTGAAACTTTGAATATATTTCTTAATGCTCATCTGGATAGAATAAGCCGGAGTAAGTGTGTGCAAATAGGTGTGTGTATCCTACATTTATGGACCTGTTTGTGTGTCAGAAGGACACTTTGTACACATGCTTAGTATCTGCTTGAATGTGCATGAACATTTTGATGCTAAATCAATATGCATGTGCATTTGTGTAATTTTGCGTGGGTGGGTGTGGAGGACCGCTAGTCTCAGCTGCATGGAGAGCACTGAGGTCCAGGCAGACCCTGTGAGTCACAAAATAAATTTACTGAGAGCCATGTTGACATCTCTCTCCGTCTCGCTCCCTGTTCACTCACTCTGTCATCCTCCCTCTTCCTTTCTCCCCTTCCATCTCTGTGGCCGAAGGAGCAGGCCGGCCTCCAAACAGTATATTGACTCATTCAAAACAACACAACATACTGTGTATCTGCTGCTTCATGGGTCCACATGGATCTGCTTATTTAGTCTAATGAGCTGAAACCCTCTGTATATTTCTCTTCCCATCGTGATTTCTCTATTGACTTCACTAAAGTCATCATTTTTCTAGTTTATGACACATTCAAGGAAACACCCAAGCTATAATACACTTTTACACTCATTTTGGCCTAATTACTTAGAGGCCCGCTATATAGTCCACATTTTACACCGCTTAGAATAAGATTAGGAGTAAAGAAAAAGGAAAATAATCTAAACTATTGTAATCACTTTTGCATGCAGGAATAAAACAATTGTCATAAAATGTGTTCTTTCAATCAGCAACATCTGCTTCATGAATTATGGGAACTGCTGATTTTTAAGAGCAGGAACAGAAACTTAATACCTTCTGATTTACAATCTAAAATTACACTTTGTACCATTGATTCCATAGACTGGGAGCAAACATACAAATAATCATATCATTCAGAAATTGCAGCACATTTTTAGAAACTGCCTGATACATTTTATCAGATGAAATCCTAAAACTGAGCATTTTGTCCAACCTAAAATCCAATCCAATCCAACTATATATGGAGCACTTTAATACAACCACAGGGGCCCAAAGTGCTGCACAGTAAAATAAATAAATAAATAAATAAATGCAACATTATAAAATACTTACAACACATAAAACATAGTAAATACAATACATAAAATATAATAAAATACATAAAAAAATAAAATAGACTAAAATACACACAAGTTACACAAACCGACATGTAATTAACAAATAAAATCAACATCCTATGTGATGTCAAAGGCCAAAAAAGAGGAGAGTTTTAAGAAGAAACCTCAGTAAATATCTTCCAACAGTAATTCACTATTTAACTGCACAGTCTGTTGAAAGAAATGTTGGAATTGGAATTAGTTGGAATTGAATTCAGCTCTATGACTAAGACAACATATTTTCCTAAAATATGAGTAAGAAGTCAACTGTTCTGTTTATTCCCCAGAGGTCAGGGGTCATGACTTAACTGTTCTTCTTCAAACCAAGAGTGTTAAAAGTGCACAAGAAAGTCAGTACAAGAGAGTTCACAACTTGCACAAATGTGGGATTATTGTCCTGGTTTTTAAATAATTAGCCTCCAATTAGTGTCCCACAGGTATGCTTTTTTTTCTCACAAACATTCCCCAGAGAGGCCACGGGTCTGATGAGAAAGTGGAGGATGACTCCATGTGTGGCAGAGAGAGAGAGAGAGAGAGAGAGAGAGAGAGAGAGAGAGGGCCCCAGCAACAGAACAAAAGCATCTTTGTGAGTGATTGGAACCACATTTTCACTCCCTTTGCTCTCTCTCGCGCTCCTTTTCTTTTTCTCTTTTTCTTTTTCACTCTCCCAGTCGCACCAGACTGTTCAAAACCACTGAAACAATCAACATCAAAAGTTTAGAATAATACGCAGAGACGGTCTATGCAGATACTTTCTGTGCGTGTGGCTCCAGTTTCACTTCTCACAAACACGCACTGTGCTCACAGACACTCTCTCTCTCTCTCTCTCTCTCTCTCTCTCTCTCTCTCTCTCTCTCTCTCTCTCTCTCTCTCTCAGTCTCTACGCCTCGTCCGTCGGCCCCTCCCACCCCGCCAATCTGATGCTGGGTTGGGTCTGAATGTGGCATCTCATGCAGTCTGGTCAGAAGTCCTGAAGCAGTGGAGCAGCTCTCACCTCAGTCCTCTAGCGCTGTCTAGAAAAGGCAAGCTGCTTTTTCTCCGCTGGTCTCTCAGTGGACTGGAAAGCCTCTAAATCCTCAGAGGCCTAAGCCAAACAAAGAGCAGGTCTACGTGCTGTGAGAAAGGTAGAATTGCTTTAAACATACTAAAGCGTGGCACGACTGCCTTTGTGAGAAATACTTACAGAACTTCCAACTCCCCCTCTTAAGTTCAGCCTCTCAAGTTGAATTGGAAGTCATACATTGTTAAAAAATTTCACTTAAGCCGTAACATTTTACAGGATGCAGTATTATGGAACTTAAACACTATTCATAACTCCATAACCCTGAGAAATATAACCTTATAGTTGCAGAAGGAACATATAATATAATGCAATTTGATAGACACTCTTTTACTATTAATTTTAAAATGTGCATATAATGAAGTTGCACGTGTATTTGTATGTGTGTGTGTGTGTGTGTGTGTGTATGTGTGTGTGTGCATCAACACAGCTTGTCTCATAATTGGAAGCTGATTTGATCGCGCTATTGAAGTGAGGAATGTGGAAGGATGCTGCCATATTTGTGTGCTTGGTGCACTAGACCCTGGACGGTCTGAAGTGTCCCTGTTCACCTCTACACGAAGCAGCCAATTAAAAGCAAAACAAAGACGACCAGCAAACCTAGAAAGTTTAACACCTGCCACAAAATTAGCTACAAAATGAGTTTAAATATCTTTAAATGAGGTTATATTAAAACTGAAAGCCTGTGATTCAGTGGTGTTTAAATAATAATGTAAATACCAAGCGGTAGAAATTAGAGCCCTGGTGCTATCAGAGCCAATTCTGCTGTACTTTGTGAGTGCGGTGAGTGACAAAGACACACGTGAGTCATGGACGGAAACAAGTGGATAGAGAGCATAAGCTTTTCAGGAAGCTGATGACAAGTAAATTTCTCCTCTCTCATTGTTCAGAGCAGAAATAGGTGGTGGGGGGGGGGCTTAAACGCAGTCACAGTGTAATATCAACAATCTGAAGGATCTTTTGAAGCTTCTCGTAATTTTATTCACGCGGATCTTCTGTTATTATGACACCGTGTCGCTATTTGTTGGTATCCATTGTCGCTGATGTGACGATATCAGGTAAAGCAGTCATCTCATTAACACATATAACACATTTTGATCCTGTAAATGAGCTGAAATGAAAGTCAGCCCGGTTAAAATGCCCCGCAGTAGGTGACAAATTGGTACATTTTCAACAGAAGTAGCACTGAGTGCAACTATTAGATGCATTATAATACTGCTAATGTTCTGTTCTTTCAGTAGATTTTGTTCAAATTTGACAAACCGGAAGAATATTCTCCCTCGTACTAGATCTTCCTCTGGAGATGAACTTTGACCCTTCCCAGACAGATGTACAGCCCCCTCAGAGCACAAATCCTACCAATACTGCAGTGTCAAAGCCCCAGTGTCTCAGATGAGTAACTGTAGACACAAATTAAATAGGAGGTTGTCAACTTGTTAGTAAAAAATAAAGCCTGTCTCAAAAGCCTTAGAAGATTTGTTGCTGTGAATTACCTCAAGCCCCTGACACGCCTTCAGACATCAATCACAGGAAACACACTCATCCACCACAACCTCCAGGTATCAACAGGGTGTGAGCGGACACGGTCTGTCTGCCTTCTACTGTGTTTTTCTGTACTGTTTGTCAAGGTGCATATAGCAGATAAAATTAATAGCTTTTCTTTTTATTCTACTTCTTTGTTTTATGTCACACTGCTCAGTGTTTCCAGTAAAACTCTCTTTAAATAACCTTAAACACAGTTAGAATTTGTGGGAATTCTGTTGTTTTATTTCTCTGTTTATTCAGTCAGTCAGACAGAACAGAAAAACAGAAATATAAGATCTTCTGATGCCTACACCATTAAACATTAGTTGCCAAGATAAACACTTTTTTCTCTGGAAACTGTCTAAAATTTGTTGAGACTAATACTGATGAAATACTGTTAAAGGACATGTATTAATGTGTACATTGGGATAAAAAGCCTTCTTATCAAAAGAGATAAGAAAGCTCGTATAACATGTGACTTATCTCTTTAATGTACATATTTATATGATAGTAAAATGTAAATTTGCATAACACTTTTTGCATGGACACAAGGTATTTGAGCCAAACACAATTTGTTTGTGAAATGTCTTATCTAGTCTTTAACAGATGCATTTTCATCATTGGAAAAAACAACATGGAGTGAGTAACTTTGCAAGTTTACATCCAAACAGACTGAACTCAGTCAAAACCAACAATATAATGAACTGCTACTTTGAACTTGTAGGATGATGTAGCTGTTTTATATATATTTAATTGTTCACATGCTGCCATCAGCAAATGCAAAGTCTTGTAAGGACTTGTTCTCTAAACTAATCATCATGATTCATCGCTGATAAAATCGCTTTGCCGTGCACTGGGAAATTTAGTGGTTTAAAATGTCTTACACATCAGAATAAAGGAGGTCATGTGAGTCACAACAGCATAACTAAAAACACTGGCAATCTATCAAAAAAACTAAAGTTTAGTTATATCGGGGCAAAACCTGTGCACTTCAAAAGTCAGCATTTTACTCAACAATAAACACCATCAATACAAGGGATTCTTTACAATAGTGAGGACGTTCTGAGACGTTGAAATGAAAATAAACTCCTCTTTGTGCATTTTACAGCAGCTGAGGAATCATCTTTTTTTTCTACTTTGTCACTAAGGTGATTGTTCTTAACATATGAATGCAGGTTATAGAGCCAAGCAATTAAAACCTATGTAGAAAACAGGCTGTAATTTTCATGACAGCATCTTGAAATAGGATAAAGTGAACGTGAGTGACATAGAATACATGTGTTAACCTGCATTATTGGCATTGTAACTACAGTACAGTTACCTTAAACTGTTAGACTGTTATTTATGGCAAAACATATGGTTTCAGGGCTCATAATTCCTGATGAAAGCTAGCCAGTGTTAGTGCTGTGTCTGGTTCGGGTTAACGGGTAATTATATGACAGTGTAGTTCAGCCCAACTAGTTTGTAGCCTGGAGGAAGCACAATCACTGCTGACTGTAGTTTCCTGTCCAATAGCTGCAGCACAGCAGTCTGAAGCAAACAGTGGGAGTAAAGACAGAAGAAAGTCATGCACGGGACGGATAATGCTCATGTAAGAATTTAGGACGAGTTTTGGAAGGTAGATTTTTGGAAGGTGTTTGCAGAAAGACGAGAAGCCCGGACAAAGAGTCTTCAGAGGGCTGCCTGCAGAGACACACCAACCTCCCCACATCTGGTCTGCTGGAGGACGGGGCGAGCCGGGAGTAAAAGTTTTTAGAGGCGGAGAGAAAACTGTCTCTCGTTGGTTAAAAAATGCACTGAACCGGGGGGTTTAGGGCAACTATATGAGACGGAGAGAGATTTGGTGGCCGTGTAAAAGTGACAAGAGTGGAGGGAACGCGGACGGGAAAGGGCTGGAAGGGCTTGAAGTCCACCTGGAGCGGTCAGAGAATGAATTAGCCCAGGCTCAGGCTGCACCGCGTCCCACACACGGATAAGGTAAGGAGTTGTTTTTCTCAACTGTCGGGCATCAGCAGGAGCTATTTTACTGTATAAATTCAGGTTAGAAAAAGTCACTATAGTCGAGGTGAGTTCGGTCTGAGCATGCAGGGACTCGTTTTGGAAAAGCAAGGCGCAGACATGCAATAAAGGTAAACAGAAGACGCCCGTTATTATCGAATAGTGATATTACGCATAACACATTCAAACTTTTAACAAAACATAACCTGAAAAGTCAACAGCAGTGGTTTTTAGGCTGTGTGTGTGTGTGTGTGTGTGTGTGTGTGTGTGTGTGTGTGTGTGTGTGTGTGTGTGTGGGGTGTGTTTACGC
>JAPQRQ010000022.1:21814541-21833742 GCA_037367365.1 Apogon talboti
GTGTGTGTGTGTGTGTGTGTGTGTGTGTGTGTGTGTGTGTGTGTGTGTGTGTGTGTGTGTGTGTGTGTGTGAGGGCAGTATTTACGCAGGCTTTGGCACTGCGTTTTGTCATTTCTACGCTAGAAATGTCAAACGGCCTGTTAAGAGTTATTTTTCAGTGATTTTGTTTTGATGAACGATGTGTGAAATTGTTTTTTAAAAAGCTTTATGGAGGATTTTCTCTACAGCAAAGCAGTGTCAAAACTTTTGGGGGCAGCGAGTGCGGAGCGAGCGAGAAACGGGAGTGCGCAAACAGCTGTCCAGCTGAGCTGCTTTGGTAGGACGGGCGCGCGCCAAACACGTTGGCACGTGATATCCACTGGATCCGTCCCGTCTAACCTATATGTTAAAAGCCAAGTGGCCTCTGTGTGTGTGCGTGCGTGCGTGCACGTTTGTCCGCTTTCTAACTGAAAAACCGGACAGAGCTGGCCTTTGCCGTCTGGAGATCTTAAGTACTGATACTGATAGGACCAATATTTTGGGAGATATTAGTAATTTTGTAGTATGATAGCCTTACAATCATAGAATCATAATTTGTGGGGTTACCTAGCAACAGTTAATAGGGCCACGTTGCCATGGTGTCAAATTTCATGTGCAGAAACAGACATGCCAGCTGAGAGGTTATTCTACTCAGCTCTTGGCCTGGCTGCAGCAGCACCTCTTTCTCTTCCCTTTTACTTTATTATGGTATCTTAATTACTGCACCAGTTACTTAATAAATTCTACTTGTCTGCCAGCATCCACCTGGGTTTGTTTTGTCAATGGTCACTTGTAAAGAAAGTAAAGAAATGAACTGTATCGGTGGATCACAAAGCTCGTGCTCGGTTCTGATTGGCTGCATGAAGCGTCTCTTAAATTTCAGATAAAACCTGTGACATATGAGCAACAATGACAAAATGACAAATAAAGTCAACCTGTGGGGAATAGTGTTTAGCAGCAATGTGGTAAGACTTTGCTTAGTTTTCTGATTTAGCCAATCTAAAAACAAACAACAAAAATGTCCTTTATTTCTGTCCTAGGGCTCACTAAAGTTCTATCTAATCTAATGTAATCTAATCCAATCTAATCTTAAATTGCTGAGGTAGCCTTAATTTATGTGTAATGTCTGAGTAAAACAAACACATCTTTCTCATGTTTCTTTTTTTTTCTCCTCAAACAACAGCTCGAGCAGTATGTGACTGTCTGAAAAAACACTGGCAAAGTTAAACTTTACCAAATGTCACGATAAATCTATTTTACATTGTGTGATTATGAAATAAACTTGAGGGACATTTAAGGCAAGTGGCAATAAAGTTCCAATTTTCTTCCACAGATTATCTGAAAATTCAGTTGCATGTAAAATTTGCATCTAAACCTGACTAATATCATGTTTTCTATCTATTCTGAGAGCTGCACCTAGATGTATGACTGATTTTCAACACTACATTTACATCATGAATCATTTTTTTGTGTTTGTTTACTATGAACACGTTTGTGTAATGGTATGACTTAGACAGTAGTTAAACTCAACTAAGAATCTAAAAATCTGTGTATGTAAATAAATTTAGTCAGCTTCTGTCTTTCTAAAGCTATTCATTTTGTGATATTTCCTATTTATTCCATTGTTCTTGTGTTGCCTCATGTCAGTTTTGTCTTTTACCTCGTGTAAATTATCTTTTAGACATGTAATATGTAAATAAAGTCTATAATTACTGTCATTGTTTGCACAACACAAGTTTAAAGAGTGTTAAAACCATTAATTAGAGGACAGCTATGATTAGGCATTTCCGTTATGCTACCACAGTCTTATGAGAGCATCAAGTCAATCTAGACCTTATTTTAGTTATTTTAATAGCTTAAAGGGATTCATGCTGGTTCAAGCCATGTCTGACGACACCTCTATTATGACACAGACGCTGTTGTTGTGTTTCACTGAATGATCATGAGAAATCTTTCACGTGACTTGTAATCATGTCTGTAATCATGTATTTGGCTACCTCCTCTCTGTGCTCCAGGCTCACTCCTTGGCCCCTCCACCTCCTCCCATAAGAGCCAGCCTTACGCCCATGGATGAGGAGAGGCATGCCCCTGCCATCTCCCCAGAGCCACCTGATGATGGGGACCCCATTCTACCAGATCCTCAACCAAATCCACACTCAGAGAGACCAAACAGCTGTCCCAGTGAAGGTAAGAGTCAGTGTGTCCCAGTAGGTTAATGTTTGTAACTAACACAATTGTGTTGTTTTATCAGGTGTCAGTCTACACTCTGATTGTGACTGGCACAATGACAAGTGAACTAGAGCGTAGTTACAGAGGTATGGTGTTGGTAAAACAGCAGCTAGTGGATTAGATTTCTGCTCTATTATGTTCATGAATGCGGTGTAATTTTGACCATTACGCATGAAAATACATTAACAGTTTGTTATTATTCATATGTGAATGCACATGTAGGTGTGTAAACAGGTGGGCTATTGTCTCACACATTTCAGCAGACTGCTAACCAGTATAAGCACTTTGAGTTCCAACAAAGAAAAGCGCTATATAAGTCCAATCCATTATTATTGTTAAATATCTGTGATGCTCAAAGCATATTTGTGATTTTAAAAATACTTCTTCTTTGTTAACGAGGAAATTCCTCAATAAATCATTCATATTGGCACTATTAATAACCACTGACAGTACTGAGAGTTTTGAAGATAATGTTCTAGTGATTCAGCCTAAGTTCCGGGATCTCTGCATTTTTGGTGTATCTCACAGTGATTCATTAGGTGAGAATCTTGAGCACTGAGAGACACAATAGCTGTATATTGAGGAAGTCAACGATCGCTCCCAAAGATGATCTTAGGGGTCGGGGCCAATTCAGCTCTGTGAAATGCTTTAAGGCTGCAATGGGACTCCTGGGAATTTGGGAATGAACCCATGACCCTTCATCTTTCTGTGATTTGTCATGGTAAGTGCTGACTGACAGACGGACACTGGATTAAAGACACTGACCAACTGGGCCCAGTAGTGACCTTATATGAGTCACCCAGGATCAGACTACATTGCTCAAAATTCCCCCAAGCCTCAGCTTTAGTAATAAAGAAAACACAAGAAACACAACTGACTGTAGATCAGAGTGCAGGTCCTATGGGTACTTTGGGTAGGTGTGGTTAACAATTAGGGAAGTGTGCAGAGATTTAAGTGGCTTGTTGCCATGGGAACCTGCCACAAAAATCTTTGTAGGTCAATTGAGGGTTTTTTGTTTTGTTTCATTTAAGTCTGAACTGAGTCTAATATGATTACTGTATTGGATTTAGAAAGGCATTGAATCTACACACGCACAGCGGTGCTCCGTATTAACATTGCGGTTCACCAAGATGATGTTTATCATGCTGAGCATTAGATTTAATGATGATACTTCAGTGAGGAGTTACTGAACAGGTGGTTTGTGCCTGAACATGTTGCTGTGGCTGTGCCGGCTTTACCTGCGTTCACTGCTCAGGAAGCCAACACAGAGACTGTGGCTTCTCTCACTAAAGTTAGACTGCTTGTCTGGCTGACTGGGCTAATGTGTGTGTAGTGTATGTAGGTGAGTCTGGGTGGGGAGGGTGGATTGAGGGCAACAAGGCCTTGCTTTCAGCCTTCCCCTCACCCATCCCTCCGCCTGGACGGTGCAGATTTCAGGACAACACAAGAGGCACAATTACAGCAAAGCACATATATGACACGTACAGTATATATACTGTGGGCTAGATGATGTACAATTTTTTAAAACATTTTTTTTACGTATATAGTGGCAGAAGCACAACAAAAAGCCAATATAACTCTCCCTGAAAAAACATGCCGCTATTGAAAATGAACTATATTTAACTTCATTAGCTAATATCACTGCAGTAATATTAAAACAATACTAACCCTGTAACAAGGAATGTTCATTTCAATAGTTACGTTCCATTTGGCTGACAATGTTAACTTATTTTTGTCATAATTTTTCAAGCAGTCTCTAAAGAACAAGGTGAATCCCAAGAGCACTTAAGCCTCCTTGTTACCCCATAGTAGGATAGCAGTCTTTTCTGCGATAAGTGTATAAGGGTCTGCTCACTCATTACAAGGCCATTGAGTGGTGGTTTGTGTTGATAGATGCATGCCTCTCGCTGTTGTGAGTCTTACGCTCACTCAGGCATGAAGATGCAATGAGGCTGTCTGTTTATATAGGTAGCTCTTACCACCACATGTCAGACTCTGATCCTGTTTCACCACTGGCATTTCTCTCAGTTGCCGGCAGTAACCTCGGTTTATTTGTCTTTCTGTTATATACATTTATGAATATGGCCTCCGCATGTTGATCTGTCACACATGCAGGTTTTAGTAAGCTTGTTAGTAATTAAATATAACTTACGACCGACTGCCAGTAAGTGACAGCAGTATAATTTTCCAGTGTAAGTCTAAACACATATATCATGATCTTAGCTCATCTCTAAATTGTGACCTTCAGACTTTGGATCCATGAAACAACTCATCACGTCTGCCTGTGAAGCTTACATTAGCACTAGGACTCTGGAGCTGGTGTTTACAGGTTTAGACGTCTGATATCATTTCTGTGGTCGCCCCTGCACTCTCTTATGCGAAGGTTTATCTGTATTAAAGGCTAAACTTCATTTGTTGTATCTCTCCCGTTGCTACAGTATATACAAGCAGCTATTTGCTTACTTGTCCCTTTTTAGCCCTGAGGTTTGTTGAGGCTTGTGCCTAATTTGGTTTCTCACAGAGATTGAAATAAACTAGGAGCAATTTGAGGCATTTTTACAGCATATTTGAACGACGAAAATGAGCATATTTTTTTTCTCTTCACCACCTTGCAAACATTTGAGAAACGGTTGCTGCCGCTGCTCTGGTGGCTTGATATTTCTCTGTGACTTTCTCTCTCTCTCACCACTACTCTATTTGAACCCTTGTCATAAACTGCAGACAGCTCGTGTGAACATGAGGTAACACTACAAACTACCAAGAAAGAAAACTTAAGGTTGCAGTTATTGAACAGTTATCTACACATTGATTAAAAATGGTTACAACCCCTTCATACTTACTATACTCAGAGGTTCAAGTTAGCAGAAGTATAGTGCAAAAAGTGTTATCCTTTGCTTTATTAATGCTTTGCTAATGCTAATGCTTTATATATGTGTGTGAATGTGTTTACATGTAAGATTCAGGATTATGTGATATAATTTAGTTTAGTTTAGTTTAGTTTAGTTTAGTTAATTTAGTTTAGTTTAGTTTATTTGAAAGGGGACAATGCAATTTCATAAAAACACGTGATTACACATGGTTAAAAAAGCCAGAATTAGCCAGAAGGCTAGTTTTCATCTGTAGTCCCCTGGCCATGATGTAAAAAAAAGCAGAAATATTTTACAATTTTTCAGATGCACAATAACAGTTGTTATAGTTTTACACTTAAATATTTTGTGCGCTGTCAATGGTCAGGGCAAGAATGCGATGAGATTTCAAGATTAGATGTTTCTCACTGAAATGCAGCTTCACTATGCCATGGAAATGCAGTTGTTCATTTGTGATGATTGAAGAGAAGAAGACTTTCATGTCCGTTCAAGCCATATAGAAGCTGTGAGCATGCATGCATTGTCTGAAGAGAATGAGTGTTCTTCCTACGTTCAAGTTCATTGCACAGTGGTGGAAATCTCATGCTTGTGTGTACCTTTATATGTGTTAACCCAACACTGACCTATAACACAAGCATGTCAATATGTGCATTTGGACAATGTAGGTCACCATAATACAGGAGTCTGCGTGCTAAAGCTAAGGCTCCGAGCACATAACCTACTGAAAATTCTCTTTAATTGGCAATATATTGATCCAATAGACTGTTTTAACATTTTAGGATTATACTGTATGTATCCTTTATGTTTACATCTTTGTTTGTCTGACTGTCTTCCTGTGTTAAAACTGATCTCTGTTAATCCTCCATTCTTGTTCGCCTCATTCTGCTTTATTTTTCTGTGTCGTATTTATGTTGTGTTGTGTGATGTCCATGTTAAAGGGACCTTGACGTCTCCAGCTTCATGCATTAGGCTGGATACAGCAGTGAAGCATTCATTTAGCAAAGCAACTGCATTTTCCCAGGAACCAAAAGAATCTCAGAGACAAAGTAACACAATTAAATTCCCCTTAAGCCTGTTCAACAGCAGACAGTTTTTGTCTTTAATGAGCTTACACTGCTTCATTCTCTCAGCAGCTATAATCTCTGATTTTGGACATATTCCAGTGCTGCACTCTCACAGCCCCTCTGTACTATGTGTGTGTGCGACTCTGTGTGTGTGCGCTTGATTTCACAGCTAACAATCGCTTCTTTTTTCCCTCTTCATTGTGTGTGTGTGTGTGTTCGTAAATGTATGTTTGCTGTATGGTATTTGTTAAGTGTTACAGATAAAAGCCACAAGTTGCTGTAGTTGTGTGTTCCTCTCTGGTGTTGTTTTGTATTATCCTGGTCAGAACCCCAGTGGTGGTGTGTGGTTTCAATCAGTTCCAGTCATTACTGTTGGCCAGAGAGCTACTGCTGCATTGTATCTACTAACTCCACTCTGCTGAACATTATTCTGCTCGGTTGCTCGCCACCTCATCTCATTGTGTCTTTCCAATTCTCCTTCTCCTTCTTCTCATCTCTCTTTATTTTTAGAGATGAGTCAGCAGGGTGTGAATATGGTCATCCATTTGCTTTGTGAATGGGCCTGTGCAGCTGCGAGTGCAACCTTTTATTATTATTTTTTTTAATCAATGACTTTTCTGTGATTTTTAATTTTTTAAATTTGGAATCAAATAACTGATTAGGCTATAAAATGCCATTGCTAATTACAATTTCTCAGAGCCCAAGTGGGTCGATTTAGATTGTGTTTGTTCAGTCTAAATATGCAGAGAAAGCAAAGTTAAGAGGCACATGAAAGTATGTGGGGAGCAACAACCAGGGCACGGCCAAATAACAGTTTCTGTAGGTCTTTCAGATACGGTAGCTTACCATGTAGCCTGACATAGAATAGGTAACTGGTTTAGACAGTTAATCAGCAGAAGTTGCCAAAGATAGTGGCTGATGCTATTATTGTGCCTCAAAACCATGAACACAGACTTTGAAGGAAAATGTGTGATTTGAAGGTCATAATTGAGTTAGTTTTGAGCGTGATGTCAGATTTGTTTATTTTATATATTTTAGATGCTCAAATGAACAGGTAGCTACTTCAAGTTAAAGATAGTTAGTTGCACTAATATTATACAGCAGTGATCAGAATCAGAATACATCAATGAATATCAGGGAGAAATTGGGTTGGTTACAGTCGCTCCAGTCAAGATCAGAAATATAAAATATTAGCATGAAAATAATAAGAATGAAGTAGAATGTAGGTTAAAAATATGATTATAATACAAATATACATTTTAGGCTTTTTTTTAACCTTTTATGCCAGTTAATCAGCTTTTTTCTGTTTTGAATTATCATTATTATATCGGCTTATACAAGTCCATTCTTGGTCGACCTCTAATTGTAACCATTGTTTGTTGTGTGATGAGGTTTGGGAGAGATCTTCACTCAAAGTACAGCACTAACCTCCAGTTTGATAACTTATCCTATACGTTGTAGCATTGCTCCTGTTTGTAGGTGTTGGGTGAAAACACATCTATCTTAGCCAAAGGGATGTACTCACCTAGAGACTTCCTTTCGTATTTGCGTTATAAGTCATGTCAAAGGAATTTAAATGAAGCTGAAGAACCGAGGTTGAGATAGTTTATAAAGCAGCAGGTACACTCACCTTAGTGCTCTGTTCTTTGTGAATCACTTCCCTCCTCTGAGATTATACAGTACCCAGAGGAACAAGCAGCCTGTGCTCCCCTTCAGGTGAATCAGGATATGTCACATCATTTGCCTGCATTTGGGTGTGTATGGGTGTGTATGCGTGTATGTGTTGTGTTTAAACTCACCATTATTCTTTGCGATACATATGTTTTTGCTTTAATGGTTAATGTTGTGTTTACTAGGAGACTGAAATTCCTCTGGACTGCCCCTTCAGGACCACTGACACGTGTACAACAAACTACAAACACATACAGTATTAAACACGCACATACACAGTCAAACTAACAAATACACATCCTACCCACACATATAAACACACAACCAGATCTCCTCAGTGGCTCTTGATTGCTTGGGTCTGATTTGAGTTAGAGGCTCATCTTTCTCAGATCTCAGAAATGGCTCTGAGGTCGGGCGGTTTGGTGGTTTGATGCTGATGCCAACACACAATTGGTTGAAGGCCTGCTTGGATGGCACAGGGGGTTTGGTGGAGATGTGTTTAGCTCCAACAATTGTGGTTTAGAACGTTTACAGAGGGAAAGCTTTGACTAAGTCACAAGACCTCATCTGTTAACCCGTGGTACTCCTTTGGCAGCTCAAGGGGAATACATATAACAGCTATATTGTTGCATGACAGAATAGTGGACCACGTGACTGATCACTTGAAATATGCATCCGATTATACAGTGCAGGTATACAATTAGTATACAGGTAGTTTATATAGTTATTAATTTAATTTCTGAGATATGCTGTGAGACTTCTGTCTTGTTGTCCACAACCACTGTCTTGCTAGTTACTGTAAGCCAAAACTATGCCTTTCAACACTGCCTACACTGGTCTTTCGTGTGGCTTTTATAACGACATAATAGTCCCCAAAGCTTCTTCCAAAGAATGAGAACAAAACAACATGAGGAGGATGAGCGTAACAAATAAAAGCCACCTAGGGCACTTTTTCTGCAGCCTATATCAAACGTAATGTTTAACGACATTTGTGATTGATTGTTTTGTTCAGTAAATGGATTGCTTGCACTAATGGAGTTCCACATATATACCCTGTTTTACCTAGGGTCTTGTCCAAATCAGTCGTAAGAACATAAAATAAGGAAGGATAGAACAATGGATTAATGCTTCAATGTGCAGTAGTTACAGTATTTGGCATCACTTGGAAAAGACAGTAATTACTTTTAAGCATATTGTAATTCAAGTGGTTTTACAGGAAATGAGACTTTTGTACTTCCTCTTGACTCTTTTTGCAGGCTGTAGAAAATGAAGCCTGTGACCCAAAATTTTGGCCGATCATAGGGCTTTTCAGAGAGGTGTGGGGTTGAATATGTGGTTGACAGCTGTAAATGGACTTGCAATTCTAGCGCTTTTCTGCCTCGATGGTACTCAAAGCAAATCACTTTACAATGTGTCACATTCACCCATTCCCACACCAGTGAAACAGTCACTGGGAGCAACCTGGGGTTCAGCATCTTGCTCAAGAACAGTTTGACACTTTGTGGAAGGGGTCAGGGATCGAACTACCAACCATCTGGTTAGTGGATGATCCACTCACCTCCTGAGCTCATTATGACTCTGTAACTTCACTTTGTGTCTCAGAAGCAACGCGGCTTGTTATTTATCTTATATTTGGTCTTTTGACTTGGACAGAAGAAGGAGATTTATTGTCTGTCATGAAGGACAATAAAGCTTTTCTGATTCTGATTCTGCCTCTTGCAGCTTTAACTAACAGACAAATACTGCACAGCATACCTGAGAAATATTCATATTATCTCCAAACTAGACATTTGGCAGTATTGAGGGTAGAAGTTCTCACAAATGGCTTTTATATATGAAACTGGCTGATTGAGAATAATGGATACAACATGGAAGGACTGGGCCTTGGAAATGGCTTCCACATGCAGAAGACATGAACAAAGGGCACAGAGACAGCTGATTCTGGATCAAAGAAGGTTGCATTTCATTAGGCAAAATTTTCATATGCGTGTGTTGTGTATGTGGACCACTGTCTGACAGAACGGAAGAGGAGGAAGCACTTCCCATTCCTTCAGGTCCTGTTTACGTCTTCTCTAACTTTACAAGCAGTCAGTCACACAAAGTCCCTTTACACAGATATACCCTCAAATATACACATGCACTAATACAAACATGTGGAACGTGCACAAATCATGCACTGGTTAAGACACGGCAGCACTTCATCAAGGGAAGAAGGCCTTACATAACCAGACACAGAGTAGTCGCTTTGATATACTGCATTTTCTAAGAAACTTCACATCCAAGCAGGTTATGGACGCAGGTAGCACTCATTCAGTTTAAGAGTCTCTATACATAATCTCAACAAAACAACACTTTATAGCCTTACATGCTGTTATATGTTGTTTTTAATGTATATCTCAGCTTCATACCACTACTTGAAATGATTAGCTTTTTGAGCAATGAGATTCATTTTCTGAATCAAAGTGCTTTCTGTTGTCTATACTATATTTATGTTGTTTTAGTAACTGTGATAGAAGGGCGACTTATCATTGTGAGCCGAGTGTGACCACAGAGATGGCTTCACTAGATGTGGAGATGAAAAACAAATGATAACAGAGTCATTTTAACTTCCTTTATGATGTGACAAACATCTCCCAGCATCTAAATTCTCCAGTAGAAAACACAGGCACCCGAAGTTAACCAGTTACAGTTCTTGTGGCTTCCATGTGGTGTCTTAACCACCGTAGACACGACATTTCTTTACATTTTTGAGGAGAAACACATCTGCTAGAGTGTAGGCCTTCCTGTATTTTTAGTTTGTCATTTTAAAACAGTATTTTTTTTGTCATGCATGTCTCTAAATATATATATATATATATATATATGACTTTATTGGATATATATGTGAAGGAATTTTGTGAGAGGAGAGAGGGAATGCAAGCTATAGACGGGGCATGTGAGAGGCAAGGGACAGGAAAGAGAGGACAGATACAGAAGTGAGCAAGAGTGGATAGAGTAAATAAACATAGCCGGGAAGTGTTGAGTCCACGCACAGGACGTGGTTTGGTTTGTGTGTGTGTGTGTGTATGTGTGTGTTTATCAAACCCAGCTGGCTCCCATTTGCGCAGGAATGAGTCTGTACCTCTCAAAGGTCCAAGCCTGCACTGCTTTGAAGGCCTCCGTATAGTGTGTGTCTGTGCAAGTGTGTGTACTTAATAATAGCTTCATTAGAAGACTGCATGGTACTGCTGAACATATAAAACACCAAGACATGGATTTACTGTATGTATGTTATGTGTATGTCATCTTACGTGTTCATTTTAAATGCACATACTCATACATAGACCTACACAGATTTCAGGTTTCACAAGCATGCACATAGACCCCTAAACAGTCCCAAGGGGTTGGCTTTAACTGCTTCCAGATGCAAGTTCAGGACAGCACACACCAACACACAGACACACACATAAAGATGGACAAAATCTTCTGCTTTGTTGAAGTCAGCAGAACTACTCTGTTTAAATTAATTACGTGCCAGTGGATGGGAAATGACATAGGAGTAGAGAAGTTTACTAGAAGTGGGGAAAATGGCTTGTTGTTGATTCCTGATAACATCCACATGAGCTGCTGTGCACTCATTCAGGGGTCATCCAGGAACTCTTCTAATGATTTTTAAATTATACGTGCTTTTTTTTTTTTTTTTTTCCTAGATGCTGCCAACACCTACACTGAGCCCCTCATACTGAGGTCCAATGTCATCCCAGAAAGGCTGCAAGGTGAAGATGGAGAAAACTGCACCACCATTCTTCCACATTCAGACATTACGACGCCCAGCAAGAGCATCACATGTGAGTAAATAGCACACGTTCACACGTACGAGAAAGTTTTATTTCCATTACTGATCGCTGGTCTGATGAGTCACATTGTCCTGACCTTTAACAAATACATTTACCCTGAAAAAATAGGTCAGGTGATCATACACAGACAGAAATATCTGGATTGTCAGCTTAAGTAGGCTATGTTTCTGGTTCCTGAAAACAAGCAAGTCTGAACCCCAGTCTCTGAACTTGAAATAAAACAACTCTCCTGCTTTCTTCCACTGTTTTTCCTGCTGCTTTATATTATATTTTCTGTCTGTACGGTTTTGTTGAAAGAGGGATTTTTAGAGTGTTACGATGACAGTAATAGGTGAGTGTGAGTCGGAGGTCGACTAATAAAAATGTGAATATATATAGATTTGAGCAGCGAAAACCAAAATAACTGTCTTCCTAAATACATCTCAATACGCAAATCATAATATCTGAACATCAGTGTCAAGGTTGGAGCATTTTTTAATGTTTCAAACTATTAATTTCCCACAAAGTCGCTATTTCCAGTGTAATTATCAACCAATATCAAACACTCAAATGCACAATTTAATCATCCATCTCATGTGGACATATTTGCAGAGTCTTTTAATTATCTAGTCTTCTTGTAAAATAATAATTAAAAAAAGTCTCTATATATTTTGTAGGAACTATTAGTTTGTGTAAAACTAATTGAATTGTGTGGTCTCAGATTCAGCAGCAAACACTCACATCCTACACGACATATTCTATCCCCCCATTCCTTCCAAAATATTCAGCTGTTCAACCACTCTATTCCCCACTGGTAATATCAGCAAGTCTTCACCTCACTTTGCTGGTGCAGAACATCAGCACACCTTGAAAATCTCCCTCTAGAGAACACCTATTTGCACTTATTAAATCCATTGTATCAGCTAATCTGACATTGAAGAAGTCTTTCTGTATCTCATTCACTCTCCTTGGTGTAGAGTTGAGGGCACGTTCCAGGCCTCTCCATCAAAGCCTAAGGTTATGCAAGTGTACCATGTCATTACCCCACCACATATATTATTCTTGCTTTCATTCCAGGTTGAAATAAGTAAAATCTACCCTAAATCTTAACTAGTTATACTATGTAATTTATGCACTTAGCAGACCAATAATAACACCCACAAAACTCTAGCGAAGTTGTCTCAGTGTTTGGCAGTTAAGTTAAAAACACTGTAGAGATTTTAAATGCATTACAGTGGTCTAAATGTGTCCTTCCTGTGATTTGAAGATAATTAGTTATGGTGCAAGTGAATGAATGAAAGGAAGAATAGAGGGTTGAGTAAGCTGACATATGAGCATGTGTTAGAGAACCGTGAGCATTTTTCCTGGAATCGGGGGCCAGTCATGGGTGACATACACAAACACACAAACCTGCTCCATCATAATAACTGGTTTCCTCTAACTGAATAACCAGCAGTTCAGCAAGGAAATGGATAAGTAGGTGAGTGCAGTGTGTTATGAGTCGAGTTCACTTGTGAATGTCTTCTGTCTCCTGTGTTTTTGCTCCTACCTGTCCTGAGCGCCTATTTACAGGCAAAGACAGTAGATTGGGGTAGTCTTACTCTCTCTCTCTCGCTCTCTCTCTCTCTCTCGCTTTACATCCCAATAAAATCTATAAAACCCACCACCACCTCCATAGGTTATGCAGTGAGAGTTATGCAACTACAGTAGGCTTGGACAAAATGTACCGCCATGCTCACCAGTCTTCACTGGCTTTCCATTTGCCTTCATATGCCTCCTCCCTTCATCCATAGCTTCCTCCCTCTATAACTTACACAATCACACATGTGTTCATCGGACTTGAACCACAGCCTAAACGGCGCAAAGTTCTCAACTTGATCCCTTTCTCTGGTAAACAGACGTGACTGCTTGTCTCTATAATTATACATTTGGCTCTTTCACATTCATATTAGATTTTGGTGTTTTGTTTTGTCTTTTGGAGCCTTATAAACAGCTATAATCATAAACACACATTAACTGCAGTGTCATCGGCAGCTGATGAATCAATCATCATCTGTTTCTCTGGCTCCGTAAGTCAGTGTACGAGTGTAAATGAAACCGTAGTGACTCAGGTTGGTGGTGAGGTCATAGCTGTGTGTACATGTTTATGAGTGTGTTTCAGAGTGAGTGGGTGAGAAAACAGAAGCAAAAACAGATACAACACGTATGTCTTGTCTCGCTATGATGACATCAGAGTTATAGTATGTGTCTGGCTCTGGGCCTATGACAAGCTGTCTGTGAACAATATGCAGAAAGAGCTGTTCACATATGGGAGTGTGTGTTCTGACACACACACACAAACGCACACAAAGACACACTTCTTGTCAGTGATGTCATGAACACACTGCTGGCTTTGACGTCACTGTCACAGCAGGAAACACATGTTCACAGATGTTTAACTGCTTACACTCTTTTGAACTCAGGAGGAAACAATGACACATGTACTTCATCAGCTACAGAGTCGCAGTAGCATTTCTTTCACCACCAGTTTTGATTTTTCTCTTTTTTGGCTAAGATGTGAGATTAGGTGAACAAAAAAGAAATTATGTCAGTCTTTTCATATACGTAAACCTGCGTCAAAGAGTCTGTCAGGGAAATGCTGAGCAGAGCTGTTTGTTATTATCTTGTCATCATTGGGGAGGAGTGTAAAATGTGTTGTTGGTGGGAAATCTAACAGGACTATGACATTGCCTTTAATTAGAGACTCGTTGCTGTGCTAAAACAGTTTTTTTATCTCTGCTATAACTCTTGCTTTTGCACTAAGTCTTTTTTGTGTTTTCTGACTGCATTCCTGTGCAGTTACCATCTATTGATGGTTACATTTAAGACACAGTAGAACATGCAGCACTTTGTATTTACTGTCAGTAACAGTATTGAGTGTTGTTGAAAGTCCAGCTGCGTGGATACTGGTGTCACCGGGGTCATGTCCGGATAAGGAAACTGGTTGATGTCTCAAGTCCAGGATTAGTGTTGCTATGTGCCATGTTGTTCTTGCATGTTGACTGTCTCTTCTTCTCTCACAAAATAGACGAAGTTCTCTTTCTGCGTTATTTATACGGTGTTTCCAGTCACTTTTCAGATGAAATTCACATAAATAAATCACATGTCATGAAAAATAAAAGAGTAAATTGAAGTGTTTTTCCAACAGCTGGTCTGAAATGAATTAAGTTAGTTTCTCAATGTCAGAAAAAAAAAATTCTCAAGGTTTTTTTTTTCCAGAAGTCATAAGTCATTAGTATTGGGCAAGTGGTTGTTTTTTTCTGCACAACCTAAAGTTATATTTCATGTTTTCATGCAACATATTTGGCAATGCACAAAATGCAGTGCAAAATTCAAAAGACTAATAAAGCTCTTAAGCATCTGTGTTTGGCTGGTTTAAGCCTCTGCTGCAAACATGTGCAGACATGAACAAAGTCACTCAGGTTGCAATCACCCGACCCTTTCAGTGCTGAGATAGTTTGATCATGTTTCAGATATTGTATGTTAATTTATTGCATGGGCTTCAGAATCACTTCCCTCTCTGTACTACTAAATTTATTTTAATATTCAAATGTTTAATTGCATTGATGTGTAGTGCTAAAAGGTTTAGTTTGGACTTTTTACCCAGTATGAGTGTGTCATAAAAACAACTTTAAGCCTTTTAAAATGTACGATTTTATGTAAAAATTGTAAAGAATTATGGTGATTTTTATCTGTGATTCAGCATTTCACCAAAATGTTCGGTTTTTAGGTGCATATTTGAAGTGATTTCATGATTGCTTGCAGCCATGAAGATTGATTGGGTTAAATATTTCCTCAAATACTTAAATGAGACTTTGGTAGAAGTGCAGCTCTTTAGTCGTCCCTCAGGGGTAAAACAAGCTCCAACAACTTAATCATACAAAGCGCTGAAATGCATGCCAGTATAACACACTGCCACACACACAAAACAAAAATGAGTCTGCTGAGTTTACCCTCACCTCCATATTTGTGTTCTTCATTAAACCTTTTTCATCATGGCACAAATAAACTTCCTGCTTAGGAAAACCTTTCATCAGCCATCCATTTGTAAGTAAGTTGTAGGATTTCCAGCATTATTAATATAGTAACACATGCAGAAAAATTAGCAGGAGCACCCATCTACAGTCATCTACACTAAAGTAAGCACACAATCAACCATATCAACATATTATCTGTCATTGTTCTGCGTTTGAAAAACCTGGGAACCAAATATAACAATAACAAAATACTGTACGAGGAATGCTGCAGTTAAAAAATAAACACGTTTAATAAAATAGTATTGTGATAAAGATTTAATATGTACATGTTCTGATGTCTACCCTCTAGACATGTCATAACACATAATAAAGCTGTTTTATATTGTTCTGCAATAACTAACAAATTGTAAAATCCAGAGTCTGTGTAAATTATTTGTTTCAAAAGTGCATCTGCTGATTTAACACCAATTGTTGCTTTCAGATAGCACACATAACATCACAAGTAGTCAGAGGGTGCAACCAAACAAGCCTCATTAACGCTACTGTGTTGAAGAATTATTGCACCATGTACATTATTTCAAGGCACTTTATCATTTTCCCATTTTCACAGTCCTTGCGATTCATGCNNNGAAACAAAGCAGGGCGGGGGGGTGGGATGTTACTAGAAGATATTGTCTGGGACATTTTGCTGAACAGGCATTTCACAACATGGTCAGACAGGATTTTGAAATGCTTGGGGTTTTTTTTTTGTTTTTGTTTTTTTTACTGTGTAACTATTATTGTGCAAATCAAGCCAAAACTCCCAAACAGAGATAAAGTTTACTCTTTGAGTGATCCGTTTTTTAAATTAATTGTTACTATTGAGTATAGGCTGCTTTGTTTCCTCAAAGTAAAAAAAAATAACTTCTTCTTCGCTGTTTGTTAACTGGTTGCGCACTTATGCTGTAGTGCATTTAGTATGATTTCAAAATATATATAATTTTCTGTGATTTCACGACTTTCGGCTTGTGTCTATAGTTTGACCCCTTTGACCCTTTAACCTACATAGACAGACTGCACAAGAGGAGACGGTAGGATAAAGCAGCTGGAACACAGACAGACAGTTCAGTCATCCTGGTGACTCATTCCAGCAGAGGATAAGTAGAGAGCGATGAACAGCAGCTCTGGTCTGAGAGGGAGGTGTGTAAGTACAGGGTAGCTGAGAGACGCCAGGAGAGAAGGAAGAGGTGAGGGTGTGTGAATGGGGCTGTGGTGCTTTTTTCAACTGAGGGTGACTCATATGGGCTCACTCACTGGGCACATACGTACATCTTGCACATGTATGGATATAGAAATGCAGTGAGGTCGCAGGACCCCCGCTGGTGTGCACTGCCTCGTTAGCAGCACACACACACACACACACACATTTGTGCGGTTTCCTCGTCTCATCATGTTAATCCCACATTCATTTGGCTCTTTATTTGCTGTTATTTTTAACTAGCTCCCACTGCTGATTCATTGTGTTTATGAGTCACACCCATGCATCCTTCTGGTCCAACTATGTCCCAGCAGCTACCCATTTTTTTTTACTTCTCCCGCTTTCTCATTTTACTCTCTCTTTCTTTCTCGATTTCAGACAAAGGGACCTTGTATTTTTTCTGTGTATGTGCATGAGTTTGTGTCTGCACGTGTTCTTGCATGCATATATTTGTGTGTGTGTGAGTGGGCCTAACCTCAAGCTCTGTTTGGAGACAGTCCTGACTCCCGTCTCTTTGTCTGTCTGCCTGCCTGCCAGATCAGCCTACTGTATGTACTTTGGTCAGGCACTCACTCACACACATACCACAAACTCATAAGAAATATGAATTTATCAACTTCTTACAATTCCCTGAAGGACAATACAAACCTAACCTAAATACTGAAAAATTATGCACAGCAACCCTCCCCTCTCCTTAATCCCTTGCTTTTCTTACCGACCTACTGTACATCTGGGCCAGCTCAGAGTGTTAAAATACAACACTATGCAAAAGTCTCAAAGGGAGCGAGTAGAATGAGATGAAGAAAGGGAGGAGAAAGAGTGAGCGATGAAAAGTGTGCGAGAGAGAGAGAGAGAGAGAGGGAGAGACATAAGACAGGAGAGCAGTAAGTATTGACATTTGACATACTTTAGAGAAGAAAGTATGGTTCATTCTCACTATTCCTGCACATGCATGCATGCCTACACACTCATGCACACACACACACACACACACAGGCCCTGCAGCTTGCCAAACATCTGGAGCAAAGTTAGAAAAAGCTGAATGAAAGAATCTTTAATAACACTGGATTGGTTGTGTGACCAAGGCCACCAGCCAATCTAAACAAGCCCGGTTGGGTTATCTGTCTCTGAGCAGTAATCGAACGGACGCTTTTATTGCTAGTCATGTTTCATAGCTTGAGCTTAGGACCACAGTCTGTTTGCCTATCAGCGCAACTATGTATGCATGTGTGTGTATCTTAGAGGTGCAGAGTTTCTGCTTTGATTTTCTGTGCTTCTCTTGTACTGCTCCATGCCCTGTTAAGTCTCACCACACCTCTCGACACCATATGTTTTCAGGTCAAGAAAATATTTAGGGCCTCAATAGGATGGTATTAAATACTACCATAATATATAAAAACCAGGCTCCCATTTTATTCTTCTTTTCAGGGCGTGTGTTTTGCTTGGCACAGAAGGTGTGCTTTTCTGCCTGTTTCTTTCTTGCAGAAAAGCACACCTAGTACTCAGTAGCACTTGGAGGTAAATGTACTGAGTGGGATACTGAATCAAGATGCATGTGCATGTGCTGCAACAGCAATATAATTTTGTCTGTAGATACCTATGCACTATATCTAAACTGTTATCTTCACTCTCAGACACTGACTGGATGAATTTTCTTAGAAATAAGTACGAGAACCTGATGCATATCAGTCAAAATCTGCACTGTGTTCCCCCTCCTCTTCTCCTTCCTGGAACACTTTTCATTCACCCCGTGTTTCTTCCAGCCCCTCATTCTAGAGTCTAGACTAGTAAGTTCAAGGGTCAGTTCAGTAAATACATAGCTCTTCCCATGAGCTGTTGCCTTTGGGGTGAGCTATGTAATCGGACACAGGTTCGTCAATCCTCCCTCTTTGTGACTCTGCATCAGCACAAGTCTCCATACATTAAGAGGAGCCTTAGTTCTGCTTTAGGGTTACACAATGAAAAGGCGCATTTGCACAAAAAGATGATCACACATACAGGAAGTAAATGCACATGCACATATACAATGACTGTAAAAGTATTCACCCCCTAGGATGTTTAAACTTTTTATTGCCTTATAATTAGGCTTTTTTTCACAAGAGTTTACAAAAAATCCTTTTTAATAAACTTGAAAAAAGCTGTACACACCCACACACCTGTGCAACTTGACAAAGCTTGAGCAGTTTTGCAAAGATGAATACAGTCAAATTGCAGTGTCCACATATGCAAGATTGTGGCCTAAATGCTGACTTGAAGGGGGTGAATATTTATGCAGTTACTTATT
>JAPQRQ010000022.1:21847049-21865377 GCA_037367365.1 Apogon talboti
ATATAATCCAGTACAGTATTTAGGTCCAAAACACACGTAAGATCCACAAAGGCACAGAAACAGCATGGACATTTGTCTAACCTGAGATTAATGTTGGCAATTTTTTTTCCATTTTCCTCATATCCTACTTAATTTACTTTTTCTGCCGGTGACACCGGTAAAGATTGAAAGACTGTTACCTTTTGAGTGACATCTAAGTTGGCCAACCTAAAGCGTCCCAGGGGTTACTGATAGAAGGGATATCCAACCAAGTGTCGGAGACAAGTAAATGGTCACGCCCAGCTTCCGCCGCTGCCGTCTGACTAGCCATTCCCCTCTGTGCACTTGGCCCTAAAGATGGCGACGACAACAACAAAGTCACGTGACTGTCTCCCACGAATTGATTCATATATGTAGCCTACATGGGACTGACAAGAGTCACAGAGTAGTGAAAACGTGGCATACGGAGTATAATTGCAACGGAATGAATTTGAGTCAGCGCGGTGCGGCAGACAAGGTAAGAGCAAAATCGTGGTATGGAGTTTAGTTAACCATTCTCTCAAAGAACAAGAGTAATGGAATGGATTTCACTGACAGCGCGCTAACAATGCCTTTGTTTCCAGACGATGAAAGTGAGTGGGTCTGATATTATTTGGCCTAAAAAGTGGGTGGGTCTTGTCCCACTCGCTTTCATAGACATAGACAGACTTTATTGTCATCAAGTATGCACAAAGTGAATACAGAATGAAATGTCGTTGCATTCAGGCTCTTAACAATAGTTAAGATATATATATATAAAAAAAATAGTACAATAAATAGTGTAAAGTGCAGGTATGTCTACAACAAGAGATTGAAATATATAGTCAGTTGTTAAAAACGCTGGAAATGTACAGTATAAAGTGTGTTAAAAATACATATATATACAGCCATTAACATAACTACCAAATCCACACCAAAGGGCAAGGCAGTAGGAGTGGGTATAATGACCTTATATACAATTTACAGTTCAGCAGTCTGACAGCCTGGGGGAAAAAGCTGTTGCAGAACCTGGTGGTCCTGCATCGAATGCTGCAGAACCTCTTTCCTGAGGCCAACAGAGAAAAGAGTCCATGATGGGGGTGTGAGGGGTCCCTGCTGATGTTTCAGTGGCTCTGGCACCCATTAATTTAGATAAATGTTATTTGCATTAAAAAAGAAGCTAAAATTATTTGTATAAACTGTGAACATTAGTGATATAGGTATGGTACCCTGGGGCACACCTTTATGTTTTTACATTGTTTTGGAGTGTGTGAGGTTTTGGCCAACCTCTGTGCCGTGTAGAAACAGAGGCCTATAAAGCAGTCGGCTACTGTATGTTTGCATGGGCATACTTGCATCAAGCTGTATGTGTGACTGTGTGTGTGAGACAAGACAGAAGAGTGTATGAAGGAGGCAATTCAGATGACTCAGGTCAGACAGAGAGGCAATTCAAACTCCTCAGTGGGAGTAAAGACACAGAGGACATCTCTGGACATCTGCAACTGTTTTGCAGGAAGCGATGCTGTAGTCGACCCTTATTTCCTTCTCCTTGTTCATACACATGCACAAACACACATACACAAACTTGACAAATCAAAAATGATACACATCCCCTCCAGAAATTTCACATGCACAAAGCAGACACAGGGGACATGTGGCTATTGAATATTAACCATGAAATTACAAAGGCTGCATTCTAATGGAGGTGATGGGGTCAGAAGCTGGGATGGAAATCATAAATTAATACCCCTGACATGACAAGCCACTTGCCCTTGGCTCCTACCAAACACAGCTCGCCCCTCCTCCACGAAAGTCAGACAGACACCTAGAGAAAGAAATACTCTATTTATTATTAATAGTGGGTCAAATGAATGCCACAACAGACACAGAACTCATACAATATGCCTGATACTTTTCTGATGTGACTATTGTATGAGATGACAACCACGTAACCTTCATGTGTGGCTACATTTAGAGGGGTTATTATTAAAGTGTTCTTGAGGCACCTCTGCTACAATCTCAGTACTTCTTACATCTTTTACAATTCATTCAAATTTGTGCTGTTCTTCGGTGCTTTGGCAACATACGCTATTTTTCAGCCTGAATGACTCTTTGATGCAAATATTCTGTTGGGTAGCTAATGGTATGTGTTACTTTGACATTTTCTGAACAAAGAAAAATGAAAAGTACATTCTTTTGCAAACTTTAATATGATTTGACCTAGAACAGAACTTGATCTTCAACTCATTTATTCCCAGACAATAGCTTCTGGTGAAATGCACACACAACCTTCCCTTAATGTTGAAACTGAGCTATTTTTTCTTTCCTGTCTCTAGCATTGATGTATGTTAGAAGACAAAACTTACTGTTTGAACTACTACAACTTTTATGTTAAACACGTTAACCACTGCAAAAGTTAGTAACAGAAAAAACCACCTGTCATGCCACATAGATTATGTTTTTACAGGCAGGAAATAATACAGTCATTATAATACAGTCGAGGCAAATAAGTGGATTGGGCACTAGTAAATAATTAACAAGACAACAAGGAGAAATCTGCTACCTCTACTTGGTGCAGATCAGGGGGAGGGGAGGGGAGGGGAGCTCTAGTGGGGCAGCTGTGTGAGTCAGTGGAACTAGTGCCAATGAGTCCCTACAAAGAAACATCTTTTCTTCCTACTTGAGAGTGAGAAGCAATATGGTGGTTGTGAGGGGAGGGGGGCATGGGGGCTGAAAGAAGTGTTATAGAAAAAGCCTTATCACAAAAAAAAAATTGCAAAGATAGTATATAATGTTTACTGTCTCCTTTTGGATGAGGTTGTAGAGATTGAATTTCGGCAAAACATTTCTGAAACACTGAAAAAACTTTTGATATGGCTATTAAAAAGTTAAATCAAAGCCTTATCCACATCAACAAATCAGCTCCATTAAGGGGCATATAATCATCTTTCATAACATGGCACACTGTGTTCATTAGATGCTGATTACATGTTCTCCTCTTAAACGGCTCACAGCAGTGTTTTACAACAAGTTGAAGTGAACCAAAATCATGGCAAGCAGACAAGCTTGGATCAGCAACAAAAATGTGTGTGTACTGTATCGAGTTACTGCTGCTGCAGGACTACTGAGGGAACCACAGCCCAGTGGGCTTCCATGGAATACACAAACACATGTGCACACTCACACAAATACACATACACACAGAGCTGGCAGGATTTAGACATTTGTTTCTGCTTCAGTCTCACGGAAGCACCAGCAGCAGAGCAGTAGGCCCATGCAGTGAGAGTGGGTGGAACACAGGATGGGAGGAGGATAGATGACCATTTGCATGTGTGAGTCTTACAAAGTATCCCATAGCATCTGATATGTGTTTTGACGTCAGTTTGTGTGAGAGAAACAAAACCAGAAAAAGCTTTCTAAAGAAGCTAAAGTTATACTTCAGAGGGCAGGATTTGTGCTGAAGTCATGAGATAGAAACACAATAGCTCTAACTCCCAATGTGTACTTGGGGTGATTTTCACATTAAATATGTCCGTGTCCAGTACTACTACAAACCCGCCCCCTTATTTCATCCTTGCTCAACTGAACAATGACCATTTATCTTCTTTATACGACAATGACAGATAGATTAATCTAGTGAGCTAGATCCCTGTGCTGTGAGAGCATCCGTTAGATAATGAATCACTGATGAATCACCTGAAAGATCTCAAAGATCGAGTAAAGTCATTTGTTTTAATTGCTGTGCATACCTGTGACAATCTGTATGGCAACAGGCATTACCTGATCAATCTAAGACACTGATCTGGGGTCAGGTTGTTCATTTCCCTGTAGAACTTTAAACATAGATGATCAGAGGCCTATTTTCTTCAGTATCAATCCCTTAAACAATGTGAAAAAAACAATAAAGGAGACATTATTCTGCCTCTAAACTGAAAAATCTAGGGGTAAAATCCTCCCACTCCACTGGCCACAACCACTCGTGCAAATTTCAACCACAGCAGTAACTTTACCCTTGCCTCAACTCGAAGGCGAGTTTAAAGTAAATGCAGAAATCAGTTAGGGATCATTAAAATGCTTTATCCATCCCAGCTGCTTGTGAATTCAGCATAAAGGGAGAGAAAAGTGAACAATAAAAAGGGAGAAATTGAAAGATGGGGGAGATACAACTCCTAACTGAATGCATAATGAATGCTATGTTAGCAAACACTAGGAACACACACACATACATGCATCAGCTCCATCACATTGTTGGCACTCTTCCTCTGAGTGCAGAGCTCCTGTGTCAGACAGGGGAGGTGCATACAGAGCAGACACTGCCACTTAAGAGTTGGCTTTCATCTGTGTGGGTGGGAGATGCCAGAGACCCAGGGCTGGCACTGCGACAATAAAGCATGGCCTAAATGTTGGCTCTCCATTAGCTAGGAGTATTCCTCCTGTTTGGCTGCGGCTTTAACTCTTGTATTTTTAGGTTGATGACTCACCCATGGCCTAGTAAAAACAAGAGGACTCATGCAACTGACAATATAATTTATTTTAATAATAGATAATTAATCACTGCTAATTTGCTCTGCTTGTTTTCACGCTCAGCCGAATAGCTAAATAATAGCTCACAGTCAAAAGGCACAGTGAAATACTTCAGCAAAAGGTGGTCATTTTAGGACTGTAACATGTTTTTTTGTCCTAAAGTGAGCAAAACATGGTGAAAGGTGGTTCTAATAGTGTTCCAGTGCTCTGTTTCACCTGGGTTAGCTCCCAGAGGTGTGTGTGTGTGTGTATGTGTGTGTGTGTGTGTTCCTCAGAATGTCTACATCTGTACAATAGCAGCCTTAACACTGTCACTTAGTGAACTCAGGTAAAAGTCTTCTTGGGTTTTCACAACCCAGTCAAATTTTGGCAATAAAACTCCTTTAGTTATGGTTTGGAAAAGACTGCGGTTTGGTTTTAGATATAACTGGGTACATCAGGAGCTATCTTTGATCTCATCTTTGAAGACTTTTATATGGTAAAACAAGCCCTGGTAGTTTTCCCAAACAATAACCAAGTGCTGTCAGTGCTTAACTCTAACCACTGTTAAATAGTTAGATAGTTTCTGAGGGACAAGTGCCATGAGCAGTTCAATGCTATTGCACTGACTTGCACATATCTGTAACTGTTGGTATTAAAATGTATTTTTGGTTTAGAAACTTTGACATTAGCTGTAATTTGCAGAAACATACAATGGGAACATTTCTGGTTACTGAGCAGTTGTTTTCATTACAGTTAGTTAAATAACTGGAATATTTTTCCTAATCCATAATTACCTCTTAAAAAGATTATTACCTGCACTGGTTTTTATTACTGTTTTTGTTATTGTTATCAAGATTACGCAAAAACCACTGTGTGATTCGTCATGGCAGTTCTTGGGCCAAGGAGGCACCATTTTGGGGCAGATCCACAAAAAGAACCAGAATTTTAACATATTTATATGAGATTTGGTTGAATTTCCAGACAGTGAGTGTCTTTCTGTTTCTTTGGTTATTTTCTCAACTAAGGTTTTCTTTTTTTATTTACACAACTTTTTACAACATTTTTGTGTTTTTGGCTTCAATTTTTTTGTAAAAATACTGCACTAACATGACTTCATGAGTTCTGGAAAAAGCGGTTAGTCAGATATCTAGGTTTAAGGCAGAAGCAAATGCAATGGATGCACACTGTCTTTTTGTTCTGTAAGATTATCTACAATGGCTAAGTGTTAAAACTGGCCTGGATGTCTGACTGCACATGTTTTATTCTTTTTCATACTTCTTTTTGGTGATGTTGGAATCTTCCATCTAATCATTTAACTTGGTGAATACAAAGCCATTATTTAACCCTTAAAGACAATGAACTAATTTTGTGGCAACTTCCAAATGTTTTTTTTCTGTGCATCTAACCTTTCCAAAGTGATTTATCACTATTTATGACTTTACCCTCTTCATTTTTCAATGAAAATCATTTTTTTCCCTATATTTAATCTTGAGACCCTGTAGATGTTCATAAACACTCAGAGTAAACTGAAAGACTTACAAATCAGAACAGAAAAAACTAAAGAAAAACTGACTTTTGCAGGAAAATATAGTAACTGAGCTTTAAGACAAACATCTACAATTCAGTTCAGTTTATTTTGAATATGCAACAGGACAAAGAAAGTAATCCTACTTTAGTCCTTAGAAATAAAACAAAATTGCAAGAAAACATGAAAAACGTATACAAAAACATAAAATATGACTTCATTCACAAATTTGAAAAGGAGTGGGAGGAACAATCACTGTCATTTGTCAAATTACCAGGGTTTTGTTGGCGAATCACTGTTGCAGAAGATGGCAGCATTTCCAGGTTCTCTATGGAGTCGTTGAATATAAAAAAAAATACAAACAAAGCCAGTGAAAGGCTGAGAAACAGCAATTTACCTGAATTATTTAAATGTATTGACAAGATTGATGACTCAAAAGTTATTCAACATTTTGTATCAGTAGATGCTTTTTGTCTGTGGTGTTTAGGTTTTTGAAGATTTATCTAACCTTAGCTGTAATAATCATTCCATAGTATAACATTATAAACTTTGGCCTACACTATTGCTTGTACTTAATTAGCATTTTTTGTAAAGGGTAACTTTAAAGATAAAAAACCTTCATATTTGACTATTAGCCTTATCAAAAGTTCCTTTTTTTTCAATGATGTTTTCATGATCAGTGATAATCCATTTGATGAAGTGATGAATGATGCAGATTAACATGAACAAGAAGAGAGATCAAAAGGAATGCTTGATACTAGAAATTCACCAACAGGAAGAGGTTTAACAGCTGAGGTAATAAAAACTAAATAGAGGACACAGACAGAGAGGGGAGGAGAGGTATGGCACCCCGCTGGTTTTAGGGGACGATTATGCAACCTCTGGCCTTCAGCCAAACCCTTCTGGCTGTTCATAACCACAGCAACGTGGCTCAGAGGGGCAAAGGGGTTGGAGGGAGCACCACCCCTCTGACACATCTATATCCTCCCATCCAATTCACTCAAGCAGCCAAAGATGTTTCAACCATCGCAATTGGTCCTCATGTGGAGCATCCAGTCACCTGTTTTACATTCAATGTCTATACAGAAAGCTTCATTTCAACCATACCCTATATTTTGATACAATAAAATCCATACTCCAGATGAAAAATGTCAATATATACAGAAATTATTTACTCATTATTAGTTTTGGTGGAAACCTGAGCTCAGGAAATGACAGACCCGAAAAGTGAACATTGGTTCGGTGGAAAGCCAAGGAGCAGTTTAGCCCTGCAGAGTGATGTTGACTTGTGGCTGTGAGTGTGTATGTGTGTGTCTATGTGAGATGTATGTGCATTTGTGTGTGAATGTGTGAGAGAAAAAGCTAGCTAAATGTCAGACAGGCAGTTGGCAGGCCACACGAAAACAGGCTCCTGTTTTTGAGTCAAGCTGACTCATGCCACCTTAAGCAAACAGGGAGCACAGACCAGAGCCTTGTCCTCACACACACACATGCACACACACAGAATGCAATGGTAACAAGTCAACATCTCACAGGTCTAAACAGCCTCTCTGGTTTCTGCTACGTCTGTGTTTGGCTTTGATACACACAGTTCTGTCTGCTTTACCGATGACCTACTGCAGAACTGAAGCTCTTTGCTGCTAGTTGAAAAATCAAATGTGAGCAAATTTATTGGGTAATTTAAAAAAAAAAAAAAAAAGAATGTGAAAGTGCCCATAAAGGTAAAACCCACTAACAAAACTCCATTGTTTTCTGCAGCCGGTCGAAGCAGAGAGGGTGGGAATGACAGTGAGGATTAAAAAGACAGAGAATAGGGAGAAGTGTGAGAGAGGCGTGAGCTAAAGCGACAGAAAGCGTTCTGAAATTATATCCAGTGTTTTTGGGGGAAACTTAAATCCAGAAAACACACATAGAGCCTGGATTAGGGGGTGGTGGTCCTCCAGGAACCTACAGGAAGGGGCGCCTCGTCCACATAAACACTAATTTCCTGTCCTGTGTCAGACGGAGTGCTTTAGACCATTGTCTGTATGTGTGTGTCTGTGTCTGACGAAAGCATAGTGGGTGGGTGGGTGTGATGGCAGAAATTCAAAGAGAAGTGGTCCAGTTGACCTCAACGCAAGACCTGCACCTCAGTGAGTGTGAAGGCAGGGAGGGGTGTCAGGGGACGGGCAATGGCGTGGGTTGGGGTAATAGCCCAGAGACTGTTTGGGTCATAACGCTCTTATTACCATGACAACCTCAAAGTCCATTTCCTCTTTGCGCCTGTTGCTTTTGTGTCGTTGCCCACCTGCTGTCACACATCCAGCGCTGGGAATAAATGGCTTTCAAACACATTCAGACGCCATCACATCCCATCACATCTTTTCACAGCTTTCTCCTCTCAGTCCAAATTAAAAGACTAAATATAACAATAAATGACCTGATGTTATTTCATGCTGTGAAGGTCAATTTTGCCACTTTGAAACCTGGAGTAGAGTAGGAGAATTGCATTCAGGTCCTGTCTGATGGAATCTGAACAATAATCGGTATATACAGCCTGTGATAAACCAAAATCTGAGTCACGCGCTAGATTTTCAACAAATAAAGGTAATTAAATGCAGCCTTGTGTCCTCTCATACCAGTTGAATTACAATATGTTGAAAGGCAATTATGGAATTTTGCCCAATTACACACAAAAAAGAAAAAAAACAATGCAGTGCAGCTTCAATTTACTCAAAATGCATGTACTTTTACCCTTAAATCTGCATTTCATTATAATAAAAATACATGCAAATTACAGATGAAACATTCCAATAATTATATACAGAATAGTGACAAACTAAAGGAAATCCTGACGACAGTGCTCTCATCCAGTGGTATGGTGAGTTTTAAAATGGTATATTTCCTATGCTATGTCCATTACAGTCACCGAGAACAAAAATATTAGATCACATATTTCCTGATTTTCTTTTAATTTGCCATCTACAACCATGTATTGTATCTGTCTTACTATTTTGTTCCTTTTGTCATTATTACTCCCATAGTTTACATAATATAAGATCTTTCTGCACCATGTTGCTGTTGATTTTTTTTTATGTTATTTTAAGCAGTTCTATGAGGATCATAGCAAATCTTTTATTAAAAACTCAGTAGGCAACTGGGAAACATACATTATATTTCATAAATCTGCAAGGCTCTGTGTTAGGATGATAAAGCGAGACAGCTGGAACTTCTGAAAACTGGTTAAATGGTTGAACAGGCCTTTATAATTGCAGTCGTCATGAAGTAACTTCAGAGATTTTGTTCTAATCTGATCTTCCCTGCATACACCAGGTTCTGTTTCAACCTTGCTGTGATTAAATGTATCTCAGTAAGTCTTGTGATGAAGATGGAGACTGAACATCTGAACTTCTGACTTGATGAGTCATTGGCATCGGTCCATTATCAGCCTAACAGAGGCCAGAAAACCACCAGCAGACTTCAGCTATCTGAGTGTCCTATCAGTTTCCTTGGCAGGTGGGAATGAGGCTGTTCTCAGTTGCCGGCCTTGCTGCGGTTCTCCTCGGTCCATGCCTGTAGATAGAATGGTATCAGTGAAGATAGGGCAGGAGGCAGCGCTGCAGACAGCTGGTAATGATGTCCTCTCACATACTGCACCCTGTGGATAATGGCTGTGGCGGGGCCATAGAGCAAGATGAAGCAGAATAGTCGTCGGAGTCCAGGGTGCAATCATCTGAACGGTCTTGTCTAGTCATCTCGCTCTGATTCTAGGCAACCACGAGTAAGTCAGCGTAGCGTGCAGCTCATTTCACACTGTGATTCTCTTTCTCCTATCTAGATCTGCTAGCTGCCAGATTGAGTTTAGAGGAACACAATTAACTATTTTTTCCAGATGTGATGTGAAGTTATAGGATTGGATAAGTTCTCTCCGCTCTGTTTTCAGTGTCTGTAGTTCATCTTAACCACAAAATCCAGCCCTGAAACAAAAGCATACCACGTCTTTAATTGTTCTCTCAAAGCCCAAGATCTATTTAAAGTCTTTTTTCGAAATTACATAGCCGCGTTTCCTGTTTAGATGTTGTGAAAACATCTTTCAGGGTGAAGGAGGTGTTCGAAGAAGTCACTGTTGATGAAAGTCTAGACTGTACTCTGGCTGGTAATGGCCCTCGCCTGTCAGTGCTCTTCTTATGAATTTCCTGTGTGCTCTGTCTGTGTGACAGTGAAGCACAGTGCTGTGGTGTCAACTGCTTCATGGAAGAGGACATCATGGAGGCCTGAGAGCCAGATAGCTCAATTACACAACGACGCTACTCCTGTACTACTAACGACAGATTGACTGGTCGGATGGAGATATTTAAAGGTGCACACACACACACACACACACACACACACACCTAGACCAGTGCATCAAGTCCTCAGTTCAGCCTGACTGCCTCTGAGTCGTGGTGTGCATATGTGTGTGTGCGTGTTTCCTGTCGGGCCCTGCTGTGGACGGCGCTGACCTGGTAGGAAGAAGAGAGGAGGAGAAGGGGAGTGGAAAAGCCAATTAAAGGAAAGATCACTTGTGTGTCTGCTGGAGTGTCTCTGAGAGCCTCTCACGGTTAACCTTTCCAGTCGGAGAGTGAGGAAACGAGAGAGGAACGAGGGAGAGGATGGAGAGGAAAACCGACCAGGGAGATCAGGCGTTTCGACTTTAATGGTCCCTCAGTGTTACAGTGAAGCTGGTTAATTTGCCTCCCTTCTTTGGGTGCTGCAGGGTTTAGCTTCTGTCAGGCTAGTTTTCTCCAATGAACTTATGCAGGAATAATAGAGATCACATGGAAGTGAGATACTTTGTGTGTCTGTGTTGCCTCGAAAAAAGTGTAGGCAGGTGACAGAAATTTTTAGATCTTTCTGTCTAAATGTTTCAACCTGTCTCCCAGTTGCTCATACACTGATGACATCAAAACTAAATTACATATTACATAATTGCACATAACTCTCCATATGCTGTGCTTTTCTTGTGAACAGATTCAAGGGTGTTTAAAATGTGTGTGCGTGAACTGTTGCAGTATGCAGTTGTGATTGTGAGTCTAAGTGTGTGTGTTACGTGCCATGCATCACAGCAGCTGAAGAAAACACAAATTGGGGCTAAATTAATGGGTTTGTGTGTGTGTGATTGGGGGGCAGGGTTGGGACTGACAGTGTGTGGCAGCATAAATTGGGGTTAGATTAATGCGATGCAGATCTGCCTCTGTGCTCTGACCCTCATCAGGGCAGAGATGAGCTGTGTGTCTCAATTAACCTCGGCAGCACACAGAAAGCATATATATAAACACATACACACACAAATCAGGACGCTGCTGTCAACAGAGCACATACACAGCGTACACAGATGCAATCAAGCCAGTGCACAGTCTTGTCATTGTGATGAAGAAAACACTGTATATAGTCATGGCAGAAAGTAAAGAAAGTAGGATCTCCTCCTCTCCTCTCCTCTCCTCTCCTCTCCTCTCCTCTCCTCTCCTCTCCTCTCCTCTCCTCTCCTCTCCTCTCCTCTCTTCTCATTTTATGCGGGGCATGTAGATCCCTGCAGTGCTGCCAGAATGATTGCAATTAAAGGGATTCCCTCCTTCTACCCTCCCTCCACCACCACTCATCACACACATTGCACTCCAGTTGTCCCTCCTTCATTGAGGGCTACTGCTCATGTGAAGGAGCACCACCTCGACTGGAGTGGTCTTCAATCAGACAAGAGAGTCACAAAAACCTTTCTCCTTTTTCCTTCATCCTTTCATTGCTGTCTTTCTCTGAAGAATCCCTTTGTCATTTATTATCACAAAGTTATAGAAGGCATGCAAAACCTTCATGTTTGCTCTACGTGTCAATATCCTCCAGAGATAAATCCACTATGTAGAACAAGATATAGAAGGTATCTACTGTATAGCGTGTTGATTCTAACAAGTGGCAGAGTCAGATGGAATATTACTGTTGCTGACAAGTGTTTGTGTGTTTGCAGTTGATGTTCAGCTGCTGGTGTTGTTTGAGTACCTCCATGTATTGTCAGTGGTCATATTATGAGCTGAGTTATGAAGAACCTAATAAGTATCAGAGAGAATGTCTTACTTTGACAAAAGAAAAGAGATTGCTCCTCCCACTGGTAAGTGGTAGCATTGCATGCAGGTAAATAAAGGTTAAAGAAAGAGTTTTGGGGTTAAGATGATCATTTTTGCAAGTGATGATTGATAGTTAAGATTAAAAAAAACACAAAGTCATAGTCTGTCAAGTCAAGAGGGATGTGAAGAGGATAATGCTTTATGACAGCTATTTTTGTTGTTATTGGTAAATGTTTCCAGGACACTTCACAACAATTAAGACTGAGTATGTGTTGGTATTCAGTCTCAGTGTTTCTGTGTGGCTGGCCCTGCTGACTGGCCCAGATGTTAGCTAATTAACACCAGTGTTAAAGACGCTCTTCTGAGTGATTAAATAATCAAATAATTAATTCATTAAGCAGGGTCTTGCACTGCCTCCTATGATCTCTGGCACACAGCCTGCCAGGGTGGGAGGAGGCAGGGGTAGAGGTGCAGGAGGGACAGGAGCAGACTGCTGAGAAACAAGGGGAACTCAGCATGTCAGCCCGAAATGTGTAGTTTAAGCAAAGAATGGCAGCTGTAGGTGACACCATGAGTGAAGTCATATTCACTAAACAATGTGTATAGCAGCAGAGAGAATAGCTGATTTTTATTTCCTATTGTGCAAGTGCTGAAAACCTTCATCAAACAGATGAGAGTGAGGTGACAGTGCCAGGGAGCTTTCCCACTATAAAATGGTCATAACTTCAAGCTCAAAATGCTCACATGGGCCTTTGTATTTATATGTTTCATTATCTTTCCGGGCAAAGGCAATTAAACAAAAGCTAAATGCAGTGGAAGAAAAACTTATTCCGTGTGTTTGTGTGAGTGTGTTAGACGGAGAAAGAGAGAGATCATCTCTCATTACTCGGAGAGAACATTGCCCTGCATTAACAGAGTCAGACCAGACAGATAGATGGAGTGGAGATATGAGGTGATGGGGGCCAGCAGGGAGGAGAGACACATACAAGAGAGAAGGATGAAGAGAGTGTGACAAAGATGTTTAATCATGGGTTTTTTTTTCTTCTTCTTTTTCTTTCTTTTTTTTTTTTTTTTTTTTTACACTGGTGTGAGGTGGTAGCATCAGCTGGGCAGGACAGGGGGTGGTGGTGGCTTCAAACAAAGCCATGTACCTCATACACACACACACACACACGTCCAGGCTTCCGCAGCCCTCATTTTAAACACTCCTTTAGCCATAATCATTTTCATATAATTCACTTTCATACAATTCCTTCTCCTAATCATTATCAGGCCCACTAACGTCTTAATGACTTCATAAATTTAAGCTATAAAAAGTAATGGAGAAAGACAAATGAGATAATTAGGAATAAATCTTAGTGGAAAGCCATTTATCAAAACATGGAGAGGCCCTGAATATTCCCCACCATTAGGCTCTGCTGTAATTAACACGGGCTCTCAGTTATGAAGGAAACCTGGTAGCAGAGATATTAAGATCCAAAAGCCTCACTGTTATTAAATTGACCGATGAATCTGCGACGTATAATATGATGTGGATTATTAGGATCCTTTTTAATTAAAAAGAGCGTTAAGATTTTTTTCTTTTTTTATATTTAAATTTTTAACGCTTTAATGGTGGCTTGAACTCATCTCTCTGTGGTTATGGGGCAATGAGACGAAGAGAGAGAGAGAGAGAGAGTAAAAGAGAGAAAGAGAATGAAAGAGGGGAAGAGAAAGCAAGTGAAAAAGTGTGTGTATGAGAAAGAGAGAGATCAGCAGTAGCAGAGAGAAAAAGCAATCGCTCACACTTGTACTTTCATGCTCTCCTTTGGTGAAGACTATATAAGTACATGAGAGAAAATGATATTCTAATTTAACAAACTCCTAACTAATGCAAATGCAGACCAATGCATATACAGACAAGACACTATTAATTCTTATTATCTTTAAAAGTGTAAAATGTAATGCAATGGTTTGCTCTGATTAGTGAGAGTAAGAATAACATGGAGCATTTTTTTAATTCAGAAACTACACAGTATTTCTACATTCTTCTCTTTACTCTTTCTGTCTCTCTCACTCACAGCCTCCACACAGTATCTTCTCCTTTGTCCTCTAAGAACAGTCAGCCTCCACAATCTCAAAAGGATGTCAAAAAGTCGGGGATTTTCCTTTTTTTTCACTTGACCTTCAATCTGGTTCTGGTTCTTGAACAATGAGCCCCTTTAAAACTCATCAGATCTTCATTGAGTTTCCTTCCATCCATTCAAATTGCACTTATTCTTTCTGCAGCTTATGAAAAAAAAAATATGACATGAATTTATTTATTAACAGCATAACCATGCATATTCAAAATAATTTTGTCCGTAAGTGTAAAGCTTTCTAAAATTGAAAATGTTTTCCTGTGAATATCTACAATCATTCTAACACTAACAAATTATATTGGATCACTGTGGCCTTGAACACTTTAAAAAAATATATAATGGGCTCAAATTGATTAAAATCAGATTGAAATTATTACATTTGGTGTATTAAATCGAAAAGGAGTCCACCAGTGCATTGAAAGATAAAGCTGCAGTCACTCAGAAGCAGACGGTCTCACTGGGAAACGAAGAGGAAGCCCTAGTTAGTGTGGGCTTCACCATATAGAATCTGTAAAATGCTTTTGAGAGGAAAAGGACTCTGGTGCCTTATGCAAATTATCTTCATATAAATGACATGCCAGCCTCCAATCACTGACCAATTAATGACCTTCGGGGGCATCTTGTGACACATCAACGGCACTAATTTATACTTGACAGGTCCCCTGGTGCGTGCAGCAAAGTTTGCACATGTGTGTATGTGTGCAAGGTCCCCTTCTGCACCAGTTGAGCTCATTACCATGGAAACCCAGTTTGCAGATGTGCAGGGTCTGTCACCAAACCAAGTGTCCGCATCCCAATATCGTGCTTGTGCACTTACTGCTATTTATATATTTGCCTATTGATATTTTTGCATTTTTTGTGTTCATGTTGTTCATCTCAGTCCACTTTTTCTCAAGCTGACCTATGCTCTACCTCCACTGTATCAACGTCATCAGCTTCTCTCATTTCCCATCAATTTTTGGAGTTAGCACATCTCTCTCTCTGTATGTCTCTATGTCTCTCTCTCTCTCTGTTTCATTCAGTCCCTAACTGCCTTATCAGACTTCTGCACCACCAGCTCTCATTAGAACATTAATTGAAAAAGTGTAATTAATCCTGAGAGGTGGCGAGACTGGACTCTGGCCGGTGAGGAAAAGAGGGAGACGTTGACAGAGAGTGTGGTGTTTAGTGTGACTCAACACTGCCCCCTGTTGGTGCTTTTATATGCTCCGAGTCTCTCAGTAGGGTGGATGATGCTACTGCTGCTCCCACTAGTGCTGCTCTACATCCACTTCAACCAAGTTCAGGTTGTTTAAAAGGTGAATTTTCAATGCTTCTTCTTCTTTTTTTTTTTACATTTTAACATATTTATGATTGTAATTAAGAATTACAATCAGAATCAGCTTTATTGGCCAAGTTTGTGTACACAGTTAAGGAATTTGTCTAGGCTTGTCCTTAGCTCTCACAACCTATAGAATAAATATATGCATAAAAATATAGAATAAGGGTAAAAAAAACATGATAAAAAAGAGGGCTTTTTTTCTCCCAAAACTGTACAAATAGTGTGAAACCAACTAGTATAGATAGCAATTGTGCAATTATGAAAACAAATAATGCAGAATAAAAGGACAATAGTGAAATACTTCATTGCAAGATTTCCTAAACTAGCTAAAAACAGCAAATATCATAATAATTAAGCATGCATATTTCAGTCCTCAGTGAGATTATTTTGCGCTGAAATGGTAAAAACTGTTGAAAATTAAGATAAAAAACAAATAAATTGATAAGTTTGAGGTTTTGTTTTTTACTTTTTTTGGGAAATGTGTGAAAAGAAATGTACAGGAATGACCGGTATGTGCTCCAACCACTTGTCTGTCAGATCATCTCAAACACTATATATTCTGCAAAAGATTCACAAAATAAACCACTAACATCTCACAGTATATATAGCATGTATACATTAAAATAAAATTCACATTACAAATGCATTCTAAATCTAAATACAATTTGAAGAGTTTTCTGAGATTTTTCCTCAGTAAAGTAGATTATAGTATAAATGAGGAAGATGAAGGAAGGCAGCCCAGAAATAAATGAAGAGAGGTGTCTTGTTCAGTTTCCTGCCCGCCCCCTACCAAGAGGAGGACGGTGAGCCGAAGGAGAAGAGGAGCAGAAGGCCTGCTCTATTATTCTAATCCTTGGTTGTGTCTGGGTGACCTTTGGAGGGATGATTGTTTCTCACTTAGGAGTGTGAGGTGTGATCTCCCCACCCGTTTGATCCCACTCACCTGACCTTTGTAAATTGGCTGTTAAGCATATCGCAACTCGACCCTCATGCCTCACACATAGATTGTTAATACACACAAGCTGAGCAGCTGCAATCCTATAAGTATTTAGGGACTTGGGTACAGTTATACAGAAAGACATACACACTTTTTTTGTCGATACGTGCCTATGGATCCTGTGTTTGTCATTAATCCATTTAATTCTCGGAAAATTATTCTTATGGTAATTCAGTCTCTTATCTCATAAATGCCATTACATTCTCTGCATGTGTGATATATTTTTTAATCTTTTCGCTTTTCAATGGCACACATGTGCACACATTTTAGTTACAGCATAATGTATATGCATATGGGTGGCATCAAAAAAAAGAAGAATGGAATGAAAAGAAAAGAAGAAATCATAATAAAATTGTCCATTGTGTCGATCACCTTTTCTTGGCTTGGTTAATGAGTGGCAGAGCTGAATGGCAGTGAGGTGATTTTTCCATCATACTGATGAGAGGAGAATTAAAGCCCACAGCTTGGGGTCTGCAGCACCATTACAGAAGGAAGAAGGTCTGAATTCATTTGGCCTGGCCACGATTCTAATTAACAACTCAATCCCACACAGCCACAGAGAGAGAAAGACAGACAGACAGACACACAGATGGAGAGGGAGTGGGAGTGGGAGCTCCTGTATTGTGAGGAACCATCTTTCTGTTCTGGAGAAATGTCAAAAAGATTGCTTCATCTTTAATTACACACAGTTGCTACCATATAATTCTGAAAACCTCAGCTCTATTTTATCCTTTGCAGTACGTATTTCTTATCTATTTATCTGAGATTAAAAAAAAACATATATCTTCTACTTTCATACGAGCTCTACATCTCTCCTTCCAATCCTCTACCTTTGGCCGAACTTATCCTGCGCTCTGTTGTCGGCTCCACAGTCTCCTGCATGTCCTGTGGTTCTCTAAAGCTCTAGGCTTATGGGGGACATTTCTCTGGATTAAAAGGATGATTTCATTAGCCTCCATGGGTGTCAGGTTTCATTCTAGGGATTAAATCCTGCAGATTAGAGACCATAGCTATTCTCCAGCATCTCATTAATATCTAATAGCAGAGGAAATGTAATTTGGAAAGCCTTTCTTTCTGATTACTAAGCAAATGTATGCTTTGCTCTTTAAGACTGTAAATTGGGCTTTGAACACTGTCTCTGTCCAGGATTTAGCCCTCATCCCCAGGCAGGGTCGCACTGACAGTCTCCCTCACAGCCAGATGCATGAAGCACAACTCAGGAAGGTCAAACTATGCGGCAAGTTTTATCTTGCTGCAAGCAATGTTGACCAATTTTCATTAAATTACCACCTAAATGCTGTCAAATTCTGTAATCACATAGCAGCATTGAAGCCTAAAAGCAGCTGTACTAGGTCACAGCCCATCTCAGTCTCTTCTGGTCTCGAGGGAGTGCTTGTGCTGGGATCTGACTTCAGCAGCAGGAGGATGCTATCTTCCTTGGCTGAACATTAGAGCGCTGTCCCGTCAGCCTGCAGTGGCCCAGGCTGGTCCCCACAGAGGCCTGCTCCAAGTGCTGGGTGCCTCCTGTCAGTCAGAATGCCCCTCAGCAGCCTCCCTCACTGATGAAGTATGGACAATGGAGAACAAGGTGGGCGCAAGGGGAGCCAGCCGACTTAATGAGCCAATTTCTCAGATAATAAGATTGGTGGATATGCTAATATTTCTACCTTAAGGAGATATTTATGATGTATAAGATAGAATATTTTATCTTAAAGCGACAGTGCACTGGTCCCAAACCTATCTGTGATTTTTTTTTTTTTTCCTCATATGGAGGGTATGGGAAGGAGA
>JAPQRQ010000022.1:21893876-21906118 GCA_037367365.1 Apogon talboti
CCTCCCTTGTCTCCCTCCCACCTTCCGTCTCCACACCCCCCTCCCTCCAAATGTCTTGTAAACAAGTTGAACTCTAACTACTGGCAGTTTAATTGTTAATTTTCTGAGTTTGTTGGCTCAGACACAAAGCGCAGTATAGTCTTCCTCTGACATGTCTTTTCTACAGTTTCTAGCCACAGTCTGACATGGTTCAGGATGGAATTTTTACTGCTTAAATCAATTATACCATTAAGCTAATCTGTGTGTAGTATCAGTTTGTGTGCATGCAAAATTACAAAACCTGCTCACTCCCATATAAGCATGCAGTAGCAGGCTGATAACAAAGTTTAACACAAACTACAGCAGTTTCCCTGCAACACTAACCTTTTTGTTCTCTTTGCACAGACAAAAATTACAAACTTTGTTAAGACTAAGGACACAGACAAATGCAATGATGAAGACAAAAAGAAAAACTGCATGAAAAGCAGGAGCAGTGATTACAGGAACAACTGAAAAGCCAACTTCTCAGTACTGATGACTTGGCATATCCAACCCTCTGACTCATTTAGGGCAGACTGGGCCTAAAATAACCCCCTGATGCTTTTCTACAGATTCACTGGGAATTCTTGTGCGGTATTATATATGATATGTCCCAGGTATATGAATCATGTGAACATATACAAGATATTACTATGGAATTGATGTGATATGTGACTGCAGGCCCACATTCCTTTAGATCATATCCTCCATGCTGAATAATTCCACCTTACTGTGAATTCACTAAAACAAAAATGTATACAGTGCTGTGCAAAAGTTTTATGCCACATGTTTTTGCAGGGTTATAATGAGCATACATATTTATTTCTCATTCTATTATCTGCACATACAACAAGAAAATGCACAAAAACTGAACTAAATGGGTTGTTAATGTTAAAGTCTCTACTTATTGTGACCCCTGGCCTCATGACAAGAAGCAGTACAGACAGTTATAAACATTTGGCATGTGTTGAATGAAACCCGGAATAAAATATCACAAAATTAATGCGATAAATCTTATACTGCCTGAACAAAAGTTTTAAAGACATGTTAAGTGCAAAGGGCAGTTACCCAAAATACTACCACTTTGGTTTGTAGAAGCAGTTTTTTTCCCCTTAAACTTTTGTTTCACTGTTGTACATACTTCACATGAATCCAGATTGGGTCTTCATACAGAAACTGAGACATGCATATGTGTGGTTATTATAACTTTACTAAACCAACAAACCTAATGTTAACCAAGGACTTTTCCATAAACTGTAATGCATATTCCCAGGGTCTTATTTTGAAGTCACTTGAAGGGGACAATGTCACTATCAGTACTGTTAGAACCATCCATAAAAAGGCAGGTTTGGAAGTGGTTGTAGATCAGCAAAAAATGGATGCTGTTGATAGATACTGAGCAGCATGTGTATGACTTTTTCACTACATTTCAGGGAAAATAATTTTTAAAAAAGTCAAAAAGTGCCCCATCTTCCAATGCGCCTTCAGGGAGAACCATGATATGGTAAGAGCTACTTTATAAGTAAAATCTTAAGTCAAAATGTGTTGTAAATGTTGCATTACAGGTGTAGACAGACAGGAACATACAGTATATAGACAGACCCAGTTGCAAAGCTCTTGCAGGAACAAGCACAATTTGGCCATTAACTAGGGAATTTGTGTGTACTTATAAAATAAAGGTGTGATTATTTTCTCTTGAAAATGATCACATATGATTATAGCTAAAATACAGCTCATTTTAGGCAGATGCTAATTGAACCAGGTGTCACTGTACTATTTTCTGTCTTCTTTCAGGACCAAAACATGATCTTTTCATAAACTGGTGGTACCTGAACAGTAAGTTCTGTGACAAAACCATTCATCCTTTATAAACCTCCTCTCCTTGCAGACCTGTGTTACAACATTATGTACTGTCTGTGTGTGCTTGCGGTTGTAAACAGTTAAAAAGGTGCTATATGGCTTTTACCCTCTGAGCAAATAGACACGCCATTATTTTTAATGCATGTTGCTTTTTGTCTTGTGAAAGAGATAAGGCTGCTGCAAGAGATCCTGAAATCTCTCAGATATTTTACAATATTCTTTAAGATTATGATTATACTAGAAGTAGAAATTAACTAGACAAATATGAGGTACATTAGTCAGAAAAATGGGTCACAGCTTGGTGGCTCTACTTACTGTGTTTGGCATCTGGATGGGGTCAATATATGCCTGAATATCATCATAATTTGACTGCATGCTGATAATGTCATCAATGACCTCCTCCATCTGCAGAAAAGAAGGCAAAAGAGTGTTAAGACTGCAACCAAACTGCATTGTAATGTTTAGCAGATGTGACACTAAAATCATATATGTATCAAAGAGCCTGAAACCTGATGACATGTGGGCCTGCAGGTACATATGTCATTCACGAAAGACGGAACGGAACTGGTAAGACTGTTTTGTCAAAGAGAGACTAAAAAAAAAAAGGAGACGCAGATAGCTGGAGGACTGTTGGTCAAAGTCTGGTAAGTTCAAAAGGGCCCGGACATTCTCTGTCACTTGTTAAGTCGTAATTACTGTTGCAAGGCCATAATGGGGCATTTAAATTCCGATGATAGCAAGTGTGAGTTATCGTCAGTTAGTCAATACCTTCATCCACACGCTGACTGTACACACAACATGTTAACACCCGTCCAGTCACGCACGCTGCTCCAGCTTACCAAAGACCAATTAAATCATTATGATGCTTTCATAAAATGTGGCGATAATGTCACTTTGAGTGTAATATTTAATCCTCGTAATTTTATATAGGACTATAATTAAGTCATATTTAGAGATATTTGCTCAATCTTATACTTATAAACTGTGCTACTACAAGACATGACCTGGAATAAATGTTTATGGGTTTATGTTTACGTGTGTGTCAGTCTAAGTTTGCGGGCGTCTACCTCTGTCTCATGGCTGGAGCCGATGTTGAGCATGGCCATGGGGCTGTTGGGGGCACTGTTGCCCGATATGAGCTGCTCAGTGCGCATGTGTGGGGAGTGGAGGGGAGGGGGTGCAGATGCTGAGCCCCCTGCGGGTCCTATGGGTGTGGGAGGAGAGGGGGGTATCAACCCTGCTGTCGAATGGACCGTCTAGGACCAGAAAGAGAGAAAGAAATGGCATTTGTTTGCCTAAAGGATGGAGTAAGATGCTGTTAATGAGACTGACTTAATATGAAAAAAAGAGTCTCAACAGATAGATACCTGTTTGGTGGCATAAGTGGTGGACAGGTATTCCTTCACCTGTTGTCTCCGAGACTGACGGATGTGATAGTCTGTAGGATTCTCCAGGTGGGTCTGTACCTGTGTGAGAAACAGACATTGGAATGAAGTTATCAGTTCTAGTTCCATTACTGATTCAGTTGTTCAGCCGCCCACTTTATTAGATATATCTGTTCAGCTGTACTTTAAAACAAATGTCTAATAATCTAAAACACATGGTAACAAATCAGTGCATTTAGCTGAGTAGACATGGTCAAACTGATCTGCAGAGGCACAAACAAACCATAGTAATGGAGAAGAAAGGTGATTTAAGTAACTTTTAATGTGTCATGTCAGTGTTTTAGAAAGTATTTTAGAAAAAAGAGGTTTTACAGAAAATGGCCCCAAAAAGGGAAAATATCCAGTGAGTGGTGGTTCTCTTGGCAAAAATGCCTTGGTCATGCCACAAGTCACAGGAGAATGGCCAGAGTGGTTCAATCTGATAGAAAGAGTACCTCAAATAACCTTGGAGGTATTCAGAAGAGCATCTCTGAACACACAACACAGTGAACAGATGGGCTACAGCAGCAGCATATACACTGACAGGCCACTTTATTAGGTACACCTGGTCCTAGCAAGGTGTACCTAATATAGTGGCCAGTGAGTGTACAGTCAGACCTTAGAATGGTAATTTAGTGTTAGAGACATTTTCTTCAATAGAAGTCTAAACAGTTACACCATTACACCATTTCTCATCTCAATAGAACACAAAATAAGCATTTTTTCATGTGCAGTACGACAGTAAAGGTTGTGTAAGCATTAAATCGAATTTGTACTGTATAATTTATTTAACATATAAACACTGCCACTGTTTGAAATCATTGCAATAACCGTATGTTACTTCAACGGACCACTACCAAAACCTTTACACTCTGAAAATCATTGTTTTTAATTGATTACGATGAACATACAACACACTGTCTGTGGAGTGTGTTCCTCAAACATACAACCCATTATCCCAGTCACACAACACAGTGATGACACTGACATTAATTCAGTAGAAATACCTACAGGAGTAAAGCCATGCTAAATCCTGTGCTGTGGCTACAAAGAGAAAAGGGCTCTTTGTAGTCGCCCTCTGTAAAAGAGAGCAGGCCTTGCTCCCCAATTCTACAGTGAAGGATTCTCCTCCTCAGTTTAATAAATACCAGATGGATTAAATCAAATCAACCAGAAACATTAAGAAAAAAATACATGTTTCCATTTCTTCTCGCTTGTTTGTCTTTACCCACATCTCGACAGTTGAAATAAAAACATATGATTGGCTGCCAGCTTTAAATGTGGTCTGATCTCATGAGCCAAAATATTTATTGAGTCATAATTGCTTGATTTATCTGGCCATGCCCTGTCAGCGCAGATCAAGTCCAAAGAAAAACAGCACAGGAGGAATAAAAAGCCCGGTGGGATTGATGGACAGACAGCTGTTGCAACAGCCACACAAACTTACCTAATCTATAACATAAAGAGACACTGACAGCACAGGTTTCATAAACATTAGACCACACACATGCTATACATTCTCACAGAGAAAACTGATGATGGAGCAAAATGCCCTATACAGGTAAAACTGCACACTCACTGTACTGATTAACAGATTAAAACAGCATAAGGTACACATAATGGAGTATTGCACAAACCTATACACACACAAACACACTGTGTCAAAGATAAGGACACACAGAGGCATCTTTGGAATCGGGCAAAATGTCACTCCAGCTTTATCTGTCCCTGTCTGACTCAGACTATCTACATCGCTCCTGTCTGTGCTATCACCAAACATGTCAAACCTCTCTTATCTGCCGTCTTCCTCCCCCTCTGCCTCCCTACCTGCTCGCTGCTGCTGCTGCTGCTGCTCCACCGCATTTTTCTCTCACTGCCTTTTTCAAATCTTTCCATGATTTTTTCCCCCGTGTGGCAGAGATCATGAACCCTGACCAACCCGTCACCCCCATTCATCTCCTCGCAGTGATTTCTTTCCCTTCCTCAAAAGATCAAAGCACACATCCCATCAGATTTTTTTCATTCATGCCCACATCCTCCAGTCATGATAAAATACTAAAAAGGCACTCACATATAGTGACAGTTCAAGCAAACTATTGGTCGATTAGTCAATAAAAGGAGAATTTTTGGACAATTTGATTTAATTTGTAAGGAAAAAAAGAAAAAAGAAAAAACAGCCAGACTTTTTTGACAATGAAGGTTTTTTTTGCTGTGTTTCTAACCTTTTCTACCATATAACTAACTGCACACATCAGGCAAAAATGGACACACACATAATGCCCACATCTACACATGTGCATGCCAAAAGTTTAAAGTAACTTTTACAGTTGCTATGTTTTGTTAAAGAGAAAAAAAAACAGAAATAGTGTGTGTTAGTTCATCTTTGTGTATACTATATGTTCATTGCTTTGTATTAAGACGACCAATAACGACTGACCTTCAGAACCTCCACGGGGACCTGCATGCTTTGGTAATGCTGTGGGGTGCTGATGGCCGGGGTGGGTGCCGGTGGCCCAGCCATGCGCTGCTGCATGTACTGCAGGGCTGCATTCTGCTGCTGTTGCTGCTGCCGCTCGCGCTGCTCCTCCTGCTGCAGCTGGTCTCGCATCAGCTGTAGTGACACAAATATATTGTGGTCTATGAACTGACTGAGACGTCCAATGCCTTGCCACTTTTAACTTTTTCTACTTCTTTGTTCATTTAGGGGTGGATAAGAAGAGCTGGTAGCTTGTCAGCAGACTGGTGAATCCCATGTGTTAAATCATCCTCTAAATACATAGAGTAAACAGTGTACATCAAAATGCCATAGGACCAAATAGCATGGCCAAATTTACCGGCGGAAAAATGGGAACACATAGACGACCTTCAAATAAATTGAACATCCTAAATGCTCTGGCACAGAGTAGAAGACTCCTGTCTCCGTGTGATCTTTGTATATAAATGTGATGTGCATAGCTCATAAAAGCCTTGGACAGTGGAAAGTATGTGTTTTACCTGCATCCGCAAGCCAATGCGTGAGGCCATTGCTGGGGGGCGAGGGGGCAGGGGAGGGCGAGCCGCCGTCAGTGCACCACAGTCCAGCCCGAGAGGTAGAGGATGCTGAAAAAGGAAAAGGGAGAGGTGGAAAAACAAGGTGAATAGGAGTGTGGATGTGACAGTATGTTATCGAGAAACACAAATAACAGAAGCAGAAGCAGCATGAGCGCCACTATCTTTTTCTACAGAAACCTTTTTCAATATGTAAATAGGTGTGTAGGTGATTAAGAGGGAGAGGAGGACCAGTTTCATCCTTTCTGAACTAAACTGTAGTTTGGGCATCCCCATCTCTGTTTCAAAATAACTATAAATGGCACAATAAGCTGACTAATGCAGGGCTATTAAACCAAGCAGCTGTGGATGTTCTATACATGCCTGTCAGCTTTTAACTGGGTAATCAGATCATTAAAAGTCAGAATAAAAATTAACCAACAGGTGCAAAATTACTCAAACAAAAGAATATTTTTGACTTTTGTTGGTGAAATTCTGTATCAGTCTTTATTGCAATAGGAAGGGGTCCGAGCACTTAACAGTCGTAGATGCTGATGGCATTTGGACGGGCCAAAATATGTGTTGTTTAATGGGTGCAGCCGACTTGAAACCTTTACCTTAATGCATCATTTGGAGACTGGTTTCACTCTTTTCCAACTCTGTTACAATTATCTTCATTACAGGTTAAAGGTTAATTCAATGGCTTTATCCCTGTAGGAAAATTCAGTCTCTGCATTTTACCCATCTGAATACACACACAGTATCTAGCATTAGCATTAGCATTAGCACATAGAACACATATTAGGAGCAATGAGCTACCATTGAAGGTGCTCAGGGACTAACTCCAGATCTTCATCAACAGGAGAATAAATTGGGTTTATAGATTGCCAGTGATCCAGAATAGATGTCATTACATTTTAGGAAAAGTAGAAGAAAGTTAAAATTTTTAATGAATTTTTCAAATCTTTCCATTTACTTATAATGGGTGAAATATGTGAAGAGGCGGGGTTTGTTGTGCCTAGCACCATTTGTTTATATAGGCGAGGCAAACAGAACAGTGATGCAGCATTCGATGCCAATACATGGCTTTTTATTCCTTAGACATACTCTATATGTATAAAGGCTTACCCTACATTAAGGCCATAAAGTGAACTGAAAATAACAATTAATTATTACAACATATAAAACTGATGAATATGACTATGTCTAGTAAATCCCACAGCCCTTTTCTTAGTAACTATAACAAAAATGGTAAAACAGTTACCATCTCCAGTGTAACACGTGTGCATCCTTGGTGCAGTCTGACAACATGTGTCACATCACAGTTAAGGGTACTAAGATAAAGGATGTTTTCAGTCATAACCTCTAAAAACTGTAAAATGAAGAGTAGTATTCCTTCGATGGTGGACAGGTCATGTGGGAGTCATGTGGTCTTGTTTTTCGTGGATGACCATGTGAGCAGAGGGATGATGGGGAACACCCCTAACCCTTTACACCACGTCCTCCTGTTTACCCTCAAGCACACACACACACTAACAAACACGCATACAGGCAACACACTCCAAGGGGACTCCCAAGATTCATAGTTCCCCTTCTGTAATGACAAGTGTTCATCCCCTGAGTGACTAAGCTCGTCTGGATTTAAATAAAAAGCTGATATCTGATCCTAGAGATGGCCAGGTGTTGACTATGCCCCACTGCATCTACTGATGGGATTTTATGACAATACTAACACAGTGATAGGGACATCAAGGTCTAAGCAACCAATCAGAATCGGACTTCTCCGAGCTCTCATCAGAAACACTGTCTGTATATGGTCATAAAGAGAGAAAGACAGAGAGAGAGAAAAGCTCATTGTGCATGAGGTACAATAAGAAGGGCAGCTCCTATTGAGAAGGACTGAAGCCGCCTGTTGTCCGAAGTGTACATTTCAGCACCCGAGGGGGCACACACTGCGCGCTTTGTGCCCATTGGATGGCCCACATGAAAAACACACACCCATGCAGAGATACACATTGAAATACTCACATTCCAACATCCATATGATCCAGAACTCCAAGAAAATGATCATGGCTTGGTATTTGTGATAAAGTGGTCCTGTCATGCACTAATAAAAGTCATGTGATACCAGAATATTCCATACAATTGCGTCAAATACTGTCTTTTCAAAAGGTTTCTTTTTCAGTTGTTCCTCGACATTGAAACTGAAAACTGAAATTACCCTGCTGACCGCCAGTATCTAAAACCAGCATGACTCTGTGTGAACCTTAACTGTGAGAATTCTCTCAAAACTGCACAAACTGATGTAACCCAACTAAGACCTGGCATCGAATACGTCAATACATTTCAGTCAGCAACTTACAGACAACCTCAAGTCATGGTAAATAGATTTATTTTTATGTTGTAAAACTGCCATGGGTGCGAAAAATAAGTTTTCAACATGAACAAAATGTAGATGAGATTTGTTTTTATCAAAATGGGGAATTGGTATTGAAAACACTACTCTCTATGAACCGATACAGAAGCCAAGGTATCGGGATCAGCACTGGTATCAACATTTAGCCCCAAATCCTGCTTATATATATATGTCAGGTGACCTACGCATACATTTACAATCTTTTTTATATGATCAGATTCTTGTTTGGTTAACATTAAACCTCCTGTCATGCCGTTACCACTCCAAGACACACCTTATCCAACTCTGAAGACACAAATTCTTGTTAACAGGAAATACTGTCACACTGACGCAACAGTTCTCACACTGCAGTAATGAAAAGTTACTTAAAAGACTAATGCTATCAGTGAGTCACTCCCTGTTTACCATAACAGCATATTTCAATCATATTGTGACATATCTCCTCTTCCTGTATTAATCAGCCAATAACAAGCCAAGAAACTGAATACGGCTCAGTTTTAGTCAGATTCTCCACACAAATAACTACTCCCAATGCGTAACATCATTGCACTAATGCCATTCACATGGATTATTGACGTACATAAGTGATTATTTTGTAAAAAATGTTACTCCCTCTTACATAATGTAGTTTATTCTAGTTTCACATAGTTCTCCTCACTTGCATTTATTATCAAATGTTTTTTACTCAAATTACCACGATGTCACTGTCTTATATAACATGATATGGATAAGAATATGTGACTGTGTAACAGAGACTGTATATAAAAGGATATCTTGCATGTGTCAGAGCGAATAATAAGACAGGGCAGTAAATAAAGGAAGTGCATTTATTAGCATGCCAGTACCAAAGAGTATATATAGTGGTTAAAGTGAAAAAGAATGGTGGTGTGCGTGAGAATAATCATGAATGATGGCTTAGCAGCAGCAGGATCTTTAGAGGGAGGTGCCTTTGTAGTATCGGAGGAAGGAGTTTATTTCAAGGTACAGATATACAAACAAACAAATGTGCGCACACAGATGCAGTGGTGGAATGTTGCACAGGGTATTTTTAGAATCTGACAAATGGGGTGATTACATCTCAATCTCAATCTACAAACCAGAGAAGGACATGTGCTGCGTTCAATCACTATGTACATACACTGAAGTTCATCAGGTGCACTCCAGGTCTTAGCAGTCAGTTCCTATAGATTTGGAATTAATAGTGGATAATTTTTTTTTTTTTTTTTTTACAGAATTTATAAACACACACACCTTCCTTCTGTAGCTCTGAAGACTAGTGCTGATCAGGGGTTTTACACCATACCTGTCTGAAAACACCTTGTGTGACCACCCAAAGTCTGTATCACGGAGGATATCCGTCAACAGGAAGGGATAGGTTCCTTTTTTCCACTCGGACCAATTGAATTACATAGATGCTGTTTGGATTTTGGCCCAGTGTCACCAAAAAAACATAACTTACTGCAACATAACACAATATACACTCGAGTTCACAACACATCAGCAGCATTAAAAATCAGATTTGTTGCTTTAGCTGACAAAACAATGTGGAAATATGGGTACAATGCACATAATAAAATGTGACCACATGGGAGCAGGAATGTGCATTATGTCATCAAGGTACAGGATGGCCCTTCAATTTGTATCTGTATGTATGAGTTTGGATATGTATGTGTGTGAAAGGTTTTGTTTCAGAATGCATGCAAAAACTGCATCATAATCATCAATGCAACTCCACTAAACTCTGCACAAACTGGTGATGATGAGACATGTAACGTACTACTGCCTTACTTTTCAACATATGAGAATTACATATGCATCACATGGCCTCCAACTATGACTCAGACATGATACATAATGCATACATAACACATGTACACACACATGTACACACACAGTGATAAGATGCAACTTCCTGCTTTCATATGGTGACACACAGCTACCAGGCAGCATGATCTCCCACATGGGCCTTCCCATTGCCTGGCATCCACTGGGGTAGGCAGGCATCTGTGACGCAGTAGAAACACACTGCAACCATTGTGTGTTAAATGCTGTGATGTCACAGACCCTTCACTTCAAACACTGACAGCCAGTGGGAGGATGTCGAGCGGAGGAAGCCCAGTTCAGAGGTCACCTCTGGATTGTGCCACAGATTAGTCACAAATGTATGTGCCAACTATAACCACACAATATATAGCACAGTACATCAGTTATGACACTGCGCTGACAGCTTAGTTTTTTTTTTTTACACACACATGCACAAGTGTACAATGCATACACACAAATAGAAATGTACACACAAGCATATACAGTACACACTTGGGGGCAGTATGGGAACATGGCACCTGTGGTCAGAGACGTGTTGTTAATTTGTTGGTGTGTGTATTTTTGGAAATCACTGTGCTATGCTATGAAGGCCTTTTCAACAGCCAAGACTAAATGTGGGATGTGGGGACACACAAATACACTGAGCTGCCTTCTAATAACAAAGAGTGCACATTCACACATATGCAGCTGGAGCTCAACAGTGAAACTCCAACATAATTTACAGTCAGTTTAAAAATCAATGGTTGTCATATACAGTATTAACAGGGATGCTCTCCTCAAATCACACAACAGCTGTGTTGTCAAGAGAATTTCAAGCAAAGCTTTGGAAAGTCTTAAAAATGAAAATGCAAATTATGTGCATTTCCACAAACTGGTTTGGGGCTGAATACATTAGGCTGTATTGTGTTGAGAGCAGGTGGCGCTGTAGGTTAAGTTACATATAGCTGTAATGAACAAAGTAGAAGAAGCAGAGCATTCTGTAAGTTTTTTTCATCTTAAATAGCTGTGATGTCTTTTTTTCACAGATGGAAAAGAGAAATAATCTGCATTCCTCATCACATCATGTCTAGCACAACTTGTTGACATGAGTATCTGGGAATACACAGCAAAAATGATGATCTGTCACATAAATGTTCAGTACTTCTGATTTTATTTGAAAAAGGTTGTTTTCATTTCCTCTATGCACATTAATATTTGGCCAAAAATAACAAAAAACAAATAAATTAAACCTGTGAAAGAAAAAAAATGTAGGAGGTTTTTGCAAATTTTTGCTGTTTCCAACATTTTCCAGTGCACCATTTAAAAATGCGCATTAATTACATTTATGGAAATGCTTCTAATGAATTATCATCTCTTGACAAGCACTGTGCTACTGTGCTGGGTAGGTCAGCTCCAACACACAAATGTATTAAAAGTACTGCTAATGTTAATGTTTTAATCCTCTTCAAACTCATAAATCAGAAGCATTTAATTCAGATTATTTATGTAAAAAGCTTCATTTTGTGGCCTTTCCAGAGTCAGTGATACAGCATTTGATTTTGGTAGTTTTTATTATTGATACATGTATTGTTAACAAGAGCTTTGTCCAAATAAACGACACAAAGGTCTTGCATATGATACCACAGTGTTCACCTTACATCAACCTGTCCATCACTGCACAATCACACACCAAC
>JAPQRQ010000022.1:21906218-21922216 GCA_037367365.1 Apogon talboti
ACACAAAGGTCTTGCATATGATACCACAGTGTTCACCTTACATCAACCTGTCCATCACTGCACAATCACACACCAACACAGACACACGCCCTTTCCACATTAAGCTATCTGTCTGCCTGCCTGCTCTAATGACTAAAATAACCCCCCTGCTCTCTGTTCTCCTTTTCAGGAACACACTGTTCCCCTGAGCCCCAGTGTGTTTTATGTTTTGTTTGTTAACGTGTGTACAGGCACGGGTATATGTAGGTGACAATATTTGAGCGGGACGCTCTGTTAGCTTGAGTCGACTCTTTCAGCACATGTAAAAAGACACATAGTGTCAAAATCGCCCCACACATACTGAACGAGTAAAGTTAGTAGGATTATGTGACAAGGCTGGCATGGCAAGTATGGGGTCCTTACCCCTTCCTCTTTGGTCTCACACATACATAAACAGCTGTATCCCTTAGCGACAGAACACTCCGAACTGTTCGGTGTGGAAACGCAGACAGAGAGACTGGCAGTGAGGCCAACAGACAGATCATTTTCAAACATTAAACACTGGTATTCTGTTGAGGGAACCAATGGCACTTTTAGCCAGAAAAACTTCCCTGTTACCACCTCACATCTGTAAGACTTACAACTGACAGTGGGGATTAGATTACAGCACACAGGGCCGTGTAGGATGCACGCCGCTAGGGATGACACCACCTTACCCTACCACGACAATGGAAATATGTACATAATATTTAATTTGTCACTTTTTATTCAAATTTTTTATTTTTAATTCCAAATTCTTTATTTATATAAATATTTATAGAAATACCAAATTTCTTATTTTTCTCTTTATATTTTTCATTTTCACGTGTGTGTTTTTTCTACCTGTCTTTTCTATCTGCGATTGCTTGTTGTATGTTGCTGCTGTTAAGTGTGCAATTTCTCCATAGTGGGATAAAGTCTTATCTTATCTTATCTTACCTTATCTGACCTTATCTTAGGATGCTACTAATTATGATTCAATTCAGCCTTCTTAGTCAGAAAAGCCCATGTATAACATAGGGAAGATGCACAGTCATTACAAGTGTGAAGGCCTCCTGTAACAAATACAGAGAAGTACCTCAGCACACACAGTAAGACACTTGAAGACATAAAATTACCTGTTAAGAGAGGAAAATGATCACAAAGGCGAAGAGGCTCTCCTTATGCTGCTGACTACATGTCTGGAAACTGGAGGGAATGGATGGAAATCTGCAGGGATTGAGCATGATGAAACAAACAAACAAAAGAGAACAGAAATAAAGATGATTTATTAGTTATAAAATGTTAAACTGTACAAGTGAAGAGATTAAATAGTTATAATACATAATATGCCTCTGTGATATATGTGGACATGCAGTATAGGAGGCAGTGAAGTGGTGAGCAGCAGGTGTGCAACACACACACAAACATCAAAACTAAGAAAAGTGAAGACTCCACAGCGGAAGCAACAGAAGCAACGGACCGTGGTTAAACCTGGTGAGTGCGGGTGTGTGCACATGTGTAAAGATGCTTTGACTATGTAAATGTATTAAAATGTGGGCTATTATTAACGGTTTTATCATTTTATCTTCAGTAATATGGATGATTCATAATTTTAATATTTTTTTTTGTCATCATCAACTCAAAACAAAACACATTTTCTTTTCTAAAACTGTCCATCATATATATGTAATATCAATGAACTCGTCAGTGTGCAATATTTGTTAAAGAATGAAAATATAAATAGAAAAACACAGATATGTGATGACTTGAGAAACATTAACATTGAATCCATCATAACAAATTGATTCAATGATGTTGAGCTATTAAAAGACTTGATGAAGCACTAATCTTGAGTTTTACGCTTTAGCCATTCTGTTTGATTTTATTAAAAACAGAAACTAAATTTACTGAACTGTTTTGACATATCGCTCAGCCCTCACTGCCTCTCACATGTACCTTTTAACCCTGTTTTTCAAGTGATGAGCGTTGCAACTGACTGACTGAGTTCTTCACAACAAGCATCTTCCACCTCCTGCTGTACATTTCATCATGGATGGAGTTAGTGTTAGTCAGTGTCCTTGGACTGTTGTCAGCTGTAGGTGGACAGAAGCGTCACTGTGATTTACAGACAGTGAGGAACTGCCCTCTCTGTTGAAAAATTCTTCGACGTGAATTACGGTCATTATGCAATTTTCTGCTCTGTGACCAACTTTTGAAGGTCGGCAAAATGAATCACGGTAACTCCTGTTCAATGTGTGAATCACAAAGCTTATCACCTTCTAAATAGAGTCTAAAAATAGTTACACAGATCATATGAAGGAGATGGATGTAGAAAATAGTGAAGACGACACTAAGTTATCAGCCCAAACATACTGTCAGTTATATCTAATCAAAGTACCACACACAAAGGACAACAGAGCCGCATCATTGATAATAACCACAATGCATCACTTCCCTTTTTACCGGTTTTCACAACTCCTACTTTTGTCAGTGGTGCAACTTCCTGTGCAGGCAACCCAGGGAACGAACAGAAGCTGTTTTTGTACCACATTTCCTTTAACTGAGGGCAATGTAACCAGGTGATATTAGGATTCATGTACTATTCCACAATAAACAATTTAAAAAAAAAACAACCTTAAGGATAATGTAAACCTGTCCTGTATGAAGTCAGTAAAGCTGTTCCGTCTCTAACCAAACTGGTTAGACATGACCAAAATCACTACACAAGTCCTACGCAGAATATGTGGCGACACAAACACATATTCGCGTTCCGATCTACAGATAGTGTACACCCAACAAGTTGTAGTGCAGGTGCAGAGCTGGTATCTTATCATCTAGGACAGGAGTGGTTCAAACACACCACAACTAAACTATTTGGCCTCAGTTTAGCCTTTTCATTTCTTGCAGACATTTTTCCTCCAAAATAGCAAAGTCAAATTTATCTTCTTCACTGGCAGACAGTCAATATTTGTCAATGTTTGTTTCGCATCAATATTTATAACCATTGCTAAATAATGCTAGTTATTTCCTTAAATACAACACAGGACAATCAGTTTAATGTGTGTAAACTTTGGCTTCTGTTGCATTTTATGCTATTTTATGCTCATGTTATGAATTTTAGATAGAAATTTTAGGTTTTATTTAACTTCATGTTGTTTAATTATGATGTTTCATCTCCATTTGTATGTTCTACCTGTGTCTATTTCATTTGTGCAAATCATTTTTTTTCCTTCTTCTAAAGCTGCATTTATTGCATGGAAGGTGCCATACGAATAGTTTATTATCATATACTCAGGTTTACGGGGAACTGCACACAGCTAAAAAGTCCACACAATCACACTGTATTACAATTCACTCAGTTTCATTTCTCATTCAATAGCAAATCAGCATGTACTCAGACGTGACAATGATGCCAACCTGATGAAAAAAAAACCAACAACTCATTTTCAATTAATGCAGCATTTATAAACTCAAAGTTCTTACCAGCAACTCTCCAGCTATCCCAAAGACAACATAGTGTATCCAAGTGAAATCTGCGTTTGCTGGCTGGGCCCGACCAACTGCTGTATACATATGCCGGTTCACTGGATGTGACACCACTCCTCCTCCACCAGCCGAGTTACATTAGGGTGAGTAACTGTCACTATTAGTCACTATTCCTGCCTCCGTCTCTCTAACCAGCAGCTCTGCCTCTATTTGTCCTCCTCCTCTTCCTCCACTCCGCCTCTTCCCCTAAATTAGCCTGAATGCTGTAGTCTGGTTCAACAACAAGGAGAGCCCTGTGTCCAGTAAACTCATCTCTCACTTCTTCTCTGTTTCTTTCTCATGTGGAACTCCTCCTCCTTCAGCCCAGCCTCCTTCCTAGAGCAAAGCGCAGCATATGCATAACACCAACACATGGATGTGCCGACAAACACACAACCCGTTGACGCAAGTCATCTGCCAGATCATTATGAATGTGAGAAATAGGAGGCAGTGAATAAGCAAGTTTACTTCTTAAATTACACTCACACACACTGACACCCTGCCACACACACACACACAAATATGCACATAAACCTGCCTGGTTAGATGATTAAATTAAAAAAACTACACCATCATCATTTCATAGGTCAACTGAACGATCACCTACTTATGCTTTACCATAATAAAATATGATGCTTCTATGCTGTAAATACTTTTGTTTTTACTGAATGTGCACCATTAATGGCTGATTTAAAATGCGTAATAGTAAAAACGATCCTTGTTGAAAGATGAACCCACACAGTGATTGAATGACAACAACAGCTAATTACAAATGATGCAAATCACTAAACAGCTTTCAGGGATGTCACTGAGAATCACGAATGCCTTCTGACATATTGCATAGTAGAAGATCAAGGTCAAAAATGAAACTAGTACATTTAAGATGTGAGAGTTACAGTATATTATGAGTTACACAGTAAATCATAGGTCAATGAGGCCTTAGGGTGACCTAGAAAACTCTAAATCTTTGCAATGGTCACGATAGCTGTACTTCACAGTTATAGCTAACCATAAACACTGGTGTGAGCCCTGAACGAGATTCGTTTACAAGAAAGAGTCATCTTGAATCACTTCTGCTTTGCCTAACTCCATACTTGTGCATTCACTCTGTCAAGCACACAGATTTATATAATACACAAACATACTCCAACAACATATGGAACAACAAAACACCTGGATGTCAAATACTGGCAGATAGAACCATTCAAGGAGCCTCCTGGTGGTGAATCTGTGCAGAAAAGCGTTGTAATGTCACTCCGTAGCACGTTAGCCCACCGAAATATGTACATGCTGTTAATGTAGACAGTTGTTTTACACAAAAGATATAGCAAAAATTAAAGAGGACAAAACCTGAAAAAGGTCAATCAAGTGATGAAAACATCATAAGCACAGCTCACCAAACCACAAGCAACAAACCTTGATTAAAATGAGGAACTTAATCTACATTTGCTTTGGCGAAATAAACGTGTAGTCCGCTGGCACTAATACGACCTATATGTGCACGATCAAAGAGGTTAAGGCCTTTATTCATCTGACTCCAAATGTAAGTCATGGAAATCTGCAGTGCTATATTGTACAAGGTTTTTAAGATGATATTTTCTGTTTATTTTACTTGACCTTTATTTAGCCAAGAAAGATGACTCATTGAGATGAAAAATCTATTTATATGACTTGCAAACTAACCACACCGTTACCACTACAAAATCGACACTAGTCATTCTGAGGACAGCTGACAACTAGCTTTGGCTTCATGGGAATTTTTCGTCATGAGTGAATAAAATGATTTCTGTTACACATCATGTTTCAGTCAGACTTTTGTGATACATTTGTTGCGCGTATTCCCAATGTGATCACAACGAAAATATGATTTATCAGTCAGCCCGACAGTCTAATAATTATTTCTATACTCTCTATTCATACTCCTCGATCTTATGTCTCTGAATGTAGAAACACAAACATTGGTATCAAAGTGCCACTCGGCTAGTTGTGCCTATCACAACAGAGGAGAACACTGGCCGGCGTGGTTCAGCAGTACCCGACTGACAAGCATGCCTTGTTTGTACACAAAGCATTCACCAGTGGGCCAGCTCCACTTCTCATAGTGCCTGCAGTGTATTTACTGGGTTATTTTGGTCCTGGGGCAGGACCCCTCCAGGCCCTCGGCTTATTGGTCAGGAAAGCAGCGTTCCTGTCAAGTCTGGCCAATCATAAGGGATTCATGTAGGAGGGGAAATCATTGACCAAGACAGCCTTGTACTCTTTCAACAATAGCCAGTAGAGACGCAGGACCCACACACACACACACACACACACACACACACACACACACACAAACATACATACATACAGTATATACATACACCACCCTGGCCCCTCTATACTTGACTGGCGGGCAAGCTTCCCATTATTTCCTCCCTCAGTCACCATGGTTGCAAAAATGTTGCTAACTACATACACAGCCCATCTTTGTAGTCTATGGAAAGTGTTGGTTGATTGCGATGATGTGTCTAAGTGAAGTTTGACCCACATATGCTTACCTAAGGCTACCTCCCTCAGATAGTCAGGACAGTGTTGTCAATATCCAGCGGTAGAATGTTTACAACAGTATGAGGCCCTTCCATGACATACAAGAAAACACTTACTCTGACATATCTGGTGCCAACTAAGACACCTCTGATTCATTTTTTTAAGGAAGTCTATGTGGGATAAACCAGTATGACTGACGTTAAAATATGTTACTTCTTTTTTCATCAAACAACTTAGGCTTTTGTTTCCTTGTCCATGCTTATCATTCATGTTACCTCATGTGACCTGGAATGATCTATCATTGTGTGCATTACTGTCAATCCTGCTTACAAGGTTTGAGGGCATAAAACCTTTCTGTTCACTCTAAAGGCATATGTACATGTCATCATTAATTAATAACATGTGTATTATTATCTACTAATCATATTACATGATCTGCTACAGTCAGATTTCCTGATCATAACCCAATTAGGCCTCTTTTTCTTTTTTTTTTTTTTTTAGGCAGCGCACCCGTTTTCTATTTAGGGCAGAATTTCCCAGTTATTAATACTGAGTAAACAAAAGCAGGGCATCTATAATGGGTGTTTTTTCTCCAAGGCAGCGTGGTCTGTGTGCAGTAACCAGCCAACCAGCTGTACAGCATTTCTTTTTGCATGGGTGAGAGTCACCATGTTCAGTGAGATAGAATGGAAGGAATTTGGGAGATGTTTTAGCAGATAAAGTATGCACTTACACAAAAGTCATTTAAATATGGCCATCAGACACTAAAACCCAACACTGGGTGAAGGTTTCCACCACCCCCACTCTCATTGGGATGAAGAATATAGCTACCTTTGGCCCCTTTCAGACATTTAAGAGGAAAAGGAGAGAACATATACAGTAAAGGCAGGGGAAGGGTTAAAAAAAGGGAGGACAGAAACATCTGAAAACCATGACAGAGGTCACATCGGGGTTAAGAGGCTGATAGTAAGATACGATTACAAGTGAACCTTCTCTGTGAGTGTGTGTGTTTATATTCATGTGCCAGCATCCATTTCTTGTCCTCTGACCAAATATGGGGGCAGTCTTTGATTAAACAGTGCAGACAAAGGAATCCTGTGTCTTTATAAACAGCGCCAACAAAGCTTTATACAAAATATTGCCAACTCTGGATCACTTAGTTTAATTTTAGAGGAGTCTGAATGCTGTACCGTGTATTGACAACAGTATGCTTCCAATTTTTCCTCCAACAGTTTAACACAAATATTGTTCTTTTTCAACATGGCACTGCCTCTGTGCACAGAGAAATGGTTTTCTCAGTTCTGTCTGAACAAAAACAACTTAACTGTCTTCACCTTCATCCATCACCTTTGGAATGAAGTGGAATGCTCACGGGAAGCCAAGACTTATATAAGCTTCTGTGGTTAAACTGCGTGAAATCTGGCCAAAAAACTAGAACCAGAAATGAGGAATCTTAAATAACAGCAATTAAATTCTAGTGATTTGGAATGATGTGCTCAACAATCATAGAGTATATTGCTGAATTTCCTGCAAAAACTGTTCTTTCCCAGATTATGAAACAATTAGGGGGAAGAGAGAATTTTTTAATATGCCACAAAACTGGGACAGATTACAAACTAATAATTATACAACTTGATTTTTAACATTACTGTTACCAACAAATGAAAACCCTTGTAAAAGTACACAAAGAGATAAGAACACTATTGATAGGAATACACAACCAAAACCACAGCTGGGCAGTGATATCACAAAGGGTTAAATAAATTTTAAAAAATCTCACCTTAAAGCAATTGTGGTACCAAAATAATCGTATGATACAATGATGATCTGGTGTCACTTCACCTTTAATCCCACCTTAATGAACATCAGCCTGAGGAGAAACTAACCAAACACATAACAGATGTGAATGCAGACACTTCTCTTCTTGTTCTTTTAATATTTTGGAACATGGTAAACTGCCAAAACTATTACTACCACTACCACTAGCATCGAAAGTTCATAAATGGATAAGCAAGTACAAAAATATTACTGGAAACATTAATGTGGAATTAAATAAATGTTATTTATACATGGGTGGAAAAATATTTTTGTGTCGCTGGAGCGTCAAAACAACCTAAATCAAATGTAGCCATGATATCCAAGTCAATAGCAGGTCAATTAAATGCACCCAAATAACTGAGTTCTAAAGTTCTACAACCAAACATTAATTGATTGAAACTCCAGGAGCAATTTGGTAAAAATTGCGTCTCTGTTTTTCTGTCCTTTGACACTATTCTGGAAGTGCTGAACACTAAAGCCTACACTTCAGTAAACCTGTCTGAAGAGTTTAGAGAGCAAAATACTAAGGGCCTCAGAACTCCAGACAATAAATGAGAAAATGTTAAACATTCAGTGACAACACTTACATTGCTACACAGCCTTTGAAAACAACAAAAAAGGCATCATATACACACTGCTGTTGGCTTTCACCATGACGCACACTCAATGCAATGCTTATGCAATCTCAGAATAAATGCTACTACATTTATTCCCATCCATATTTGGCTAAATTTTTTGGCCAAGATCCTGTATTAAAGTTGTACAAAGTCTTCTCCATAAGATTCTCAATGGAGTTCCGGTCTGGAATCTGTGGTGGCCAATCCATGTGTGAAAATGATGCCTCATGCTCCTGAATCATTATTTCACAATCTGAGCCTGATTAATCTATGCACGGTCAAAAAAATCCCCTAAAGAAATGCCGAGTGAGGTCAGCTGACCTCATTTTATGGACATATAACATTGATCAATATGGATTAAACCCAAATTACAAAGTGTTTCAGTACAGTTTACAGCAGACTTGGAGGAAATTATACTTAAAGATTGCTTTTAATTCATATAAATTATCAGCTTTTAAGCCTCAAACTGAGGTGGGGCACACTGGTAAATTGGTAGAATGATGCTCTTGTTCCCTAAGTGATCTACAGTAGTGTTTGCAAACAGTTATTTTCATTTTACAGTAGAAGTGACTGATCATCTTGTGAGGGCTAAACTTGCAGAAAACAGACGACCCCTGAGGTTTAAACTAACAAGCACACTGATCCAACAGCTGTGGTGTGTGCTTTAAAGCTGCAGCTGGACGCCATTCTTACATATAAAAAAAAAGGCTGCATAAGATCGCCGCTATTGTCTGTCAAAAGAGGATATGAAACAGTGGAATGAAGCTAAGATGAGGAAGTGGAGTCACACATTCAGCATATACCCTACATGGCCCACCCACGCTCACCTCTGATGTATCATGGGTCATGTTGTCACAAATCACATGCCAAGATGTCACGCTTGTGATTTTCAAGAAAAACCCCAGATTTTAGTGACCGAATATATTGTGGGTTGTGGGTTTACAGTTTTGTTTTGATTTAAAAGGAAATTCAGTATACCATAGAGACAGTTCCTCATATGTGTTTACCTGCTCCAGTCACGAAGGGGAAAGAAAGCCTTCCATGGAGATCGGTCCATATGGCAAACGGATGAACCTTTGTTTACACACACCTGATGCTCTTTCACACTAGAGTACATCCATGGATCTAGGCCACTTTACCTGTGTGTGTTGGTGTGTGCGTGAGCGTGCACCTCCGCCTCTGTTTACCTACAGAAAATTAACCCCATCACCGACACTTACAAGCGGACACGAATCCAATGAGGCTGAAAATATGATCTCCACACACAAACACACACATTTTTCCTTAAACACAGCACCCAGGATATGTTAGATCTCATTTGTGCACTGTGGCAAAATGATCAGTTGTGTCCAACACTGAAACAGACATAGACAAAAAACCCGAGTAAGAACAGAAACACACAAAGGTGGGTTTTAGAACAACCGGTCACAACAATAAACTCTCCTCAGAGGTTTCAGTGCTTCATTCTCAGTGTTTCTGACTTGCCCTGGTCTTGTCAGTGCAGCTGTGCTATTGGAAAGAGAATGATCAGTCTGCCGGGCGTCACTGCTGCTCTACATTCTGTCCAGTGACCTTTGACCTTGCTGACAGTGACCTCACTGCACAGTGTGCTCACTAACCTCTGACCTTGCATAGTGTTTGCACTTCATAACCCCGTTGACTCCTCCATGTGCATGTGTCCCCTTCTACACTGTGCTTTTGCGTTGCACACACATGCTTGTTTTGGGAGGGTAGTCGGTGCGCTGAGGTGAAGGTGAAGTCCTACCACAGCAAAACACACACCTTTCATTTATTCCTTTCTTACACAACTGGTTAAAGCAACTTACGTCTGCCTTATCAGTTAAATGTATCTGACAGTGTGTCATGTCAGTGGTGGCATATTTGTGAAATCCTGTTTGGTCTCTTCTCTCCGTTCTCTCTTCCTCTGACAGAATTTCAGTTCAAAGGCATTCTTAGGAAATCGTATCAACTCTCCAGGAGGCACATGACCCAACTACAAGACAATAATTCAATAAATGTATTTATGGACATGTGGTGCCAGGGCCTCAGTTTTGTAGTTACTGCTAAACTGTGTGCCAGTGCTGCAGCTATAATCTGGTTACACAATGGAAATGTTTTTACTGTTGAACTCCAAGAAATGAGGCAGAGACAGACAAAAAGTGAAGATGTGACAGAGTTACTGAAGCATTGAGACAAAGGCGTGACGAAATAACTGTTGTTTAACTTACTCATATGTAATGCCTACTCTAAACCGCAGTACAACAACAATATCCTCTGGGTTTATGTATGTTTACATGAATAGAAACGTGTAAATGTGCTTGCACTGAATATAACCAACAGGATTGACCAATTACTCTGACGTGTCCAAACACAGTTTCGTCACGGCCGTCGCTCACTCCACTCCCATGCATGTTCATGTCCATCTGTGTTCATCAGTGTCTCAGTCACAACAAAGAGGTGGACCGTCTACAGCCTGTTAGTATCACATTTCTCTTTTTAATCAATATATGACCAACAATCTACAGCTACCATGGAAGAAGATTCACCAAGAAATCAAATTTTATTTTAGGATTGCAACCTATAGAACTAAGAGGTATAAACATCTACAGGAAATATGTTGATGACTCAGTATTGGCTGATATATATGTATATGTAATCAATCGTAATGATCAGGCTGTCCCTCCTATGCACTTGCAATTCCTCGAGCCATACTGCTATAACTGCTGTAATGGCTAAAAACACAAACCCCAGGCTATCAAAATAGTTGAGTGACCTCAGCACTCTTCTGTCACTTCCCTAAATAAGTGTGTTTTACGAGAAGTGATCGAAAGCAAAACAAAATTTAGAACACCCACATATACAACATCATATGATTTATTAGAAGTTAGAGGGGTAGTAGAAGTGCCAGTTAAGCCAATATTTCTCCTTTAGGATTTTCCCTCATCATCAAAAATCCCAAATTTGTATCATAACAGAAGTTGTTCATCTGTTCTCTGATTCTGGTGAGTCACGATCACAGGATTACACAAGGGTACTCACCAACTACCAGCTACCAGACCTTCCTGATTTAACCTTTGAACCCTACTGTTTCTGAGGGAAATGGTGTGGATAATCACAGTGGCGAAGGCAGAGAGGTCATGGGTCAGGACCCAGGATCAAATGTCAGATGTTTGATCTAAGGTCGTACACATGCTGTATCTGCACTAGGACTAGAAGGGAATAATCCACACTTCAAATGGCAATCACAGTTAAGGATGTAAGGTTTAAGCACTGCTGTTACTCTCATAAAAGCAAAAATATGATTATAAGATATGGAGTCAGACAAACAAGATGAAATTAAATTCACAGCTAAACCCTACAGATATATCCTATTATTGGAATGACAACATGCATTTTCCACTCTATACTTGCGCACTATTAATAATATTAGGGTATGTTAATACAGTCCACTGTGCCATTAGGGGGACAAAAGGAACATAAATGGCCAGCTGTGTGTTCATTATTTTTGTGTTGGCACCATGCGGTATCTGAATAATCAGTGTTACAGTCGGTTCAGTTTATACAACCCCAGCTTATACATAGCAGCATACCCCAAGGCTGAGGTGTTGTTACTGACACCGGCCTGACCACTGCTTATAAATGGCAAAAGGGGCAGGTCTGTGCAGACATTCACTGATGACAGTAAAAGAGAGGGAGTGATGCTCACAGATCCAAAGTGGTACCCAGGCAAAAACAGCAGCAGAGTTTAAGTCCAAAATAGCAGTCAAATGCCCTGCGTTTTCACTTTTCTGTGCAAATCAATGTCTTCTCAAAGCTCATAAATAGGATCAACAATAGTGTGTCGACCATATTTTCTTCTTTCTAGTGTCAGGGCTGTTCATCATCCCCTCAGTGTTTTTATACCAAACTGCCATGTGTTGTTGTGATGCTTGCGCAGCTTGCATAAGAACTTCAGAATGTAAACACAAAAATGCAGAAATATTTTGCTTTAAATTCAGTCATTTATCTGGATTAAAGTGAAGCTTATGTTTTGTGTACTTTTAAAACACGAATGACGAATGTGCCGCTCTTGACGTGTGCATTTAGACTTAAAATATATAACAAACTCCAGCAATGTAAAGAGCAAAATGGGCAGAAAAAATGTGAAATTCGTGGATTTGGTGGTGTTTTTGCGGAGCGTGTAGTTCACTGGCGGTATGGAAATATCACTTACCCGCTGTGAAGGTCAGACAGAACGAAGTGAAGAGTCAGGTTCAGGAAAAGTGCGTGCCCACTTCTCTGAGCCGATCTGGTGAAAAACCAAAGCTGCGTTGTCAAAGTCAAAAACAGAGTGAAGAAAAACTGGAAGTCAGTTTTTTTTAAATTTCCACAGACAAGCTACAGGACACACAACAGCAGGTACTTTGCTGGCCAATTTGTTTTCGTTTTGACCGTCGAGATGTCACAACTCAGAGCGTCTGCGGTCACCTGTGCCACCACCAATGGAAAAGCGCACATGGGCTTGTGGGTAGTGTAGTTTCGTGTCCACAAAACACGTCCCGCCACTATTTTGAGGAGATGACGTGATGCGTGTTGACTACTGAGTTTGAGAAGGTCCCTTAACTTATTTGGCCAAAATACAGTGAAGACAAACACCGGAGCTTTACTTCGTCTGTTTGTTCTGCCTGATGTTAAGTCTTTGCACAGCGTGTTGACTGGTTCAACCACACGAGCAACCTGACAAGCAACATGCACTGAAAAAGAAGAAAAGCCTGTTTTCTTTGGTAACACTGAATCATGTAGTTTTGTGCTGAGGTAGTACCGACAATGACCACAAGAGGGAGGCACAAAGCCTGCGGTGTGGAGATATTTTGGTGTCTGCACAGGATAGAAACACACAGTAAACTCATGTTAAGTCGATAAATAAAAGCAACATTTACATAATAAAATAATGATATAAATATTAATTAGAAACAAACATTAATAGTTAATAATTCAATTCGGTTTCAGTGGGAAAAAATCTAATGATACAGATTTGACAAGGTGAGAAATAAGAGCAAGAAATTCGTACTCACTCAGCACCTATTTCTGCTTGTTTTGTATTACACTTTAATTGTAGTCCCAGTTAACAACACTGACATCTACAAAGGTTTTTTTTTTAAATAACTAAACTAAAATGAACACATTTTTTAAATTATATTTTTACCTACAGATGTATTAAAAGAACAATATCCAGGAGTTTAATTATTTGTGAATTTATTAAATCTAAGTATACCAAACCATTTTGGGGATGCATACACTGCTGAAAAACTTAGAACTTAATAGGGCCGTACCATTTTTACCACCTACTTAAAAATAGATTGTTTTAAATAGGAGCAACTATCAGGCACAAAGTATGCTATAGCCTAAAAAGACGATACACACACACACAAAGACAATTGACTGGAGACTTGTGAATGGGCAGTTTTAGGATTTATTTCAGTGCACAAGTTCATCACTGTATCTCTTGTCCGATGCAACTAGACCACCCACTTAGACAATCAACTGCTGCTAATGTAAACATCAATTGTCCTCTGCGGTAAGCAACTGCAGTCAACTAGCTTTTACTCTCTAGACTTTGAGTCCATCTTATGAATAGAAGCATATGTTGTTGTTACATAATATGTATATGTGCACACCAAATCAGGTTTTGTCATTTTCACTGTGCACGATGGAAGGAGAATAAACTAGTTTCAATTATACTGTCGCTCTCTCCTTCCATAGCACATCCTAATCAAGCAAGCGATTTGTGCAATTTTCCCAACAATCATTTTGCCATTAGACAGATCACATAAATCATGTTGTTTAGCCATTCAGGAACAGCTTGCAGTGGGAGGCACAGGTCACACAACACTGGTCTACAAGTAAAATGCTTCCAGAATAAAAGTGGTGAAATTTTTCCACGTGTGAGTCACTGATAAAGAAAAAACAATTCAAGAATGCTGGTTGGCTGAAGTTTCCCAGCTAGTCTTGGGTCAAAATGTGAAATTCGAGAATTAACGAGAGAATGGGTTTTACTCCAAAGGAATATTTGTCTCAGAGGGACCAGATGTACCTCAAAACACTGTCTGCACATTACAATAGTTTCACTTTACAGGTTCTGTCTAGTGGAAGATTTATACATCTATTATATAAGTGTACATAAACCAATATATGTGTGGAATAACACTTTATCATAGACCTGGAAAACATCAGCAAACCAGCACTTTTGTTATTTGTTTTCCAATTAATCTGATTAAAATATGTAACATTGAGCGTATTTAATTTCTAAAGCAGATCATTTCTAAAAAATTGTAGACCAGTGTAATCAGCAAGACAAGGTATTTTTGTTCCAAGAAACATTTGACAGAAAACAAATACTGCCCAAAACAGCAGTTGAATGGATGACATCTGAGGTAAATCGCCTCTTTGGCCCCTTCAGTCTACAGCAGTGTTATTGATAACCACACAATACTATGAGAGGCTGCCTTAAATTAAATACACCAAAGAAAAATGCTGTTTTAACAGGATAATGCCAGTCTGTTGATGAAATATTGTCAAAGGACAAATTTAAAAAAAAAAAATCTTCACAGAAGTGGAGGATAACACAAATGATCCACCCTGTTAATCCTTGACTTTCCAAAAACTCTTTGTCACATGTAGGTTAAACATCCAATACTATTAACTCTGTGAGGGCTACAAGGGCTGAGTAATATATCAGCATTTATTAAAATTAACTATCACAGTATTTTCTACACTGTGGACAGAAACAAAGGTAATGACAGTCCAGCTGTAATGATTATAATGTTTAGAATTTTTTTTTTTTCTTTAATAAGATACTTCTGCCAATCAAATCCAGGGCAGAATTTTTCCCAGACGTTGAAATTTAACAATTAGTTTTGATGTAAGATTTCATGCCGTCTAGATGTGAAGTTCCAGATTATAACTATAGTGAATTTGCAAATCACTCACTCTACAAAACGCAAATAGTCGGTTGTGAATATTTTTCCATTTCTACATTTACAGCCTGAATCTCCCTAAATGTTACAGACTGAACAGGTTTCAAATGATCATGGACTAATCATGAAACTTTAATGAGTGTGGTTGATATATTACCCAGCCCTGCTTCTGCATGTGTTCATAAACAGTAAGGAACTGCTGAAGCTGAAAAGTGTTGCATGAGTGAACGGACTGCATGTCTCTCAGAGGGACGAGGAGGTACTTTTGACATCAGCAGATCTATACAGAAAACACTCATGTTGGACAATTCCGCAGTACACAATATAAATTCAATTTCAACACAGGAAGAATTATGATGTTCAGTTTGTGTCCTTTGAAAAGTCATATCTTCCCTAACTTTCTCCTCCTTCAAGCAAACATTAACCAGATAAATGAGCACAAATGATTGCAAAAAATACGGCATGTTCTCATAAGTTTTGCAGAAATGTCCAACATCATACTTTTGTTTGAGTGAATAGGATGAAATTACGGCGGGATTTTTTGAAGTGATGTTGG
>JAPQRQ010000022.1:21922316-21947960 GCA_037367365.1 Apogon talboti
GCAGAAATGTCCAACATCATACTTTTGTTTGAGTGAATAGGATGAAATTACGGCGGGATTTTTTGAAGTGATGTTGGAGAGCGCTCATGTGCAGGAGGAGGAGGGGTACTGTGGATGCCACCAGTCCATGAGTCGGACACTCTGAACAGGATCCAGCACCACTTGTGTTCCACCGTGATCCCCTCTCTTCTTCCCCCGTTGGAGCGGTGAGTCCTGGAACACTAGACGAACACGGTGGTGCCGCATGTCTGTGCTAACGTTGATTGTGAACTGTGAGGAAAAAAGAGTGAAGACAAACTCTAATCAGACCAAACTGAAAACAAGTGATTGGGCACAGAAGACAGTACACATAGCAAAGCACAACAGTGATAAGAATAATCAATGATAAGTATCACAGAGAGTAGAGCTCTACAGAGTAAAGGCCCTTATATAAAATTAAGGGAATTATTTCATGCAATTAATTAATTTAAACTATTTTCAAAATGTACATCCATGCCAAAGAAATAAGCACGTTTTTTGTAACCACGTTTTTTCACTATTTTTTGCTTTCACACTGCAAATAAAACATGTAAACCAATTAAGTTGTGCAGAATGGACATCACATAAAAAAAAGAGCTGTCCTACTGCTCCTTTATTTTGCATTTCATTTTAACCCATGTGATTATAAGCATCGGCAAACAACTAGACTATCTAGACAGTACTCACTGTCTAGATACACATAGTTTGGAAGAAAGAGTTGGTAGTAAGGCAACAGCGTCGTACCAGGTTTGACTAACGTATATTAAAGGAGGTGACGATCATCAGTGGAGATGCTGATGCCATCAAATTCTCAAGAATGAGCTGGTTTTTCAAAATAACTGCTGGCATAGATAATTTTGATGCAAAATATTTCCAGGCTACATTTCATGTTTTCATGTCATTTATGCAACATGCCCTCCATGTGTAAAGGCCTTTACATATAGTTTGATTACGTTCATCTTGTTTATCTTGTCTGATAAAAAAGAAACACTATCAGCCTTTACATATACAAGCACAGTTATGGACACTTTGTGTTCTCTGTGACATGTAATAGCAGCCAACTAGGACTCTCTGGAAGAAGAGATCCTGTATCTCAACGGGATCTTCCTGGATAAATAAATAAAGGTACTAACCAGTGCAAGTGTCATGCCCATGACCACAGGAATGAAGATGAAGTTGAGGGTGGTGACTTGAAGCATGTAGCAGTCAGAGTCTGGGTTTTTATGAACATCTTCATATTGCCTGGGCATGCACAAGGGTTTGGCACTACCATTCTTTGTATGTCCCTGCTGGAGAGGAAATAATCACCAAGATAGTCATTAAAGCAGCTAAAACAACCTGTTAGCAATTTTTTTTTTTTCTATTTTGTAAGACTCATGTGTGGGGAAAAAATATACCCCTTTTTACCTGCTTTACGAATTTAAAGTTAAACTCCCACAAAGGCTCTGGTCGAGTCCCTGACACCTTATTGACCCAGAACAGTAAACACTGTATAACAAAAGAAATTAAAAAAATAAAAATTACTACTAATAATAATAATAATAATAATGCAACATGTCACAGGATAAAAATTAAAATGTACATATAACCACATTTCTATGGTTTTAATATAGCATAAAAGTTCAATGCAATAAAAACTTCTACTGAAGATTTTCACCTTTAATTCACCTGAACCATTAAAAAAAGTCTAAGATTAAAAAAGATGACTTTAGCTAACAAACATTATGGCTGGTGATTAACTTCACCTTGGAGTTCAACAAAGTTGTGGGTGTAGATTCAGGAAGGGCAGGAATTTTTGAGACACGCAAGCTGAATGGCTCATACAAATGGAAAAGGGAGCGGATCACACAAGCCCGCAGACAGCGCATCTTTTCGACAGAGTCCAGCTGTAGACGGAATGGTAGATCAGTGTCGATCTTGTAGTGCCTTTGGATGAGACAAAAAGACGGAAGAAATAAGATATATTATACAGTCTGTAAGCCTATGCCTTTAGTATATTTATTAGATTACATGACATTTTCTCCTATTCCTCTGTTTAACAAAAGCTTTGATCTGAAATTGATGACACATCATGAATTGAGTCAGTCCAATGCTATGCTAAAAGCAAAGCAACAAAGTCTGCTGTACCAATATTTTCATCCTTCAATGAACACAAGCATTCATAAAGTCATCTTACCTTCTATAAAGCCTGGTCCAAAATGCTGCAGTGCAGGTGACAGTCCAGGCATTCCTACAGATCAGTGCAAATCTGCAAACATCTTCAGGTCGAATATAGGAGGAAAGCACCAACCAGATGTCTACAGGATAATCCTCACCGTCACTGCACTCACTGTTTTCTGTAAAGGTCAATTCAAACATAATACAAAAAGATAAATATCGTCCAAAACTGAACAAGTCAATACATTAAACTCAATCTATTCTCAGTAAAAATGTAACAGCAATACCCTTTCTTCTTTTATTTTTCTTCTTGCGGGCTACTTTAGTTTCATTTTCTCCATCTTCTTCAGGTTCCAGATCATCACTGCTGTCCAGGGCTTCTCCTTGGACACTAAGTGCAGATGAGAGCACCTCTTCCACCGCGCCCTGAGAGGCTTCCAAGCCGCAAAGTAATTTTACTGGAACACAGACAGAAGTCCTTGGGTGACCTTTTCAGACAAGGTCAAACGAGTAGTTCAACATGCAAGAACGGCGTGTGCGATCATTACTTTACCTTCTTTTTCCACTGCATTTACAACTGCCTTTTTCACCCTCCCTGACTTCACAACGGCTGGGTCGGCGTCAGCATAATCAGCAACAGTTACTGCAAGGAAAAGACGACACATGCAAAACGAACCAAAAACGGAGCATGACCACAAACGCAATCATTTCCTTAACGACACAACTCATATTTGATGATAATGATTTAGGCTGTAAATTAATTCCACTCCGGCATAATATTGAAGCAGGCTACTAAAGAACAGTGGGCGGGCTAGCTAGTTGGCTAAAGTGTATGCTAACGTAAGGCAACCTACCTGATTCCGAACAAACGTCCCCGGCCTTATATTTCAGCCGTTTTCGGTTCCCTTTCTTGGGCATGTCGACACAAGTGATCTGCGGACGCTTAGCAGGGCTGTGAGTCCTGCCATGTCTCTATGGCAAGCTGAGGTAGAGAGAAAGAAAGAAAAATAACAGACAAATTGAAAATTGTTCCGCCAGGATCTTCTGCCATCATGGACTGACGTGACGTCGTAAGTAACGCGAGATTACCGACGTTGTTTGCCGTTAAGTGCTGCTTTACTGCCCTCTGCTGGCCATTATAAGTTTCAACAATTTCATATTATCAGTGAAGCCATGCAATAAAGGCATTTTAATTTGCTTAATTTAATTGACTTCTTACTGTATTATCTTCTCTTCATTTGGTTCTCATAAAATCCACAGTGTAATTTAATATTTTTTCTCATCACCTATTAATGGCCAAGCTCCATGATAATGCCACCTATGACTATATTATGTCACCTTGCTCTCAGACTGCATGCGTACATGTGGCGCCTACTGTCTCCAAAAGTAACCCTCAGCCTGTAGATACTGTGTGATGCAACAAGCTACCTGTTTTGGGTTTGAGAAGCACAGGCCCTTCTATTTTTAATATTAGTCTGCAAACTTTCCTTTCTGAACAAGCTTATAGTTATGACTTAGGTGATCCAGGACTATCCCTAGCCACTATAGACTCACCAAAGAACCTTTGCTGAGTCCTGTTTGTCATTTCTCCTCTTTTTACCCATGACTTTATACTACCCCATTACCTGTGAGTAATATTTTATTTTCTCTTTTTCTCTTTTCCTCCCAGTCCTCTCTCCATGCATCTTTTCTGATTCCAGAGCTGCATGTTTCTCTCTCTGCTCTCCACTCAGTCCAACTGGTCACAGCAGATGGCCACACACACAAAGCCAGGTTCTGTTTGAGGTTTCTTTTTGTTTAATAGGAGTTTTTCATCCCCGCTGTCACCACATACTTGTTCTATTGGAATTGGTTGGGTTATTGGGTTATTCCTTGAGACATGGTGAGACCATGACCTCACTATGTTAAGTATATGATCCCAAGATTACTTTTGAATTGAAATGAACTTAAACGAATTGAACTGAAGTGAATTGAACTGAAGTGAATTGAATTGAATTGAATTAAATTGAACTGAATTGAATTGAATTGAATTGAATTGAATTGAATTGAATTGAATTGAATTGAATTGAATTGAATTGAATTGAATTGAACTGAACTGAATTGAATTGAACTGAATGAGAGAAACCAGACAGGACAATGATATGAAACACAACAGAATCCACAGCTCTTTGTACAGTGATCTGTGTAATTGTGAAAGTGCTGAAGGCCATTACAACACCCTAGAATGGCTGTTGACAGCATTGTTGTCAAAACCTTAAAAAAAAAAAATCAACAGTGTATACAAGGCCACATCTTTTAATTTTGAAAAATATCCTGTTGCAGTTAAAAGATAATTACAAAAGTAGGAGTGATTTACAGACTGAGTTCCACAGAATTCACAGAAAGGTTACAGAAGATCTCAGCATATGGCTAAATGTTTTGATTCGTGATTAAAAATATAATACTACATAATATTACAAAATTTCTGCAGATATTTGGAATGTACTTCCTGCACATTCATAGCTGACATGGCCAGGTGTCCCATCTGAGTAAAGGCTGTGGATACACCTGAAACCATATAATCAATAGTTGTGAAGCTCCTGTCCTTCAGTGCTTGATTCTTCCTTATGTTAATGGGCAATTATTCCAACAGTATTATAATGTCAGTAGTTTATTAGGAAACAGCTCTATACTACATTAAATATAATAATTGAAATGCTGTTATGAATTCACATACAAGTATTATTACTTTTAAGCAAATATGACCTACATTTAAGATTTGCAAATGAAGAAATCCATCCACCTGACTTTTTACATTTTTTATAAGAGTAAAATAATCTAAGTAGTTCTTAAAATTTTAATTTATTTTTCTTTTTGAATGCCCTGGACTGAAATTGCACCATTGCATGTTTTTGTTGTTGTCAAAAAACTGCAAATAATATTTAATCAAATGCAGGTCATAGAGGTTAAAAATTTAAATCCAGAGGTTGAAGCTGTAAAATGCGAGTGTGTCTGGTAAATCCGATTCAGCCACTAGATGGCAACAAATAGCCATATTTTTTTTCCACAAATACATTGTTATACTGCATATTCTGCAGTCACTTTGTATTATGATATGAACAGTATATGTCAAATTTTAAAGCCACCTGTATTGGCACATACTTAAAATAATAAACATATATTTCCATAATATCTTTCACAATCATGTGACTGTGATAAATTCAGAGCCTGATATTATTTACACTAAAGTCAAGGAGGTTAAAACCACTTGATTTGAAGATTTTGTTGTATTGAGATCTTGAATATACTGTTCTCCTGCTTAAAAATTAATAACATGGTTACACTTGTTGTTTTTTAATGGACATGACAAACAGTAATTCATTCATCAGCTTATTGTAGCTACTACTAAACTAGTAGAAAAAAGTCCAGACAGCTCTTGACTGGGCTCCAGTATGTTATACAGTGAAGTGCAAAAAGAAAGAAAGAAAGACTTTAACAGCATGTTGAATGGCACAGCAAACATCCTATCTGATTAAATGATACACTATGCCCAACTCCATGATTTTTATAACAGATTCCATATGATCTTGTATCTGATTCTTCTTCTGCAGGGTGTGCTGCGTAACGTGCGTCTTTGACTCTGTTAAGTGGACGCTGTTATTGCTCGCATCGTGTCCCCAGAGCTGTCGGGTCATCATCGTGTCTGCTGGTGCTGATGTGAAAAGTTAATTACATGTCATCAGTTAAGGGTCTGTGTTAAATGTGATAAAGTGAAGAGTAAAGAAATGTAATAAAGATGGAGAGCAAAATGACCTCTTAGCTAATTCTGGTTCTCCGCTTTGCTTGCACATATGGTGCAAACGCTTATAGGCTGAACGCTGGGAGTTGGTCCCTTGTTGCCAGAGCAGTGTGCGTCCGTGTGTGTGTGTGTATGTGTGTGTTCGCCCGTGTGTGTGTGTGTTTGACTGAGTGTGGGAGGAGGAGTGAGAGTCGGTTCGGTGGCGGAGTGGAGAGATGGAAGCGTAGCAGGCGGATGCAGATAAGGCTGGCTCTCACTGTCCCCAAGACTAAGGACGTCGATTTAACGTTTCCTCTCGGATGTATTCGTGGTTTGGTCTTCCTGCCAATGTCCTATGATCTCAGTCGTATTTGCGGGCACCACCCCTCCAAACGTACCCGTCTATCTCTGAGCTGTCAATCATATCACGCCGGGATTTCTACATGTGAGTGCATGGCGCGCCGGGCAGGGCGGATCTGCACACGGGGTGAAGAAACGCCGGTTAATATGGATGAAAGGTCAACCATCCCTTCGCCATTTCAATCACTTTGATTAGGTAAGAAAATATGAAGCTCCGGGGTGAATGTTGGATGCACGATGCGTGTATCCTAATATGTAGGTCTAATGGGAATAAGGCGCGTATCTACGGATGCATGGGTTGCGCGTTGCTACGGGGCGTAAATAGGCCCTCTTATCAGTTAATGTAAGTGTTTATCCGTCTTTTAACCCACATATTTCTCCTCTAATCCCAACAGCGACACTGTCCCTATAGCGTTGCCTAGACCGTAGAACAGGGAAAGATGATGTGCGAGGTGATGCCGACCATCAGTGAGGGAGACTCGGCCGGACCTCCGAGAGGCACCGGCGCCGTCCCGAACGGCTCGGACCAGGAGGCCAACTTCGAGCAGCTGATGGTCAACATGCTGGACGAGAGGGACAAGCTGCTAGAGTCCCTCAGGGAGACTCAGGAGACCCTCATTCAGTCTCAGACTAAGCTGCAGGGGGCGCTGCATGAGAGGGACGTGCTCCAGCGGCAGATCAACGCGGCGCTGCCTCAGGTGAGACCACCGGCCTCTGGAGGGTTGGGGATCACGGAGGACGGTGGACCACGGCCCGCAATTTGGGAAACAAATTCATGACGTTAAAAATGTGCACTCCCATAAATTGTGGGCTGTAGTCTAAAGCCTTGCCAAGAAAGTATCAGTGATTGGTCGGATTATCACACTGACAGAAACTGATTGGTTCCAGGGGCCTAAAGGCTCCAAGTGTATTAGATGTTTACTGGTTTGTCGTAAATTAACAGAAATTAGTACACAGTCACTGATTAGGAACTGAAAGGCAATAAATGCCATGACTGGGGTTTTAAGACAGATTGTTGAGAACTTGTTTAAAATGGTTTCTGTATTTTTAAGGTTTCAATTAAAGAATTTCACTCCAGCCAAAATATTGTAACATACATGAAAAGTCATATTTAGAAATTTATATTTCCCTGGGGCCAGTCAGCAGTACATCTGTCCTGATGTACTCCATATGGCAAAAGCCCTTCACTAGTGGGATCTCCACAGAGGAGGCAGCACAGTGTTTCTTTAATAGGCTCAGATGCTTCTGTTTGGGGAACCCCTGCAAGGCTCCTGCATGTTCCAGGATATCACCATGAGAATAACTGTGAAGATGACAGGGATATACAGGCACATGCAGCTTCAAAAGAAAATGTGATCTAAATGTCACTTTAGTGGTTCAATAGTAGGTTTGTGGGGGGATAGATGACTAGGAGATGAAGGGTCTGCTGATTGTGGTCGTCCAGGCCAGATGTTTGCACTGGAACAGCCTCACCTCTGTATATATTAACCTGCTGCTTTTCTCATTGGTAACGTGAGTAACACAAGCATACGGTAACCAAGGCTATCTTTGTCTTTTCTGCATAAGTGAGTGTCTTTTAGAAGAAGACATCTGAATAAGTGCTGTTACAGTCACCAAGCATGACGACAATGAAGCATCAGCACATAAAGCTGTGTTACCCTATGACCCTCTGATCTAAATGCGTGGCATGATGTCACACAGTGTGTTGGAAAGTGTGCATGTGAGAGTGGGAGAGAGAGAGAGAAAGAGAGCGAGCCATGCTGGTGGTGACAGCCTTTCTGCAGCCTCTTGTGAAAGAAACATGGCTGCTTGCTTGTGTACATGGCTCTGGGCTGCTTGATTCCCCACATGCATATGTGTGTGTGTGTGTGTGTATGTGTGTGTGGGACTGTCTATGAATGTTGTGTGTCTGCAGAGAGAGGATGGTGAGTGTGGGAAGAGGCTGTCATGCTTGTTTTCTAATCCTACTTGGTTCATCATAATGTTTTATTCTAGCAATAATACAAGTATTAGTTATACAGTCGGAGACTACAGGGATATTATGCAGACATTATGACTGGCATGCACGTGCATAAGCTGTTTTCTGCTCTCTGGCGGTCACACGCACATGGCAAACACAGCAGTGGTTATTTCCACACCAGCCACCGAGATGGGTGATGATGCAATGGACAGTGGGTGAAGCAATAGTGAGAAATTAAAAAATCTCAGTTGGAATTGATTTCTACTCTGTTGTGCTTAGCTTGACTGAAGAATGAAGATAGTCTGGGCCTGATGCATTGGAAAATGGAGAGTGCGTCCCGTAATGATGAGGGCGACGTGTGGAAAAAAATAACATACTAGTTTCTCAGCTTTAGATGTGATGAATGTATTTGTGATGTTTTGTTGCAGCTGGTTATGCTGTTTTCCCCATCATGCTATATATGTCAGATGTAATTAGGCTGATTTGCGGCTAAGCACCACATGACCAAAGTTGGTGTGTTTATGCCCTCGACTACAATACAGTATCACAGCTCCGTGTTTGCTCCCGCCACCTCTGCTGCATTGCCCTCCAGTCAGCAGTGTCTACATGTGTGTTGTAATATACGAGCTGTATTTTTTTCTGTGCATGTGTTCAGTTCTTTTTCCTCCTGAGGTGTAGACTGATATATGAGTGTTGGCATGGCAAGACAACCTTTTTATTTCTTTCACCACAATTCTAAAACACTTCTACGGGTTTTGCTGAACAAACATTTGTCATCTTCACCTACAGTACTAGGTGTGTGTGTACATGTGTGTATATTTGTGTTTTGTTATGTCTTCTGTTCATTTCCTGACTCCATGGGACCGGTCTGACCCAGAACTGTCAGATCTCAGTGTCTCTTCTACACACACATATACACACACACACACACACAGTCGTGTTTCTACTACTTTAGGGGACATTACATTGACTTGCATGAGTTTTTGGAGACTTGAACCTAATCTTAACCACAAAATGCCAAACCATAACTCCTACTCTAACCTTAGAACCAGCCTCCAACATAAAAATTAATGACAAACATTATGAGGATATGGATAATTTGTCGTATGTCTCCATTATGTGAGTGAGTAAACAGATTTACATCCTCATCATGACTAATAGCTATTCTTATTATCTATATATAAACACATATACTCACACACACACACACACACACATATACTCACATGCACAGGCAGATAAATGTACAAACAAAATGTGTGAGTAACTCAAGAACTGAACACTTTTCAATGTCATTACTGGTAAAAATAAATAAACCCCATCACCTTGACATCAGTGCTCAGATTTATGTTTGCCTCAGCAGCATCACAAAAATGGGACAACGCTCAGATTTACCACACATACACATACACATACACATACTCATACACATACACATACACACAGTCACAGACTAGGATGGATATGTTCATTAGCTACAGAGAATAGAGTTTCAGATTAACATGTCAGCCCATTACAGTGTATAATGCTTCTAATACAGCCCTCAGAGATGGGTTTTTGCTCATATTCAAATTAGCTTTTAAACACACACACACATACACACACACACACACACACACACGTACACATGCATATGATGTCTGGTCCTTTTCTGCATATGAAAAGCTGTTCTGACGCTGTCAAGTACAATGTGTTGTAAGTCTAGCAGGTGCATATATGTGTGTAACAGACATAGAGCGAGAAATTAAATCAGGTCATGTCTGAACTCCAAGCAATGCACGTTGTTGTTCATTAATATATTTGTCTATCATGTATCTTTACATTTTATACTTATTAATTGTACAGTTACACAGATTAATCAGGTTGGCTGATTTAATAGGACCTTTTATAGTCAGCAGAAATTTGACTCAATGGCTAATATCATGTTTAAAAGTCAGAAATACTGTCTTTGCAGGAAAATACTAACCGAATGAAGACAAAATACTGCAATCTTTGATTTTCAGTTCAAATTTATTGAACTTCATTGTTTAATTGCTTTGAGTTTGATGAAGCAATCAAGATTCAACGATCTAGGTATTCATCATTTGAGTCAATGTTCATTTCAACAGTTATCGGATTTCAAATATGGATATATAGTTCCTTCGAGACATGTAGAATGCATTTTCAGTGTCAAAATCTTTTATGTGGAACGGCAGGGATGATTTTGTCTGATTAATCAGCTATCAGTTTTTTTCCCCTCTTCCAAAGAATTAGTTTTATATCAATCAATGTCTTATTGTTTATTGTTGAGGATGAATCTAGTAATAGTTTTGCTGCACTCCCATGAAGTTAGACCACTTACAAGACAGATTAAGGACAAATATCAAGAGGTACTTGTCACATAGTCTTTAGAACTTGTTCAAAATACATTATATAATTTCAATAATCAGTAACAATGATGACATTGTTGCGTTATTTCCTTATATTTCTGTTAAGACGATCATCATGTTTGAAATTACGCTTTTCATGAATACTTCATAATATGAGAATATATGTGTACTATATAAGTTGACATAAGTTTACCACCAGGCTCTCGTCAGGTTCCTTTTAGTGTAATCTAGCTAATTTATTGTCATCAGGTTCCACTGTAAAATAACTTTGTACCCCTTCTCCTTTTTCAAGATGAAGTGTATGTGCCTTTATAGATACAATGTACTTTGTTGGTGGGTGTGAGCGTGTTTTGTGCTGTTTGGACACCTGTTCCAGTCAGACACAACACTGGCTATTTTTGCCGGCATACAAATACACAGAGAGAAAGACACACACACCTCGCTGTCCTTCCAAAACAACAACTGCCTCTTGTTCTAAATTCTGTCCGCCCTGTCCCTGCTGAAACACAACCACACAAACACATACAGTGCAACCGTTTGTATGATGTGTTGTTTGTGTGACCTTGTACATATCGCTGACCTGTCCTTTGACTCCCCATAGCAGTAACTGCTGCTTACGTGTGTATACAGACACATATATAAACACATTCACACATACAGCTTATGCATAGAATGTGTTTCTAAGAACCTGTTTGAGCCACACACGTGTTCATGAGCACATGCCTCTTTCTCATAGGTTTTTTTCCATTCTTAGATATCTTAGGCGTTTCTTGATTAAGTGCTCTGTCCAAAATTTGGACCAGAAATTGCTTGACTGTTAGCATGATTATGCAGAAACTACTGTGGTGTTTTTCAGATCTATTTATTATTCAGAATCCATTATTCTAGTACCAACACTTTCATACTGGTTCATAAATAATGCTTTTTTCAATACCAATTTTCCATTATACTAAAATGAAAACCACATTACACATGATAGTACACACTTTTATATTTATTTTTATCCTCATTTTCATTTTTATACACTCAAAGCATTTTCACAACATAAGAATATAAATCTATTTATCACATTATTCTTTAACTTACACTGTCTGCTGATGTTATCTCATTCAGTACTGTTCATCACTGAAAATAAATGTATTTATCCTATCTTGAAGCTGTTTAATGAGATAATATCCTAAAAATGTATAAAGTCATGCATGCTTGCCACATACAGTGAATGTAATTCCTTAGGTGTTAAAATTTGCTATTGAAGTACAGATGTTTTTCAATACTCAGTAGTATCTAAGCAGTTGATGGATGCCATGACAGTGTTGGAGTTCAGTACCCAGCCTGACTATAGGGCAGAAACCAAGGACAAACCCATTAAATTTTGGAGCCGATCCAGCAAAAGGGGAGGGTCCTGTAATTTTTTTCTGGCTTTCTCCAACATTGCAAGACAGGGCATTTGATTGAATTACAGGACTGCAGGGTCTTGGCAGAGGTTATGTGCACTCAGAGTGCCCTTTAAGTTCTTGTTGTTATTAATTGTTCCCAAGTTTGTTCCTCTTTTGTGAAGTATCTCTTAAATGCCAGTCTCTCCTTTCTTTCAGATTCTCTCTCTCTCTGTTTATCTATCTCATCAATAACCCAACAGTCCATTAACTGGTCCTTCAGACAGCTCTCGTCCCCTCCTACTCCTTCAGGTGACCTTAACCCACTGCACAACACAGTCTAGCGTGGGAGGGAAGGTGACACAGTGTTTAAGGCACCGCGTACTGCATAATATGTCTGTATAACAACATGTTTAATTCTGCTTTGATCTAAATGGAGCTTTGGCTGAGCTATGCATATGTGTCACAGTGCAACATACATAGATGAAAAGGTACACACTGATGCAGAACACATAGACTGTAAATAAAGATGAATGCTGTCATGCTGTGTTTTTTACTGTGTAAAACAGAAACTAAAATCCTGCAGTCATGGGAGCTGCCATATTGCTTATATAATGTGATAATAAAGTCAGCTCAGTAGAGGCTGCCTGATTGGTTTACAGCTGATTGGTCATTACAGCTGTCAATCACTCATTTTTGCAACATCAAGTAACTTTTCATCAGACTTTTCATCATCAAATTCATCAGAAAGATGATTTGAACAAATCCAACTCACTCAGGCTCACACACAGCAGGCTTCCTAAATTATTTGATGATTATCTGATGTCAAATTTGGGGAAATAACTAGGATGTTTTTCAAAAGATGAGTGTTATTAATGTCATTGTGTTAGTGTGAAACAATGGTGAAACACTGAGCTATTGAGAATGATGTTAAATCATGAGCGTGCATAATACCTGTTATACGCCCTGAAAACAGAAACCTACTGTCTGTCATAATTTAGGCTAGACTAAGCAAACCTCACCACATTTTAGTGCAGGCTGAAAATGTCACATAATGAAAGCTTGCAGTGCTTATTTATGTCTCATCCATACCCATTCTCTAATCAGATAATAACTGCCAATTCCAGATATTTTATATATTATGTGGGCGATGTTCTTGCACAGCATGTTTTGATAAAATAAAAATAACGTAGAAGTTTAGTTATTTTTGTTGAACAATAAATTTGTTTTAATGTCTTTTTTATTATTTAGAATCTGGGAATTCGATATAGACAGAATAGCCTGTGGCATCATTTTGATAAGCTTATGCAATATCACAACACTTATTTCCACCATTTTTTGGACCTGAACAGCTGAAGTAACTCCAGATGACAACACTGCCCCCATAGGTTTGCCGCTTGTACTGTAGGCACTAGGCATGATGGGTAATCACTTCATCTGCGTTGCTTCTTACCCTTGTTCCACATGACCTTTTTCCATTGACACACAGTCCAATCTTTATTCTCTCTATCAAACTGATGGTTCTTTAAGAAATGAGAAGTCACTCACTGCATCAGTTAGAGTTTAAGAACTTGTTGCAGCTGAAACATATTGATCACTGCAGTAATTATCCAGTAGAAGGATCCTTATATATCTGCTTAGTTAAATGTAGGTGAGGACTTTTTTTGGCTAGTCTGTGTATGACTGAGGACAAAGAATCTGATAGAGGCCCTTAATCACAGTTCCACTATTTCAGCATATTGACCTAATAGTCCTTTTTTATTACTATGTGGGATAATAGTTGGGTCGGCTAATATAGAACAGGCTATTTCACACTACTTGAACCGGGGCCAACAGAAGGGAGACTTGCAGGCTTGGTGCTCAGCCATAGTAGTTACTGTACGAGAGGTGTGTTTTGCTTACAGGTACAGTGTGAGAGGGAACAAGTGTCAAAGCTAATATATCTTGCTCTGCAGGAGAAGGAAGAAGGTCCCCCTGCATAGTCGTCGGGGGTGGCCTGGTCTCAACAGCGTAGCACACACATTCTGTAAGGCACAAACACTCTCAGTATCTGTATCCATCTCAAATAAACAATAACACATACACACACACAAGCTGTGTTTTCTTAAATGTCAGCATGCGTTGTCTACATGCCATCCTGAGTCGATGTGATTGTAGAGTGTGAGGGAGCATGCCCACGGCAAGTGTTGCTTATGCATGGATGGCCGAGGCAGCTTTGCGCATCATGATAGGAGAATATTGAGGAGGGTGGGTGAAGTCAGTTGAAAAATTACCACATCTCATTGGTCTGCTTCTGAAGCCCAAATCTTTTGCTGTGTGTTATGTAAGCACCAAATAGTGGAATTTGGGTTGATGTGGAGGAAAGTGGAGCATGAAGTGAGCAGCTGAATGTCACCAAGAAACCCTTTAAGACAGAGAAAAAAAAGAGCAGTAGCCATTATTATGGTTTGTAACCAGACAGTGGTCCCATTCACTTTCATACATTAAACCCCAGGCATCTGTCGTTGCAACTTCAATCTCATTTCATCTTAATCCGATGACTTTTAGTATTTTTAGTGCAATGGATGAGGCGATTTTAATGCTTTTTATCTGTTTACATGAACTCATACTTGGGACTGATTGCTTTCAACATCATAACAGGGCTTTTGGAACATGGATGTAGATAAATGCCCCTCATTCAACTTCAATCTTTTGTTTAAGGTGTTGAAATGCGTCCATCGGGCTGCTACTTTAAGATGTAATGCTCGTCTGTTCCCCATTGGACCTTGCAAAACTGAACCATTTCCATATCACATCACATCATCGTCATATCTCATGTGTAGGCGTTTCCAATGAAACCGTGACAGCTTTCATTACTGTCATAACTACAGAGAACTGCTGGCACTGCTGTTTGAGTGACACGAGAGGTAGCATTAATCCTGATTTTATGATTTAGGCAACAAAACTCACACTCTTATGGCTGCTTGATGGTGTTGCAATATAGTAAGATAAATCATGAGCGTGGACAACAGACTATTATAGTTTCTGAAAGCAGAAATGTAAGTCATAATTTGAACCAGAATCAACACATTTTACAGCAGACAAAAAAAATCTCATATATTAAATACTAATATAATGAAGAGCTGAATTAAACATATTGCAGCATATTACTTAACCCCCATATTCAGTCATTTTACAGCTTTGGTCATGTTTTTGTAGCTTTGGTTAATTCGCTTGTTCAGATTCTGTCTCTTATGTTGAACTGTTTGCAGTTTAGCATGCGGAAACACTGAAGTGTGCATCGCTCTGAATACTTTTGCTATTGCATTTGTTTTTCTATGCCCTGAATGATTTCTCTTACATCTTAAAGACCTAGACCTATTTCTGTGGTGACTTCCAAATGAATTTTTGTCTACATTTAATCTTTTATTAGTGATTTATTAGCATTTAATATTATTATAGTAAATGGTATTTTATATTAACGTCTGCATTTTAACATTTTTCAGGGAAACATTTTTCTTTATTTAATCTACTGATCATGTAGATTTTCATTAAAGCTCAGAGTCAATTCAAAGGTAATTATATCAAAACAGAAAACTAAGGAAAAACTGACTTTCAGCAAAATATATCATTAAATGCACATGCAACAAGCATTTACAACCACAATCATTTAACAAAGTGCAGGTTTTTTATTGGTGAATCAATGTTGGAGAAGCGATAGTGTTTCAGTGTTCACTACCGACACATCTGATGCTACTGAAAAGGTGCGACACGGCATTTTACCTGAATTATTTGGATGTGTTAATAGGATTAGTGATTTTTCAAATTACTAATCATTTTAGATCAGTAGATGCTTGTTGTTGTTGTTGCTGGCGGCTGTTAAGGTATTTGAGAGTTTCAAGCAATTTTGCAGTGATTCCAGATCTCAACAATTAGCTTCACGCATATAATGTCTTTATTATAGATAGTAAATGTGGTCAAAACTAATTAAATGTGAAAACCACAATATAAAGAAATAAAGTGAAATTAAACCTCATGGCTTCACCTAACCATACGGTCTATATGGTCTTTATCATATATATATGATTACATAACTACGTCATAGAGAAAGTGGAGAGAATAAAAAAGGAAATGAAAAGATTACGCAAAATGACCCCAAAAAAGTGCGAAGGAAGTCTAATTAACAGCACATCTCCCTCCCAGCAGCTGACTGACATCACACCTCTCTCTCTAAATTTTCGTCTTGTCTCCATCTTCTGTTACGTCTTGCCAGCTTTCCCTCATGTGTCTTTTTTCTCCATTCCACAGTAGGTCATGCTGTTATCTTCCCTCTGTTACATGTATGTTACTCAGCTTCCATGTAAGTCCCATTCCCCTGTGCTCTGGCAGGGTCAGACTGGCCCCTGGCAAGAACCTGTGCACAGCTTTCAGGCCCGTGAGCTCTAATGGGATATTAGTGTGCAACGCTAGCTCTCCCATGCTCCCTGCCACACCACGGCTACAGCACTCCATCTCAGAGCGGCATCCTTCCTTCGCTCCCTCCATCCCCCTCTGCCAGTACCATCTGGCTCTCAGCACCAAGCACATTTAGCTCAGCCGGGCGCCAATTTGTCCCCCCTGGCAGACTGGGAAAAAGAAGAAGAGTGAAGGAAGAAACAGGAAGAGTGGAATAGACAGTGTAAGATTTAGTAAAAGAAAGAAAAGCAGAATCAAGCTTATACCTGGCTGTCCCCATCAGTGGGAGGCATGCTCTCGTAATGGGACGAACAGTCACAGTGTGTGTCTCTGTGAGTTTCCTCTCTCCGGTAATAAGAGCAGAGTGATTGGAGTTGCAGGACCACCAGAGGGGAAGGCGAGAGTAATGAAGAAGGGAGGCAGGAAAGGACAGAATGAGAAAGAGGAGGAGGAGGAGGAGGAGGAGGAGCAGAGGGACGTGAGATGAAGTTTTCCAGCCAGCAGTTAAGCCCACAGCAGCCCTGCCATGTCTAACAACTACACTATTGGAACTCTGTCAGTTTGCTTTCCCTCCTGAAACTCCCCCAGAATAGAAAATGGGGTGGTGGTGGGGGGGGGCTGTGTGACAGGAGTTCAGGAGTAGAGGCAGTAATGTAATATGTGTGTTTGAGGGAGGTGTGGGAGGGTGTCAAAGCCCAAGGGGAGGAATTTTAAGGGTAGAAAACTTACAAAGCACCCCATGTGCAGAGACAAACAAGAGAGTAAACGCACACAGCCCCCACAAATACACACACTCACATACACATACACATGCACACGCAGACACAAAGGGGTAGTGGACATTTAGACCCCAGTTTTCCCAGCAAGAGATTTAAGCAGCAGCAGCACAGGCAGTAGCGTCAGAAGCTAAGTTCCCGGCTGGACCATTAAAGGGATTTAGAAAACTTCAAAATGCTTCATCTGCTCCATGAAATACAGCTTGTCAGTGTCTCACAACATAGCACACACCCCCCGCTGCTGACTGTCAATAACACCCGCATGCGCACCCACACACACACCCACACTGTCACACACGCAAAGATCTGAGAGAGCGTGGCGGTGCAAGTGAAATGTAGGATTTGGGAGAAGGACACAGTGGTAGGACAAATACAGCTGTATATAGTTAATGGCTTATGTGTTACATGCGTTTCAATCTGTGCATATGCAGTTCCTTTTCATACCTTGTGTCTGTTTCTGTATCTGTTTGGCATTGCATCTCTATCATTATACAAATCAGACATGTTCATTATCTGTGTGACATTTACCCAAGATAGAGAAATGTTGATGTTATTGATTTTTTGTACTTCAGCAGCCTTTAGGAGCTGGTATTATCTGGAAATAAATGATATGGGAGTAATAGGAGAAGAAGGAGGAGGTCTATGCAATATGTATAAATTAATTTTAGACATCAGGGAAACTTTACCATATGTAGCAATTCATTCTTGAAGGAGAACTCCATTAAAAATCTGTCCTTCAGCTTACCAACATATTTAACATATAAGGACTACCAACTGCAGCCTGTAGGAATGAAATACACAATCAAATTACTGTCATAGGAAACTGTTCATTTCTTTCATGTCAAAACACTATTAAAGGTGTAATTAGTGTCTTCTGAAAAACATCTTATTATTTAGGGACAGTTCATTTGCATGTTGTGTAATATTAAATATACATTGTCACCAAAGCAGATGAGTTGTCTTGCTCCTTTAGAATGACCGACAATGTATGATTGGATCCACAGCAAACATAATCTCTTTACTTGAATTCACATGACACCACTACAGGTATATTTTAATGACAGTAATTTCTCGTTTAAAACTTTGCACAAAAATGTCTGAAAACTGATTGAATGGGTTCTTCATGGATATTTGCATCCACTGCAGAAAACACACATTGTGAAAAATATATTCTGACAGTTTGATATTTGCATATTTCTACATACATATTTGACCAATGAAATGTATTATTATAACAGACTAGCACATTGACTTGTGGGGATCCATGGGTTCTAGATGTAGTCGTTTTTATGCTGTTGTGTGTTCGTGCATGCTGTACCGCATTTGTCCTGCAGTCACCGCCAAAGCGTTCTGGCCATAGCCACGTGATTGGAATTCTATTATATTCCAAAATTACTAATATCTCCCAAAATATTGGTCCTATCAACTTGCCGTTTTTGCTAGTCTCTTCCTTGACCAAAAATACATAAGTATGCCACACTGCAGCAGTCAGCTCTCTCTGGATTTTGTGTGAATCCCTGGACACACATAGACGCACGCATGCACACACACAGAGGCCACTTGGCTTTTATAATATAGATGTTGTGCATCAACCTTCCTACGGCAGTGCATCCACCTTCTACAATAGACTCACTCCCATGTTACACCCATGTTACCTGAGCTCCACAAAGAAAATAATATTTTTATGGTTAATAAAAGCCAGATTAAATAAACCTTAAACTGCTCCATGATCTGAAAATATCACCTGAAGCAACTGTGACTGATTTAAAAAAAAATTAATTTAACAATTCTGCATTTTAGGTTTTGTGAAGTGACATAAACAGAAAACAATATGAAATTATAAGGAAAAGATGAATTTAAATGTTGGAGAAAAAAGGTAGGAATGATAGATTTAAGCATCTGTGAGATCTATGAGAGGTTAAGCTTCAATGTGTGATATTTAGTGACATCTAGTGGTCACGTTGAAGATTGAAACCAGTTGAATGCCCCATATCCCCACCATGGTGGGAAAAAAACAACAAATAAACCCATTCAAGTCCTTTAACGTAGGTAAAGCACTATATTAATGGATGCCACTAAGTCCAGACCCACGCCTGTGATAAAAATGGTTCATTTTTAAGATGATGAAGACACAACAATTCTCTTTATTGTGTGATTATATATTAATGAAAACATAATTATGACTATTAAATTAAACTTCAGCTAGATCCTCCTAAATCCCCCTGAATTTTACACACTGGTCCTTTAATCCAGCAGTGCAGAATGAGCAAATTAATCAGATTTTTTTTTTTTTACCAAAACCTGAGCTCTAAAATCCATTGCATGAAATTAAATTTGAGTGTAAAATCTGAAGTAATTATACCCTGCAATTAATTTCTTATTTAAATCACTTTCACTTCTTTCTAATTTCCACATAATTACTTTTTGAAAAATGGTCCAAGGAAGACATATGCTTAAAATGAACTTAATGTAAAGTGTCTTTCAGTTGTGTTTAAAGTGTAAACAGTTTTTCTTTTTTTTCTTTTCTTTTTTTTTTTGCTTTTGGGAATTGGCACACTTAAATAGGGGGCAGAAAGCTTCCCATCACAGGGATGGGCAGCATGTGATAATTATACATTTGGGAGTAATGGCGCAGTGTTTCACAGCCTTTACTCAAAGCCATTAGTTGTGCTGCACTTGTTTGTATTGCACCATAATTCTGACGTTGTAAGAAGGCAAGGGGAGTGGGTTTTAGACACAAAAGTAGAATGACGACCAATTTCATCCTATATTTGTCTTTTATATTGTTTAGAATCTCTTTCTATGCAATAGAGCTGCAATAATTAATTGATTAATCATTTAGTTGACTATTAAATTAACTCCTAGGTATATTTATAATCGATCATCAGTTTGAATAATTTGTTTCAAGATAAAAAAACAGTCAAGTTCTCTCATTGCTGCTTAAAAAAATTATATTTTTCTACTCTGTAACAGCAAACTGAATATCTTTAGGTTTGTCAGTAAGCTAAAACACTCTTGCTCCATCAATGAATCATGAAATAAACAACTAATTAATAATTAGTTGCAGCCCTACTTTGCAATGCCCTTAAAAAGCAGGTATAGAATGCTGCAGATGTAATTAACATTGCTTCATGGAATTGACAGAAAAGGTCAAAAGGTTTGGAAAATATGACCCAGGCTGTAAAACACATAATATCTCGACTCACCCAGTCACCACCTAACGTTATAGATTCCATACGTACTGAACTCTTACATAAGGAAATGGATCCAGTGATGAATTGCCCACACCGACTCAGCACTTTTGTGTCCAAATAGGCAGATACATCACACACATGCACACAAAGGTAAACACACAGTGCACAGAAACCTGGACGTGTCCCATAGAAAGATGTATGTGCTAATGTCAGCGAGCGTAAGTGCTATCGTGGCTGGCCCAATCCCAAAATGCACCATGTTCTGAGGCTCTGTCTTTGATAAATACATGACGACATCTTTACACTACTAAACAGACCGTCTTGGCTGATTTAAAAAGTAGGAGTTCATGAAGTGCATGCGGGAGGAACGAACGAGATATATTAGGCGCATGTGGCACAGACATCACTTCGAACGTCTCATCTCGATATTAAATCAACCCCTGTTTATTCAGCACCACCTACAACATGCCTCTGTTCTGAACTGCATTTATTTCCAAACTCCATTCATAGAGTCGTGGGCTGGTGCAGACGCTCAAATTTGTGTGCACAGTTTCACACGCTCACATATTGGCTCTTTGTGTATGTGGTGAAGTTGTTCCGCTGTCTCTTTTATCATCTTTGATTTAATTAGTTTCTCTGTCTCCTTGTTTTTCATAAAGCACAAGAACCTGTTGTTTAGAATTGCTTTATGAATATGCTTGCGTTGCCTCGGTGAAGATTCAGTATCCGTGTTAACATTACCAACACACTGATCTGTTCTCCCTCTCCAAAGTCTCACTCTCGCCCCTTTTCCTCTCCCTGTGTCTCAGTGTCTTCCTGTCTCTCCCCCCCCTCACTCCCTCTCCGTCTTATCAGCAGTGATGGCTTTAAGCGTGTGTGCTGAGAGGTCTATTAGTTAGCTATCGTTGTGTCAGATAATGCCTCATATCTCTCAGCTTGCTCACTGTACTTACAGCTTTGCCCTGACAGCATGAGATGGGAGCACAGCGGCAGTTGGAGCACAAACTTTAGTATTCTTATATAAATGTTAATTTTGGATGTCGATGGTGGTTAAGTTAATTTTTTGGTGCTGCTATGCTTCAGTAAAAGGAGTTATATGTAGCGTTGATATTCCACACTCTCACTTAGGATGGCCAATCAATGCTATGTATCCACAGATTGTATCACTCACTGAATAATGTATAAAGTTCATTGTTAACACGCATCTGTACTATGGTATCATTAAGTTTTCTTCTTGAAACCAAAATTTTCACATTTGGTCAAAGTAACACAGTGTGTTATGATCCTCACATGCTGCGTCAGCTGATAGTTTACATTATAGCTCTGTTAGCATAGCTATCTTAGCCACAATAAAACCACATATAATCTTTACTATATAGTTTGTGTTCAAAAGCTAAACTAAAGATCTGTTTGGAATCGTCCAAACAGGGTCAGAACTGTTAGTTTAGTCTGAGCCATGAATCAACAAACGGCCGATTTAGGTAATAGTATCACATAATTACTTTATACCTTCATAAATCCCATAATCAAACTCAACCCTTTAGAAGAAATGCTGCCATTTCAGCATAAAACTCCATTCTTTTCATTTAGAGCTGTGGTGAAAACAGCAACAGTGCTTCTAGCTTTTACTGCTTTGTCACTTTCTTTGACTGTAAAAGTTGTTTCTTAGTGGTTCTCATCCCATCTCATAACCTTCTGAGACTTTGGTCAAAGGACCTGTGGTGTTAGTTTTCATCACCATGGGACACCAGCAGAGTGACTCACTGCTCCCTCTAATGGTCACATAAATCCACCGGCCTGTCATTGTAAATAAATTCAGTTCATATCTCTACAATCCAATACACTGGCATCTTTGACAGAACTTCAGAGCTCTTTATTCTAAACACTTTAATGATACCCTTAGGTAATTTTTTTCAATATTTTAAGGCAGAAATACTACATATAATCCCTTTAAGTCAAACATTACAATGATGCTGTATGAATGCGTATCTCATGTTGTGTGCCACATGACATGAAAGTTTATGTGTCCTCAAGCTATTGCATATGTGCATTGAATTGACTTAAATCTGCTCATTATAATGCTGAAAGTCTGGAGATTTGAGCAATTCCCGTAGTAGCCTGAAAACATTTAGTTTTGTTCAAGTGTTCTGTTCAACTTTCTGCTGCATGCGCTGTGTATTGCTCTGTTTCAGTCATACTAAGGAGAGTCCATGTAGTAAATTTTAATTATAACATTAATAGTCTGAACTGCTCCTGTACATTGTAATTAGATGTATAACACGCACACTATCATCTCTATAGCTGGCTCTGTCTGCCAATGATGAAGGTCAGTAAGCATTGTGGTGCCCATTAGAATAATGGGGGCTGGGACGTGGCCTGCCCCTCGTGCAAGAAGAGCATCATTCACACTTAGCTGCCCTCCTCTCTGTCCACTGCCGTGTGCCTTCTTGCCCTCAATTCCACACTCCAATAGCCTTTTCATATACTCATGCTATTTCTCACTCACTCTGTCTTTCTCACACATAAACAGTTAGTCTTAAAATACAGAAACATAAGAGTCAGTGTCAGGTCTTTTGCACTCCTTTGATTTGATTTTATTATGTCATTAAAGTATGGAATATAAACAGCAGGGGGATGTAAGTGAAATGAGTAATGCTGGATCAGAAATGTCACACAGAAAGGTCTAAATCTGGATCACTGCAATTATGCACCTGTAGCAAGAAACACGCCGGCCCAATCAATTTGTTTTTGTGCTACTGTGAGCCAGAACTATTTCAATTGGAGTTCTTCCCAGTTTCAGAATGTCTTAAATAGTTTACACAGTTTTTGGCACTTTATTAAACAAACAGTGTCATTCAGCAATAACACATTTCCTCCATGTACTGATATTTGCATTGATTATTAGATCCAAGAAGTGTTATTTTTTGCTTGTTTCACACACTATTAGCCTGCTAACAATTAACAGTTTCGGTTATGAATAGAAGTTAATGAAAGCCACATCATTTCAAAAAGTTATTTTAGTTTGAATCTCTCATATTGATAATAAGATGTCAAATAGTAAGAGTGGTAGCAGAATAGTGTGCTACTCTTTCAATTAATACATGTGACAGGGCAGTAGTTCTTAGTGGATTACAGGTTTTTATGTAATCTGAGAAATCACTGCAATTACTTTTCCTCCTGTTTGGAAATTTTAGATAGTAAATGTAGCACTGTTTTTCATTTTATAATATGATATGTGTGGTAGATTTCTGATTTGCTTTCCAAATGAGTTACTCAGGCTCTCATTTTCCCAAATTCAAGGCTTTGAGTGCGGCATAATGTCTAAGTAAAACATGCCTGTGCTTTTTAGAACGCTTTCAGGGCTTAATGGGGTTCTCTGTTGGTGTTTTATGAAGCACAGGTGCAGAGAAAAGTACAACCATTTGAGTATTTGGGGGCAAATATTTTAGTAGCATCAAATCTAGGACAGACAGAGTTATCAGGTGCAGTTCTATAAAGGTTTTTAATGACCATTTTGAAAATTTGCATTAATTGGGTAGTGGCTATTTTCACAAAAGAGTAAATACACATGATTAAATGGAAACACATTCACAATAATTGTGATATAACAACCATTTAACTATAAAAACTTACGTGATTGATCAGTTCTTTGCTACACCTTCCCACATATGTAGAGCCAAAGTCCCGCCCCTTGTTGGACTCCATGGGACCTTATTTCGGCTGGAAAAAAATTGCATTTACAGTCCATGGTGAGAGGCAAGTACCATTTGTCACTTTAAAAGATCATTTTACAAGTAAAAAAAAAAGTTGCAGTCGTGGTAAAATTGTCAAAGTATCAGACTGTGAAAATACATGAAAATAAAAACTACAGACGTGAAAGTCTCAGAGGTGATGAAGATGTCTCCTCAGCCGCATTGTAGTGATTTTCACTTCTTTTAATATTTTTTTCACCTCCCTCGACTATCAGTCATCTTGTCTCCTCAATGCTGAAAATGATTGGGGCTATCGTATTTCCCACAATGCAATGTATAAATTCCCTCCCTTTCTTTTGTGCCTTTATTTGATGGTTCAGAGGATACAGGAAACGGGCAAAGAGAGGCAAGAACATCACTCAGACTGAGAACTGAACAGGGTACATGTTCATAATGGTCAGTGCCCTCCACTACAGGTCACCCTAACTAGCTGATATTTGACTAGCTGTGTTCATGACTAGATGTAGTTTGAGCTTGAACAGGTTAAGACAGGTTCCCCACAGCAAATTTTATCAGTCTGATGCTTTATATTCCATGTAGTTTTAAGGGAGATGAAAATTAGTCCATTTACTGCTGCGTATTATAGTTTTATTTCAGGAGCAGCTGAGCCATTCACATGCACGACCTTGGTAAAATACTGAATTTATGTGTTTCACTCTTGCTATTCAGTTGTGACATTTCATAAGGGCAAGTTAAAGCCTTATTGACAATATTTAACAAATCCACTATGGACACAGTGGTGCTGTGGTCCGTTGGGTGGACATGCTCTTATCAACACACAGTCCATGAAAGGTGCTAAAAGCCCTGAAAGGTCATTGGGTGATACAATAATAATGACAATAATGATAATCATGACTCAGTGTTTTGTTGTTTAACTTCTATATGTACATTTTAATAGTGAAAAAAGATTTTTACCCTCATAATTGCTTGAATGTTGTATCCGGTTTGTGACACACATCTCAAATAACCATCTGGGTTTTTTTTTTCAACTTTCACTCCTCATGAAAATTTTATTACGATAACATTTGTGGCCATATTGCCTGGATGTAATTTTAACACCATTATGTACCTTTCCACTTGCAAATGAGACAGAGGGAATGAAAGCAAGACAATTATGAATGAAAGATGGAAAAAAGACAAAGGGGTAGTGCCCGTAGTTGTGTTACATAAAGGTCATATGAAGCTCTGCAGCTTGCATCAGACACTACCCCCCCCACACACACACACACTTCCGCCGCCATCCTCCAATATTCCTCTCCTTCCTCTACCTCTCCAGTTTCAGTTGCATCCTTTTGTCATCATGATCTGTTCATTTCTGCTACGTCCTATCTGATCCCCTGTTTCCTCTCTGTGTCCCAGTCCCCTCTTACTTTATCTTAGACAGTGCTGGAATGTCAGCAGCTGATGGAAACCTCTTCTCTCCTCTCCTCTCCTCTTCTCTTCTCTTCTCTTCTCTTCTCTTCTCTTCTCTTCTCTTCTCTTCTCTTCTCTTCT
>JAPQRQ010000022.1:21948060-21966098 GCA_037367365.1 Apogon talboti
CTCTTCTCTTCTCTTCTCTTCTCTTCTCTTCTCTTCTCTTCTCTTCTCTTCTCTTCTCTTCTCTTCTCTTCTCTTCATCTCTACTTTCTGCCATCTTGCACAAGACCGAGTAATGGGGGGCGGACACCCTGAAGCGAACATACACTGAAATACACTCCCTCGCACACACTCAGGCGCCCACAGTTCTGTGCTTTAATTGGTCCAGATTGGCTGTGGACTTTCTGCCAGGGCAGTGGGTGCATCATGGCATGTGTAATACACACATCCACACATATACTCTACTTAAATAAGACTCTTTTTAACATTTATCTTCACATCTCTAGTCTGTTGTCACGCTGTCCTTAGCTCTAAACTATTCCTGTTGCAGACAAATTAATAGACCTCTCTGCACATAAACATGTCAACATTCTGACAGGGAAGTGTAAGTCTGTTTACAACAAAACTGAGAGCAGTAAATAACAGTGATGCAATCTTTAATGGCGCTCCCTTTTATTGCATGCATGATTTTGTATTGATCTTGATATCACCCATGATAAAGGGTGTATTTATTCTGAAATTTTGGTCCTCTTATGTTAAATACCCCTCCTGTTTTAGCAAGCCATCCATCTTTACAGCCACTTACAGATTAACAGTTAATGCAGCACAACTGTGTGTGTGTTTATGATTGGCAAACCTCCACACACAGCTGCTTAAATCCTTCCAGTCTGGCTGATTTAGAGCATTTGCACCGACACACCCGGGGGAATGCCTCCGCAACTCTGCAAGCCAGTTAATTCTTTATTTTCATTCACAGAAAAAAAAGCTATTAACTAAGCTTTTTATATTAATAAAAAAGCTTAAAATGCTTATGAATAGCAAAGATGAAAACCCCTCTCAGAGCTGATGCTGTTGCTTTCAATGTCAAATAATGGGCATTTATTATTACTGCAGGATCATCTAAACGTGTGTGTGTGTGTGTGTGTGTATCTGTGTGACAGGTCAGCACATCTATTTTGTCCCAGTCATCTTTGTCAGGTTATTTTTACTCCTGTCATAAAAAAAAAAAAATCATTTCTCCTTTCCTCTCTGTTACAAATGACATTTCATTCCTGTGGTACTCAACTGTTATCACACACACATTCACACTTTCACACACAAACATACAGACTCCACACAACACTCCAGTGGGAATACACCACAGATCCAGTTGGCGCTTGTTTAATGCTGACCCGACGGAACATACATCCATCCCTCCAGTGATCCCCCCTGTCCCTGAGGGCATGATGCCAAAGAGTCACCTACATACATATACAGTATCTACACCCAAAATATACGATTGTCAGTATCTGTTGTCTGTTCCTTTACATTTGGAACACCTTTGCTTGTTAGTTGGCCTCTCTCTCAGACTATATATATGCTTTGTGTGCAAGTGTGTTCACGTGCAGACTAAGGGTTTTCTCTTTTCTTCTCACCTTTCAAAGCCCTGCAAATTTAGTCTCCATGGTAACAAGGGGGAGGAACAGGGAGGGGATGATGTTGACTTCCTGACACCTTCTGTCCTATGGGACACCTACAGTCAGCAACTGTGTGCATGTGTGTCTGTATGTATATCGTCTAACATGTGATGAGTGTGATTAATTTTTTTTTACCATATAAACACTTTGTCCTGTGTAATTGTTTCTGTGTGTCTGATGTGCAGTAGGATGTGTGAGAGTGTGCACTACACTTGTGTATTCTTTGATGTGTGGAGCTACAACCTTGATGGCTGCTTCTGATTGGCTGCCAAAGCTGAGCAGCTCAGTGTGTTAGTGGGTCTGAGTGAAGAACTGTGTAAAGGAATCCCGTGTTCATTTGGACAGGAAGATGAAGGCGTTGATGGATTAGGAGACAAAAAAAGAGATAGTCGATGTACAAAAGAAAATGCAACTTGTTTATTACATGTGTCGGCTTCTGTCTGTTTTGCCTCATGACATGATGATAAGGGAAAGAATCCACAACAGGAATAAAAAAAATCACATCATCTTAATTAGTGTGCAGTTGATTTAAGATATAATCAGATCTGTACTGATATATCACACCTCTTTATTAATTATCAGTGTTACTAGATGACCATCTAAACAAAGCCTCGTGATGAAGAAGTGCTGGCACAGAACAACATGTGACTGATATGGATTTCAGATCCCCTTCTCATCTTTCCAGGGTGCAAATGACCGCCAGGTGAAATAATTCTAGGTCATGGTTCCCAAAAATAGAAATCATGGAAGAATTGATGATAGTCATGCAAGAAAAATAAAGTCAATTTAATATGTGGAAAAAAATGTTATGGAGTAAGTGATGGAAAAGGGCAAAAACACAAAGGAAATGAGTGATTTAGTGGAAACACAAGGAAATATGGAAGTTTCAGATGTTAGTGTTTGAGATGCTGCCTTCATTAAACAGCCCTGGGCTCTGCATCCCTACGTACCACACCCCAGCGTTGCCATGGATATTAGGCCTTGGCAGCACAGATGTGTGTGTGTGTGTGTTGGTGAGAAGGTGTGCCAGGATGACATCATACAGTAGCTTGCTGTGAAGGTCTACTGCAGGCACATGGCATCTACAATATTTATAGACCCCCAGAACAGATGAGTTCGCTCAGTCACTCAGTGTGACCGACTTCACTTCACACACACAAACACACACACAAAGAGCAAAAAGTGGCGGAGAAGTTACTCACGCAATCTGCGCCACACCCACTCGCATAAATATTTCCTCCCAGCTCCTCCATTTTTTCACCCACTGGCCTTGACGAGTATGCTGCACACAAGTCACAGCGGCTAGAAATAATGAACTGCAGGAAATATAGAGCTACTCAAGATTATTGTTGCATACATGTGGAAATGCATACATACAGAACACATAGAGAGGAAAAGCATTGGTATTCTCAGTGAAAATGAGCTGCCTCTGTATGAGTCATAAGGAGAAGAAATGGTACCCTGTGAGGGATTAAACCACTGGGAAAATAAGGGACTGCTACAGTAACACACACATGCACACATAAACACAATATAGATACACACACACACACCAGATGACCCCATTCCCCCAAACATGTCCATATTACCCCCAGAGGATTTAAATCCTCATATCCCAAAATAAACAAAATCATTTCTTAGTAGAGCAAATACTGTACATCAGCGTAACAGCAAAGTATGATTGAGAGTGACCAGTGTGTGTGTGTGTGTGTGTGTGTGTGTGTGTAAGCAAGTGACTGAGTGAATGACCGTGTGAGCTTGAGTTACAAGGCTTGAGAGCTCCTGAAACAAAAATCACATTTCATAAATAAATCATCCAGAGCGTTGTGATGGATGTGCACACATACACACACACACACACACACACACACACCCATGCAAACACACATAAGGCTGCAATGCTTCATACCATGGCCATAATAGTATGTACCAGATTAGAGTTGAATCATTTTTAAGGGGTTGTGTGCTGCTGCTGCTAGTGCTGCTCTGTGTGTGTAGTAGCGTGTGTGTGTGTGTTCATTCTGCTAAGCCCATCGCAGAGCCTTATATGTCCTGTTGTCTAAAGCTCTATTGAACTACATGATTATGAAGCTACCCTAGATTTTCACACTATACAAACACGTATTTTACACAGTATGCCAAGTGAAACAGCCCAGTGGTCATTGACTGTGTGTGTGTGTGTGTGTATGTGTGTGTGTGTGTGTGTTAGATTTAATCTTGACTCTTTATAGGTCAAGTAAGTTTTGTTACATTTCATATTGTTGTGAAGGTAGAAGGAGATTTGAGCTGTGCACAGATCTCGGCAGAACTCTTAAAACTTCTGTATGAAACAATGAGTCTAGAAATGTATTTTAAGAACCTGCGTGAGAGAAAGTCATTTGTGCTACATTCCCTGTACTTCTTTTTTTTCTTTCTCCTACTCTAACTCTCATGCTCTCTTTCATTTTCCTGCCGCCATCATACAGTAACACTCTCAAAGGCTATGATGTTTTATGAGTTTCACCATTATGAAGATTTTTAGAGGAGCAGAAGCATATGGTAGAACTGATTAGTGCAGATCTGTATAAATGAAGGACATTTATTTATGGATTGAATGGATAATAAGACATTGTAGCAGCAAATTGTGTGGTAAGTGAATGTGATTTTTCACATAAAATAGCAGCATTGTTGAAAAACACCAGAATGCTTCGGATAAGATAAAAATCATAACTGGTTTGTTATTAATATCTGTTGTTTTGGACTGTAGCTGTCAAGACATTTAACAAGGATAAAACTCATTCTAGTTGACTACAGAGGGCATTTACCTGCAGTTTGTGACATAGTTTTTAGTTGTGCAACCTTTACTTCAGTTCATTTTGAAGTCCAGGTGAATGTTTGTGTCAAATTTGAAGCTATTACTTCAACTTGTCCCTCAGATGTGACATTCATCAGAATTGAGACAGCAGCTTTGACCTTTGGCCACCAAAATGTTATTTTTCATCCTTGAATCCAAGTGAATATTCACAATCGGAACCGACAAATCTTCTTATAGAGGTAAGATGGAGAAACACATTCATTCATGTCCCTAATATCAACCATTTTTGATGTGTACTTGTCCCTATTCCTCCATTTATAGTTTACGGACCAATAGTAAGTATTCCCTTCCCTTCTTGCTGTGTAGTTGTAATGAAAGCGTATCTATTTTGAAGGAATCCAGCACTATTGCAGACTATATGGGGGAATTGCTGGAATAGAAATGTGCATGAATAATCGATAACTGGATTAGTCAAAATGCGTTGAATTCTTTTTATTTGGAGTGGGAAGAGATTCATGTTTTACGTCATAGAGATGTGGAACTAATGCTGCGGTGGCGTAGGGGTCAGTGTTTCCACCCCCCTGTTAAAAGGCCCATGTGTTCAATTCTTATTTCCATGTTGAATTTGTCTGTTTTCTCCAGACCATGTGGGTTTCCTCTGGTTTCTCCCACCATTAAAAACACGTAGGTTAATTTGGTTCAAAAGACTGTCAATGACACCTCACTGATTCTAATGTGTGCTATGTGATAATGCTAAGGGTCCCACTGTGTGTGTGCGTGTAAGTGCAGAGACCTACAGCTATGATGAAGTGAGTTAAACTTACCTGTTTCTGCCTGAGTGTTGCATTTGTTACCTAAACTCTGAAGAAAGGGGTTTAAGTGTAAAAATTAAACAGCATATTGTGTTTCACTCACTCTAGTTTGGTCAGTTTTTATCATTATCCTTTTGGTTTGAGTGGTGAGGACACATTAACAATGACGTAACAACTAATCGACTTAAATTACCTTCATTATTCTACTATTCCATCCCTATTCTGGAACAAAGCATCTCACTGTCACCTTGAATAGTAAAACTGCTGCTTCTTCATCAATTGCATGAGTGCAGTTTAGCTTAAAAATCAGACAATATACAGAACAACAATATGCAAGCTGTGCTAATTTGTCACTTTTCCCGTACAAAGTGTGTAAACAATGTACTTTGTCAAAAATAAACATATTCTTTATTTTTAGCTGCCAGAGAGAAATGAAATTGAATAACACAAAAGCCAATAACCTCAGTAATATAATCTAAGATAAAAAAAAAAAGAAGGATCTGGCAAAGTACACTTGGTTTTGTAGTCGTGGTTCTCTCCCTGTCTTTCAAGCTGAGAAAGGACAGAGTGTGGAAGCAGGGCAGGACAGCAGTGTGACGCCTCACTTTCAGCCACCATAAGAGGTGCTTGTCGTGCCTCTATCATTACAGTTACAGTTATTGTGGACTAATAGTACACACACACACACACACACTCTGTCAAACACGCTCAGTGGTGTAAGGTTACATCCTGTCACTGCAGTTTGCGCTTGGTGAAGGGCAAGAGCAGCGTTCCTGACCTCTACAAACATGCACAAACACAAAATACCCAGCCTACCCGTTATGCTCATCCACTTTTACCTACGTTAAATATTGTAAAGAAAGGAGATTTTTGAAAAATTTCCTGAACGGTCCTGTAGAAAAGTTCGGGTTATATCAATATGGGAATTAATTTTAATATAGTTATGTTTGATGGCTCTCCTGCTGTCATCTAAAACCATGATATTCTTTCATCTACAAAGCAGAACAGCTGGTACACACAATTTGTTCAGTCTCTGGAGTGTGTTAGTGTGTATTTTCCAGGGAATAAAGTAGTGCATAGGGTTGTATATTGTATAATATAATAGCTAGACAAACCATAACATTGTTTTAGCATTGTTTTTAAGTAGATTTGCATTATATCATGAATAATTTGTGTTATCAAGATGTGAGAGTAAACTATATTTACATAGGCTCCAGTCTGCAGCGCTTATTTCTGGAACAGACTAAGTACATGTAGATTTCAAATGTGATTGTTTACACACAGATGTCTCCTGTAAATGCATCTGTTGTTTGCAGTGATTGCATGTAGTGTACTGGTAATAGGCTTCCCTCCTGGCTGACCGGGAGCCTGAGGAGGACACCGTGAAGGAGAGATGGAGGAAGCTAAGCTGTTCACTCCGGCTGAGTGATGAGGACAGCAGGGGAGGGAGACAGAGCTGACACAGGTGCTTTAAACAGGGACAGAAGAGAAGGGGGTGACAGAAACGACACGAGAAAAAAAAAAAAAAGAAACAATGAGAGCAGCTGGAGGAGGAGCAAGAGATGAGGTGATGAGGAAGGTGGCGATCAGGAAGAAAAGATGCGTGGTGAATTCTGGGCTCTAAGCTGATGAAACGTGTATAGTTTATCTCAATTAGTTACTGTGTGTTTAAAACTGAACGGACATTAAAGCTGCAGGGGCTGAAACAGAAGGCTGAAAATGCCAGAACGGTAGATACACATTTCTTTTTGCAGCTCTCTACTTTCTGTCCATATCAAATTAGTGTTAAGATAAATGACATGGTGCTGTTTCACGCTGTTCTGAGAAAGTGCAGCAAAATATACTCACTTTATCGGAAACATTACATTATTAGAAATATTCCCCAGAGGTTTTGGTCCATATTGACATGCTAGCACCATCTATTCGTCCGTTCATCCATCCATCCATCCATCCATCCATCCATCCATCCATTCGACCACCATGATGTGAATCTTCCATTCCACCACATCCCAAAGGTACTCCACTGCATCAGTTCTCAACAGAGGGGGTGCGGCCCACTAGGGGGCCTCAAAGAGCTTCTAGGGGGGGCTGTAAGATGGTTGTGAATGTTTCTAAGAAAAATATTCCAATGAAAAAAATAAGCACTATCCAGCTAAACAAATAGTCGAAATGTAATGCTTCATTGGTATAAAATAACTGCCTAACCCAAAAATAATAAATAAATAAACTGTTCAAAATGCAGTCTTGGGCAGTAGCATGACTGTACACATCATTGAGGTCCCCATCATTGAGTATTTTTTTCCTCTGTATATATAAATAAAAGTAGTATAATAAATAAAAGACTTTAATACTAATGTCACATATATTTCCCCATGTGTGTCTTTGTCATATATACTGGGGACCTGCAATTTTTTATTAGACACAGGGGGGCCTTGACAACAGAAAAGTTAAGAACTACTGTTTTATTGGATTGAGATGTGGTGGCTCTGGAGACCATAACTCACTATCATGCTCAAGAAACCAGTTTGAGATGATGTGAGCTTTGTGACATGCCACGTTATCCTGCTGGAAGTATCCATCACAAGAAGGGTACAGTGGCATCATAAAGGGACGGACCAGGTCTACAACAATACCCATAAAAACTGAAGACATAATGAACACAATTGAACTAATACCCATATAGGCTTTGGCATTTAAACAATGCTCATATGGTACTACAGGGCCAAATTATGCTAAAGAATAGCCCACCTTCTGTTACACCACCAGCAGTCTGAACCAATGATACAAGGCAGGATGGATGCATACTTTGATGCTAATATCAACTCATCAGCCGCATTTTTCTGATCTTCTATTATCTGTGTGAATTACAGCCTCAGTTTTCCTGTTTTTAGCTGACAGGAGTGGTACCCTGTGTGGTCTTCTGCAGCGGCTTCAAGGTTAGATATGTGATTGTGCATTCAGAGAAGCTCTTCTTCACTCCTCGGCTGTGTTGAGTGATTACTTCAGTTACTGTTTCCTTTCTATCAGCCTGAACCTGTCTGACCATTGTCCTCTGACCTCTGGTACCAACATCAACCATTTTCACCAGGTGACCTGTCACTCACTGGATATTTACTCTTTTTTTTGGACCATTCTTTGTAAAACCTAGAGATGATTGTATGTGGGAATCCCAGTAGACTAACAACCTTGCTTCGTTCAAGTCATGTAAATAATTTTTCTTCCCCATTTTGATGCTTGGTATGAATCTCAGCAGATCCTCTGAACCATCTTTCATCTCAATCACATCATGTTATATATATTCCATACAAATATACATATATACTACATGCTTCATTGAGTTATACAGTGTGATTAACCAATTCAATATTTGTGCTAATACTTTGAACTGGTTTACCTAATAAAGTGGCCGGTGAGTATGTAGTAGAGCAGTAAAGTCGCCTTGACAGCAGTAGATAATTAATGCTTCCGATCATGTATTTAATTTCTCTGAAAACACCTGCAAACAGCCAACATCTGGTGTAATGGGGTGTATTTTCTATAGCCTGAAAATAGGGTGAAGAGTAGGTGTAGACATCTTGTTTCTTGTCAGATCATTTCAAGTGTAATATACTGAAATACTAATTATGGACATTTTATCTAGTGACACCAAACACTATTGCACACTGAAGCTTTGAATGGGCATCTTGTTTTGCCCATCAAGGTACAACTAGAACCCTCATAAATCAAGGTTTGCAAGGTTCATTAATCTATGCATTTCCACTGTGATTTACATGGAAGAGTTTTTTATTGTACCTAAATATTGTAGAACAATACTTTAGTTTCTTTAGAGTCACTGTCCCTGTGACAAGAAGTCAGTTTTAATTACTGAAACTATCTTGTTATGTGCCTTACAGTCTTGTTTATGGCATTATTAGTGACAGGAAATATAGTATAGAATTCCATTATTTCTTAAACTTCTGGCACGAGGTAAAATGATCAGTGGACTGTTTTATTAGTTAAGTCATTGTGCTTGTTATATAAAATATGTCATTCTTGTGTATAATATGCAGTATATGCAACTAATTACAATGTGTTTGGATGTTTCTTCGCTTGTATTTGTGGTGATGGTGGCATAGAAGTAGTGGAGAAAACGCCTTTTGCTCCATGTTATGTTATAGTGTAAAATGGCTTCTCCGTCGAGGGAAGGTTCAGCTGAGATTAGCAACGCTTGAGAAAAATATGGAAGAGAGAAAGAGAGAGAAAGAAGCAAGGATAAAAAAGGATGAGAGAGCAAGCATGGAGGAGCTGGAGTGGATAGAGTGTGAAAGAAGTAATCAAGTGTAGTTAGGCAGCGGCGAGAGGAGAGAGACTTAGGTAGAGAGAGAGAGAGAGAGAGAGAATAGGAGAGAAAATAAAAAAGTCAGAGGTCTCACCACTTCTGTGAATTTCGCTGCAGAAAATGCCATCGCAAATGTGTGGAGTTCTGGTGTTTTTGTTCGTACTGCTGTAGTGTATGTGTGCCTTGTGGTGAGGTGTGTGCTTGTTCAGATGCTCCTGTGTTTCTGTCTCTGACTATAAATCCCCAGATCTGCCGAGTCTGTTTCCCACTGATGTCAAGGCTGTGAGGACAAACATGAATTATTACCAGCTCCTATTGTGATTCTTGTTTTCGTGCATCTTCCTCAGACAGACGTTGGAAACCTCTTATTGCTCCAAAGCTCTCATGCAAATTTTTGCCTGTCTCTCTAGGAGAATGTGGTCTGGATTACTTGCCACTGTTTTGAGTGAGCCACTTGTGCTGCCAGTAGGGGTCTCTGTCTTACCACTAACCCAGTACTAACAGTGGCCAGTGTGTTTGGCTACTCAGTGAATGAAACTGAGGCTGGAGCCGGTCCCAAGCTGTTGTCAGTTGATGGTGGCAGTCACCACTACGACTAAAGGATGCTTTGATGAGCAGAAACTTGTGGGATTCACTGATTCATCTTCTGTTCTATCTTGTTTCCTTGACAACCAGGTACATGCAAGTGAACCAATAGTCAGGAAGCATTTCAACTCTTAAGCATACAATGAGTTAATAATAAAACATGAGGAAAGAAGAATAAGATTCAAAGAATGGTCCAAAACTGGTAATGCATGGTTAGGTTAATGGACAATCAACTAAGGCATAAGAGGAAACTTTTGGTAGAGGTGTGTGTTTGCACTGTCTAGTGATTTTTTTTTGCTCTTAAAATGTTACAAATATCAGTCAGTGAAACTTAAAGGGTTTGTCCGGGTGATCCTGCGAACTATGAATGGAAAACTTTAACAGTTCATGTGAGGCCGCAGACCTCTGTCTCTTTTCCATTGTTTCTTTACATTTCTTTACTGGCTAGTACACACAAGGGGAGTCTCAGAAAATATATAGAAACATCATATACAGTATAGTGTTGCTCCCTTACAGAACATTTGGACACAACTGTAAAACTTAAAATGTGATCATAAAACTTTGCTTACATTCAACTAGGAGGTTAATAAGTATTTTTCCATCATGCACATCAGCTGAATCCTACACCATATACGAGTACACACAAACTAATGAAGCAGGTTTCTCTCATGAAGATCCGTGCATATATTCTATATCTCACGCATTTAAGCTTAACAGTTGATATGGGAAAGGAAGTAAAGTAGCTGTGTTCTGGTTGTTCAGGCCATTTAAGTGCAATAAGTACGGGAAAATAATGAATTAATCTATTTTATGGCAAGAAGTCGATGTCATACATTACAACTTCAACTCCACTTGAATAAAGTTATGTCACCACACTGTTAAACTTTCACAGGCATGTTCAGAAGTTCTCGTTGTACTAATGCTAAAGTGTTTCAGGGCACCAACACTACTCAAGAGTCATGAGTCAGACTGTATCCATATTGTGAGATGATGATACTGAAGTCGCAATGTAAAAATGCAGTGGATATTCTTTGCCAAATAAAAGATGCATCAGAGTCCGGGCAAGTGCGTGCTCTGTGAAATCCTACTGAGAAAGGAGGGACGAAACAGGCTGCCATTTAAAAATAGAAAGAATCAGTACGCACAATGTCATGCTGGAGGAAAATGGGTCTCTTGGATTTTGTGTTGAGTAAGCAGTGACTGGAGTTTTTATTAGGGGGAAATAGAGCATTTAATTTCATGCTAATTCTTGGCATTAGTTCCAAATGTGACTTAAAAACTCCCCTCTGAGTGCTTTAACTTTCGTAACTGCATGGGTGTAAATGTGTGTGTTAGCGTGGGGGGGGTGTTTGCATCAGAGAACAGGTGGCGAGAGCCCCCAGCAGCGTTCGTCTAAACCCAGCCTCTTGCTTCCTCCATCAGCTGATCACTCCTCCTCATCCCTCCGTCCCCGGCGCGTCTCCCTCCGTCACTAAGATCACAATTGTCCCTGTTTATCTCATCTCTCCTTGCCCTCCGTTCTCTCTCCTCCCTCTCTTACCCCTCGTCCCTCTTGTGTCTCACCCCGTGCTATTGGCTGTAGTTAGAGCAGGCTGATTAGTGGAGTGTTAATTCCCCAGAGGAGGGCAGAGGGAGCAGCAGAGGAATCTCATCTAGCCCTGCTACACTCAGTATCGACCAGGACTCAGAGGAACTAGCCCTCTTTTGCACCACCCTTTCCCCCAGTTTCTGTCTCTGTTTATGGGGTTAGCTGGTTTTACTGGGGCATCTGATATGTTTATCCTCCAACATGAACCCAACAGTGAAGATCCACCTTCAGAATGGGACCCACTTTAACACCTACATGTACCAGGTAGGGACTCAGCACTTGTACAGTACACTTTGTGGATATTGCAGTGAAAGATTGTCTCCAGCTCAAATAGCTCTCTCTGCGGTCTCCACATGTCTTTGCCCGAGTATTGATTTTAGCGCTGATGACTCTTTTCTGGGACTGAGATATGGCCTCCCCTCCACCTCTTTTTCCTCCCTCCTCCTCCTCCTCCTCCTGCTCACCACCATGCCTCAATCAAGCTGCGAAAGAATGATTAATGCTTCTCAGTGATGCAAATCACATATCGGTTTATAAAGTGCTACTGTGTTTGGGCACGCCTCTCCACAAAAAGTTTATACGTTCTTGTTGTTTTTTACAAGTTTAAACCTCCTAGAAAGTGAGCAGGATAAATATATAGCCTGCATTCATGGGAATATCACTCTTTTCTCTTGCACATGCTTGCTTTTCCATGTGTTTATTACAGCACATGTGGAAGAGAGACACACTCTCTGATGCATGAAACAAACTCTTTGTGTTTCTCCTTTCATCCGAGCAGAGGAAGTATTCTCCTTCTCTTCCTTCCTCTCAATCTTGGTCCCTTTTTCTAGTGTAGGTTTTGTTTTGCTTTAGTGAAGAAAACTGGGATAGATGAATGGATGCTATTCTGGGCTCAGGCAATGGATGGGCACAGAGGAAAGAAGCCGGAGAAAAAGTTGGAAACCTTGCAGGGATTTGACACCTCTTTCTATGCTGAACCATAAGAAAATGATATTTGGAAAAACTGAGGCAGATGTGTCAGCTCTGCCTTCCTCCATCACTGTAAAAATGCTGTGCTAATCAACTTTATGGCCAGTTATCAAGCTATTAAATGACTGGTGGTGTGTATATATTTAAAGAAACAAGTTATTGGTTTCTTGAAACCCCTTCAAAGTGGTTAAAACTCTTAGATTCACTTATTCTTGGGATTTTACACAGAAATCCCCTTTCTCTGAAAAGGTGTTCAAAGAGGGATTTACTGAGTTCTATGTACGCTGAGCATATTTGTTGTTGTGTTATCAGCATTTCAGAAGTGAGTCCAGAGCTGGCAGGGTTTCAGTCAGATCGGATCCCTAATGTGCTTCACTTAGGCTGATTTACTCATGAGTCTCTGTGATTATGTAGATGCCTAATTTTACTACATCTGTATATTTTAAGAAATTAACGTTTGCTTTTTTTGAGTTACCCCCCCCCCCCCTTCATTGCGCATTGTGAAGCAGACAGTGGAGCTTTTAAAAGTTTTCCTTGAGAGTATTTCCTCCAGAGCTTAAGTCTGGGGTGGAGATCTGTCAAGTGCGGCAGTCAGCTGCTTTTCTCCACGGTCTCACGAGCTGTCACACCGTGAAACAGACAGGATATCTCCCACTGACTTTGTACATGTTTGTGTTTTAGTGCGTATACCTGCATGGATATGTCTACATCTGTGTTTGTCTGATGACACGCACATGCAAAGTTCTTCTTCCACTCAAACACTTCACTTTCCTAATGAGCAGTTGCTATAGCGAAGGCAGCAGTGTGCGAAATAGCATCATGGCAACAGATTAGTCACTGCCTACTTAAGGCCAACACCCGGGCAAGGTGTCGTGGCGGAGTGTGACATAATTCGTGTACGTGTTAAGGGAAGGTCGGGTCTGCTGCTCTGCCGTTTGCCACCTCATTCCCTCTGCAGTGGTGAAGAGTTACAGAGCTGTGATACCTGAATCCCCCCCTGGGACTCACTCATTCTCCAGACCCCGACTCCGCATCCATCTTCAGCCAGGCACTCCTTAGTGAGTTACCACGATTCACATCAGAGTTAATTTAGTGTCTTGAAAAGAGCTTAGTCACTTTATACGATCAGCAATGAGATGTCAGAGACTAGGCATGTTCATTATCTTCTGCCTCTCTGTAAAACTGCATTTCTGAGTTAGTGGTGAAACTTCATCGTTCACATCTTTCCTATTCGCATTTAAGAAGCAGTTACACATCCCTGCATGGCTCAGAAAAATACTTTCTACCTCCTGGCTCTATTAGTGTTTCTACTGCTGATATAATTAAATAAATGTCTAGTTTCACTGTTAAATGTACCGTACTGTGCAAATGTCCTATAACAGTCCAACATTAGGTTTGTTGGTTTAGTAAAGTTACAATGACCACACACATGCATTTCTCAAACTCTGTATTAAGATATAGTCTGGATATATGGGAAGTATGCACTGCAGTGAAAACAATAGTTTTTGAGAAAAAAACAGGTTTTGTAAACCAAAGTGGTAATATTTAATATGACCTCCCTTTGACCATTTTGTTCAGACAATATGAGATTTATTGCATTAAATTTGTAATGTTTTATACCAGGTTTCATTCAACACATGTCAGATGTTTCTAACTGTTTGTGCTGTTTCTTGTCATGGACTCAGGGGTCACACTGAATAGTGACTTGCGTTTAGGAAGAGACTGAGAAATTAATATATACAGTATGTATGCTCATTTCAACCCTGCAAAAACAACAAAGCTAAAGGTGGTAAAGACTTTTGCACTGTGCTGTATATAACAGTTTTTCTGTATTAAAAAGATGAAAACTCCAAAAACCAAAACTGATAACTTTGTGTATACATTTTCAGGAAGTAGTTTTGTATAGTTAGTGGCTAGTTGAAAATGTTGAGTTTGTCTCTCCAACTGTGGCAGAGTTGTCAGTAGGAGAATTTAATAGCTATGGAAAGCAAATTTCACAGTCTTATTAAGCTTTTAATGCCATCATAATGCTGGGGAAGTGTGTTTAGACAGTGTTCCTGTGGAATGTTTGTGGTTGTAATCATTAGCATAAATTATATCATATACCACGTCTCTGCCCTGTTAATCATATTATGTGTGAACGAGCTAATAGTCATGTTTACAGTTTCTCTCTCTTTCTTTTCTTGCTTAGTTACATGTTTTGATCTTTTCCTTTTATGCTGCCCACTGACAGAAAGAATGCCCCATGATACCATGCTCAGACTCTGACAGATTATCACTTTGGGTTTGTTTTGGCATCAGCCTCATATCTCATTAATCTACCCACGCACATTAGAAGTTACTCAGTGTATGAACTTCTTCCCAAGACCTCCTTATCTGTAATTTGCAATGCATTCCACTTGTGATAAAGTGTAATAATTTCCAATTTTTTAAGTGCTTTGCAGATTTTTGCTTTCCTTACATACTTAAATTACTATTTTCCTAGTTTTCTCAGAGCAGTCTTCAGCAGAGTGCAGAAAGCAGACATGAATTTGTTCAATTCTGCTACTAAAATGTTAAATTTACAATTATTAGTGTACACATATGAACCAGGTGAGTACACATGATATGTGGAAAAAACAATGGCATCCACAAGCAAGAAGCATGAGGGAGCATTTCTGCTTCCTGTGCACAAATACACAGGTTCATCCGTCCCAACACATCCACAACTGCTCAACATTCACCTACCTATGAACTCTACACTGGAGACTTTGAGACTTTAAAGCCCCTTGGGGAAAATTTGTGATTTGTGTGGAATGGAAATTAAAGTGACCAGACAAGTGACTTGACATGTTCTCCTCTGACTGATCACTTTGTGTACTGACAATGATCTGTGTGGATGCTTCTCTTTGTCACTGCCACATATAAACTCCTGTTCTAAACCACCCCAGTCCATGCAGGTGTTAGCACTGACATGTTCTATGTCCTTATAAGGTTTTCTGAAGCCAAAATTATGCACGTATTCTCATCACTGTATTGAAAGCACATTACTCTAAGAATAATCTGAGTGAACAACACAAAAAGTGTCTGTTTTCATTTAATACTTATTGTTAAACATGTGTATCAAGTGATTCTTCAGTTATGATATTTTAGTTATGATATGTTACTTATTCTTATTGTTACTGTTTGTAAATCCATATTTAATGCTTTCAGGGACATATTTGCACAACATCCTGTAAGTTTCCCATCATGTTTCAGTCAAACGCAGTCTACTGCATGTCTTTCACACGAGTCCAACACCAGATAGCATTTAATATTATGCAAAGAAAATGAATTTGTTGTTGGAGCCTTATACTCAATGACCCACTCAGAACGAGCCTGTGACACACGACATACCAAAAGCATATGCACAGTTACAGTTATGTTAAGAATATTGTAGAGGTGGATGTTCCTCACTTTGTTAATGATCCTACTGATGAAGCAGGGATCAAAGTGCAGAAAGTGTTAGATCAAGCTTTGTCACAGCTACATGCTAGAGGCACTGTAATTCTGTACAAGTGCTCCCCTTCCAGGCTGCTTTTCCACTACTCTGCTCTTCTCTTCTCTGCTTCTGTACTTGCATCACGTGTTTTGAGACCGGGCCATGTGTAGGCCACTGTGTGTAGGCAAAGAAATCTCTTGTGGAAGCGATTTTTGTGATAAGAGGAGAATATTAGACTTAGGGAAAAACAAAAAATATTGTCTGGCAGGGTTGCATTTCATTTGTAACTTTTAGAAATTCCCATGAGTTTCTTTGCGTACACTACTTTTTGCTATAAAGACAATAGAGCGCTTTGAGATGATAGATATCTAGCTCAGTTTACGGCTAATTGTGTTGTAGACGATAGCCTTTATAATCTCTATCACGTGGGGAATAGAGATTGGATGAATCAGCACTTTCAGACAATGTTCAGGTGTGTTGTGTAGTGCAGGTGAACTCTCCACAGTGTAATTACAAACACACAGCCATGAACCCACAGGCCTGTGCAGAAGGGTGAAAATAAAATTTCTATTTTTTTGGAATGTGTGTGATTGAATGTATTTTTCAGGATTTTTTTTTTTTTTTATCCGACCACCCTCCAATCTCCCTTCTCTTCCCCCCTCATCCTCTCCTCTCCTCTCCTCTCCACTCCTCTCCTCTCCTCTCTCTCTCTCTCTCTCTCTTTCCTTGTACACACACACACACATACAGCATTTTTTTTCATCCTTTAATCCCAAACTGCTTAAGGAAGCGAAGGGAAGAAATCCCTTTACAATGTCTGGGCTCAGCAGTGTTTGGTAACCACTTGCTATCTCACATTGTGGTTGGAGGGAGAAGGAGCGGTTTCCTCCAGACGCCCAAAACCTTCTCCCTGCTCTATATGATATACTCTCTGACAGATGTCAAGGTTGTGGTGTCAAAGAGCTGCGCTTGTATCTGACTGCTGCGTGAAGCTGAATAAACATCCTGGGATTTTCGACACTCTCATGAGTTGCGGGGGGTTAGCATTTCATAGCGTCTATAATGATTGCATATGTGTTTTAGACGGAGATAAATAGTTAAAAATAGTAAAAAAAAATAAATAGTTCAAGCTGCTTGAGGGAAGGCGTTAGAAATGCTTTCATGACAAATTTAACAGGGTTTCTTTTGTGTGCAGACAGTGATGCGTTATATTTTATACATTGTGCTTGTCTATTCTGTTGTGTAAAATTCATTAAAGAAGTTCTCAGCTACTTTCTTAATCCACACTTTGCCGCGTCATGCTGAAACGATTCGTAGAGACATAGAGGAAAGCTTCTAAAAGACAGAGGGATGAGGGGATGAAGGGGTGAACTGCAGACTGTGAGAGGTGGCCTGTTGAGCCTTTTTGTCGTGATTGAAGAGACGGCGAGCTCTAACATCTGTTGGTGGATTTGGGCTGAGCTCCTATCTCTTGGTGTGCCCCTGTGGAATAAGAGAAGGGAAAATGAACAGGCTGACCCATTTTCCCCTTTTCTCCTATACCCTACCCTCCCTCTCCTCACTCACTCCCTTGACTTTTTTCTTTCTTGCTTGCATTGCGATAGACAGGATCAATAGAAATCTGAGAGATCTGTGCGCTTGTGTCAATCCGCATCTAATTGAAAGCTTGTTTAACTCAGATTTTAATTCCGAATTTAATATAATCATTATCTGACTTTAGTTGGTGCATGTGCGTTTTTTGTGTTTTGTTTTTGCAGTTGTTGTAGGTGTGTGGTACAGTTTACATTGCTGCCAGACTTGCCTGTGTATCTACTCGTACGTTATAAACAGCACGCAGATATGATACCACAAATTTACTGTAACGTAACTTAAATCTAATTTGTTAGATTTAAGCTTATCAGTAAGTGAGATGTGTTAGAAATGTACTTAGTCTGTTATAAAATATCAAGAATCAAGATTTCTTTATTGTCATATGGCATGTAGAAACTACAACCACACGAAAAGTCGTTTGCACAGTTC
>JAPQRQ010000022.1:21968202-21980465 GCA_037367365.1 Apogon talboti
AGGACACAATATGTACCACAATACGGGGAGACAGTACAGGTCAGGTCAGAGCAGACGAAGAGAAGGATTGGGGGGGCAGGATGTGTAATCAGTCCCTGTCCTTGGGTGTGTGTGTGATGTGCCTCCAACTGTCTTGGGGAATCGATGCTCTTTGCTGTCAAATCAGTGTTATGTTGCTAAAGTTTGTGTACAGTGAAAATTACAATAAAGCCTGATTGAAATTCTGGGCCTAAACATTTCAGTTATTTGTAGACTAGTAGCGGGACTTTAAAATCTATTCTGTAACTAATTGGAAGTTAGTGTATGGATTTTACAACTGATGTAATGTGGTCTGTTCTGGCAGCAGCGAATGAATGAGCTGCAACCATTTAATGCTGACTAAATACAGTATGTATGTGTTATCTAAGATGTTGATGACAGTCTACATTATTCAGCACTTAAGCATGTAAATGGTTCGGGTTAGATCCTGGGTTCGGCTGCAGCCTTTCTATGCGGAGTTGCTCTCTCCATATTTGCATTTGTTTTCTTTCCAGGTACTCCTGCTTCCTCCCACAGTCCAAAAACTCATTAATATGTTAATTGGTCACTTTAATTTGCCTGTAGGTGTGAATACAAGGGGAATAGTTGTTTGTCTCTGCATGTCAGCCATCCGATGAACTGGCAACCTATCCCGGATGCACCTGCTTTATCCTGATGTCAGCTGGGATGGGCTCCAGTAGTTTAAGTATACTTACAGCATGTGAGACTATTATTAGACTTATACTGTAGTGGCATTTCATTACATGGCTGAATGTGCATAGTTTCTCATATAACATGCAAGATTAATACGGATATGTATCATTCCATCACTGCATTAGCATTGTCTTGTTCTGTAGTGTGATCCAGCACAAATGGAAAACAACACACATATAAAAACAACTACATCTTATTCTAAAACCATGACATTTCCTTTGACTGGAGATACATTTTAAACTTGGCAGTCCAGAACAGGTTTTTACAGTCTCTTCCATTCTTCCATATTTTCCGTAGCTTTATGTCAACTTAAACAAAGCATCTCTTAAACTTATGTATGTTATGTTCGTGTGTGGGAAATACGAGACCAACAGTACAGTGTCATGGCTGCAGGGAGCATCATGACTTCAAAAAGTCTGTGTAAACTATAGACAAGAAGAGAGTGCATAAGCCTCTGGGTATTGGTTTGGACTAAAGCCAAGCATACAGGAAATGCCAACAAAGCACTAAGAGATGTTCAAACAACATGCACACACTTACACTAACAGAAACACACGGGTGTGTGGGCACACGGATGTACACACTTCAGTGTACAAACAGCCACCAGTCTCTGTTTCACTGTGATCAAACCATGACAAATATTACTGTGTGAGCCACTGGCTTGTTCTCTGTTATATACTGCAGTCTGTGTAACTCTAATTGATGCAAGACAGAATAACAGAGCAGCAGAAAATCGTAGAGAAAGTGACTGAACATGGATTGGAGGAAACTTCCTGTTGCCCTCTGACATCACAGCAGGTCAGAGCTCAGGTGAAAAACAGCAGATAAATCAATTGTTGGCAATTAGTGCGTAATGGGAGCAAAAACAGTCAAAGTAGATAACAGCAAGACAACAACAACAAAAAAAAACAATTTACCACTTTCTTTCACTGAAACTAAAGAGACATGAGGGGATCAGTTTCTGCTGCTATGACTTATCTGAGCAGGACAGGATGTAGACTTTGCAATCCCAGACCACACCAGGTGAGGCCTATCATTTTCAACGAAAGAAAATATTCAGTGTCATACAAAGATACTGTGTCAGTCATAGAACCCTCTAATAGTCATAAAATCACCAAACACCCTTTTGCCTAAACTCACCAGATTTCTATTTTCCTCACCGGTCTTATAATCACAGTGGTGTCATTGGTTTGAAGTATTACAGTATTATGCTTTTCATAGCGTTGTGTCATTATGTTGTCACTGCCCTCAAAGATGGCTGTAAATTTCTAAGAACTTGTTCACCCCAAAAGAAAAATGGCCAGGTGAAATGCCATTAAAGTTTATATACTGTAAAAACCAAACACACAGCAGGTTAGTGCTGCAGTTTCATCACAGTCTTCTCCTGAACTATTAAAGTTAATGGAGCCATCTCTTTACAGCTCCAAAGCAGCGTAGAGTGTCCATCAAATTTGCAAAGCGTAGTTGTCGGTAGTGCTGCTATGTTGTATAATGTGGGAGTTTGCTCTGATGCACCTACTGCACATGAAGTAAGGCAGACAGATTTGACAAATTCTGTCTTTTTTTTTTTTTATCAAGGTCTCCTTCCTTTTAGGCAGGACAAAACCCGTTTCACGAATCTGTTTGTGTATTTTCTCATCTCAGTATTACGCCATGCTGTAGTATCATTAATAAGGTGGTTAGTTACCTCTGAAAGCTGCATCTATGACCTCTAATGTGCTGAATTCACAGAAATGTGTCACACATGACTGAACGTTTCCTCAAACATGCCCTCTCTGACAGACCAGATGGATCCCAACCAGCCATTGTGGTCTTCAAGTCACTCATTATATGGTTATAAAGGACGTCTGGAGTGCTGCAAGTGCTTAAAAGCTTCAGTAACATACCAGGTCATCTGTCAACACTGAACAATGAATGCTCAAAGTGTCAAATGGGTTTCAAGTGTTGAAGACAAATGATAATAGGTGCTTCAGTGGGTCACCGAACACAAAATGTGAATGTGTATAAAGGAATCAAGTGCTCATCAAGGACAGGGACAGAATGCATGAAAAACAAAAGAACTATTGCAAAAATCATTCAAAATCAGTCATCACTATTCAAACAGTAGGAAATGCAGAAATACAACAGCCAGAAACAAGTCCGAGGCACACGCCAACACATTTTGACCACAAAGAGTCTTTGTCCAGGCTGAAATATAGTTGAACAAGAGGAAAAGACAAAGGGAAAGAAATATTCATAAAGAAAACATTTACAACAAATATTATGAAATCCTGTATGTCTGTCAGAGGAGTAGATCCCTGGAAGAGCTGCACAGATGAGTTGAAACTATGTACCTCTCGCTCTCACCCTAAAAAAAACATTTAGAAATATGACTCTTAATAGATATATGAACTCTAAGTCTTAAGTTTGGATGTAAGATTTAATATTTATTTTAACATTCTGATATTGTCTTCATTGTTGGTGTGTGTATACATGTTATGTTTGTCAAAGTTGAAGACGTGCTGTAAGATAATGCATAAAGGGTAGGCAAAATAAGCATAAAGCTTCAGCCTACTCCTTTTAAGTCCGACTGTACAAATTAATTATTTAATTAGTGAAGTTTGTATTATAAATTTTTGTTTTCATGGAGTGATTTGTTGGATCTATGGACCGGATGGGTCTGTGAGTTGTGTTTGTTCTTCAGACTGAAATAAAACATATATGATGATGATGACATGCAGAAAAACAAATAATTGAAATAACATATCTTTTAAAAGAAAGGAATTCGATTATTATTTAAGTGTTAAGGTCAAAGACGTTAAATGACATTACACTCACTCACTGTTGTTTTCCCAATATTGCAATTTGATTATGTTGATTGTATTCAGAGCCAACAGAAGCACCTCCACAGGCACAACTCAGCTGTTTCTGCACATGCTGCTGTATTTTTATGGCTGTAAACAGAGCAGAATGGCACAGTTAAGGTTACTTTTATGCACGTCGGGTAGTTTTGTTTTATCATCAGACTGTGCTGTTATCTCCTGTCCACTCAGAACACACGTTATCGCAGGTTTGCAGGAAACATTTCCCACACAGAATTGTTCAAGTATGTACGTCTACCCCATCCTCACCTGCTGAAACAGTGTTCCTCCTGCGGGTACACCTGTGCCGCTCTGAGCCAGGACAGTGGTTGTACTTCTAGTTTTAAGAAATTAAAAACCTGGTCAGCCACCTGCATATACTCGCACCCCGAGAATGTGGCTGCGTATTTGCTTTCTCTACATAAATGAAGCCCTTAATGTTGATTAGTGATACTGTATTAACCTCTATGTCCGTGCTGTGTGTTATGTAGGAGTTTGCCACCCTGACAAAGGAGCTGAACATATGCAGGGAGCAGCTGCTGGAAAAAGAGGAGGAAATATCAGAGCTGAAAGCTGAAAGGAACAACACCAGGGTACGTGTTTGCATCTGTGTATCTGTATATTTTAGCACCCAAATGTTGGTGCAAATGTGTGGCAATATTGGTGAAAAGAAATGTTTTTAAGTCTGAATTAGTATTCACTTTGGTTGTGTACGTGCATGTGTATTGTGTATGTGCGTGTGTGTTGCATATGTGCGTGTGTGTTGCATATGTGCGCGTGTGTCGTGTATGTTCTGTAGCTGCTGTTGGAGCACCTGGAGTGTCTGGTGTCTCGTCACGAACGCAGTCTGAGAATGACAGTGGTGAAGAGACAAGCACCACCACCATCTGGAGTCTCCAGCGAGGTGGAGGTCCTCAAAGCTCTGAAGTCACTGTTTGAACACCACAAGGCGCTGGATGAAAAGGTGGGCACACAAATACACACACACACACACACACACAGTGGCCAAAAACATATGCACACACAGTTCGGTTATAACAAATAACAGCAGGGGGAAATTAAATGGAAATCTGTTTTTTTCATCACTAACTGTAATTCTGACTTTGTTTTTCTAATATAATGTTTTATTTACTAATTAATTCCACTCACTTCTTTGTGGCTGTTTGTTTTGTAATGTTAAGTTGCTGTTAATGAACTTTTCCTGCAAGTGTTTTAGAGTAAAAGCCGTCTGGAGAAAGAAAGGCCACCCCAACTGCACACTGAATGGCTTTAGTGAAAAACATTAATTAATTAATTTGTTATAAAAGTATTAATTTGTCACTAACTGCAAATTATAGCATTTGCAACGTGAGGTGGAGCTGAAGTAGTGACGGTAATATCAGAAATAAAGGCCTGAATATCATCATACATTTTAGAACATGTTCAGTCCTGTTAATACAAATTAGTCTCATTGGTATCAATAAGGTGAATGATATCCACTGTGGTGCGAAAGAAACAGCAGCTTCATATTGTCCTGATGAGTATTTGTGCTGTTTTTCAGGTGCGTGAGAGGCTTCGGGTGGCTCTGGAGAGGGTGGCCACCTTAGAAGGACAGTTAGCAGCTACCACACAAGAGGTGAGAGAGCTATGTGACAGGGGTTTTTATTCACATTTAGATTTAATGTTAAAAACCTGGCTGGAAACTAACAGTAACAAACAGAAATGCAGGTGAATTTGTTTTTTCTTTTCCCATTTGTCTAAAAATGTGTGTAAAAATTGTAATGCATTTGGCTGAAATCTGCCTTGGGAGTGTACTGTGACTGTGTGTAAGCCTTTGGTAAGTAAAACATCTGCTCGATCTCCAGCAGACTTCTGTTGAAGCCTTCAGTGTCTGGTGCCACGCTGGGTGAGAGGCTCTGCCTTCTCAGCCCCTTTGTTCACTTGAACACACATCAGCAGACACACAAGGTCCTCTTCTGTACTCATATGCTTAAAAGTGTCATTATAGAAACCATTGTTAAGATTAAACAGTGATAAATATTCACAGCAGGCTCAGTTAAAGCAGAAGCTCAGTGGGTTATATAAGACACAAAGTTCCTAATTTGCACTGATCACACAGTTTTAGAAGACGAGCAGACCCTCACCGAAGCAAACCCTCTCCTCTGTATTCTCAGAATAATTCATATTTGTAGCTATGTAAATTACAGTCGAGTGTGTTGTCTGAAGAATGCTGGCAGTCTGTGAGCCAAACTTCCTTTTGGGAGGCTGAGTTTTGTTCTTGAATTCACTGAGGAAAAAGAAGAGGGGATAGTAAATGTGTGAGTTCTTTTCATTTTTTTCTTTTTAATCTACTTTGCAGTTGAACATGGTGAGACAAAGGAAGGATGGTGACTCAGCAGAGCGAACAGATGGATCCAAACCTACATGGAAGGTCTTCCTGGCTGTGTGATTGTTTTTCTGCTCTGTGCTTTATTTTATTCTGGCCTATAGTATTTTTCTGTCTGTCGTCTGTCTCCTTCTCAGTTTGTTCTTCCGGCCTTTCTCCCACACATTAACACATCCACTCATACAAATACACGTACATGCATAGGAAGTGAATGGAGCTAAATGTAGCATTAATCCTCCTTCACCTTTCTGATAATGGTAATGCATTAGTTGCACTTGCTCTTTGATCGAGCTCAGTCTTTTCTGGTTTCAGGCCAACCCTGAAACCAGCACACATTATGTAACAGTGTCTGGGTCTGGCCCCAGAGAGTAACAAACCTCCCCATGATTAAACATTGGAGCCTGTTTGTATCTAGATTCCGATCTGCCTCCTCTCTATGGGATGATAACTGAGGGAAACTAAAAGATCCATTTAGTTTGGCTCCAATTTATTTGGCTCAGACACAGTCAAAGTAAAAAATGTGCCAATGTGGTTTTATTAAAAGAATAATTAAACTTGAAAAATCAATAGCATGCCATTTAGACAAGATGAAAGTAGGAGATGACTATATCAAAGGATGGCCACAAGAGGAAATGATAAAAGATGAAGACAAGACTGTTGGTTTGCTCTATCACAGGGTGAACGGCGTAAACACCCACGTTGTCGGGGCCCACTGGCAAGTCACCACCACAGATGAGACATTCAGAGCCATTTAGGGGAAATGCTCCAAAATGACCAAGATGTCATGTACTTTTACAGCAGGAGCATTAATGAAGATGTGCTTAGGGCCACATTGTACACAGTGATTGCCACACATTGTCAGTCAGATGAGGGTGTTCAGTGTTGTATCCACTATCTCTGGGAGTTAAGCTAATGAGTTCATATGGCTCAAATGGAATTATGCACATTTGCAAATCACCAGGTGTGTTTTATTACTCAGCTTCAGACCATTTAGGGCACTTTGTGTGTATGTTTATGTTTCTGTGAGGTATTTGTGAGTAGGCAAAATGGGAACACAAGGATGAGGAGGGGGTCCTGCAAACTTTAGCTGCCCACTGTGTTGCCTGTCTGAATATGCGTCCCTGAAGGTTTGTTTAATTAAGGCCCTGGATTTAACCGCACTTTGAGCTGTGAAGAGAAGAGAAACAACATCAAAACAACAACATGGCAGCCTTCCCTCACACAACCCGCCCTCATATGCAAAAAACCCAGAACTTTTTTATCTAGGTCGTTCAACAACTTCATCAGCTTCCCCAACAACTCTCAATACCTTCCATCAATTCTACAGACATGTGCATGAGTTGTATCAAAGTAACTTGGTTAAACTGCATTTCTGCTTAGAATGTGTGTATGGGTCTATTAATTTTTTGTATCCACTTTACAGAGACTGCCTAACGGCTCCATAGACGCCCACGATGATGGCAGTCGCGTAGCTGAGCTTCAAGAGCTGCTGGATCGGACCAATAAGGAACTGGCACAGAGCCGCGAGCACTCAGCCACTCTCAACGCCCGTGTGAGTGAGCTTGAGGCAGAACTTGCAAATGCACGCCGAGAACTGAGTCGCAGCGAGGAACTGTCAATCAAACAACAGAGGGAACAAAGAGAGGTGAGAGTAAAGGATAGACCCTAAAGACAAATGTGCTTCTGTTCTGGTAGAAAGCATCCAGAGCAGCGGGCAGCAAAAGGTTTCAGCCTTTCAAGAATAAAGATAATAGAATTTAGCATTCTGCAGTAGACTGCCCAGTCCACAGTGGCAAATATGATTATACTACTCTATCATTAAAAATATACCTCGGTGTCTCACTGTTTTTATATCGTTATTGCATCTTTGCATCCACAGAGAGAAGATATGGAGGAGAGGATAACAACATTAGAGAAACGTTACCTGGCTGCTCAGCGAGAGACCACACACATCCATGACCTCAATGATAAATTGGAGAATGAACTGGCCACCAAGGACTCCCTGCACCGTCAGGTACAACTAGTACTAATACAGACTGTAAACAGTACTAATGTGCACACTGAACGTCTCGTTTGCCCACGTGCATAAGTACTATCATTTGAAGATAATTGGTCAAGTTAACATCAAATGGATATGGCCGTTTACATCTGTCTACATCTGTTAATGTTTCAGAAATCAGTTGAGTAGGCAAAGCATCTGAACAACAAAATCTAATGACACAGTGAACCGCTCAGTAGCAAATCAGTTAATAAAACCTGACATAAAGTATTAATCCATGAATCTGCTGTGTCATTATTCTGAATCTTCAGGCTTTCTTGGATATGTTACACTTCTAATGAATTAAGTGACATCAAATGTTTGTCTGATGCAAGTTGACATATCTGTTATGTACTCAGGCGTTCACTTTCCCTTTTATGACGTTTTAATATTTCATTGCCTCAACCATGTTATTCACAATAAAGCTAAGGCGGTAATAAAACCACAAAATCAATTACATTTATTTTATTGCTTTCTAATGGTTGACAGTGAATTTAAGGCTTTGCGGCACTGACTAATATTACAGCGTAAGTGAGCGACAGATGGAAACATCCATCTTCTAGGTTCATATGTAGTTCAGGGTGAATGTGAGTTCAGGTCCACATAGGGGAATACCAGCAACATCCTCCATTTGTGGCCATGTGTCATGTCCTTGCTACTCGCTGGCTGCACTACACTGATTAACCCTCTCTTGTGATTGCATTTATGGCCCTCCTCTTATTTATTTATTTATTTTTGGCTGTGTTTGTATGTCAGAGTGAAGAGAAGGTGCGCCAGCTGCAGGAGATGCTGGAGATGGCAGAGCAGAGGCTGGCTCAGACCATGAGGAAGGCTGAAACACTGCCAGAGGTGGAGGCTGAACTGGCACAGAGGGTGGCAGCGCTCTCCAAGGTAGCTCACACACAACCACAGCAAACCATGAAACAGCAGTAAAGGATAAGGCAGGGAGAATATATGAATCAGTGGTTTAAGGAAATGAATACATGGCTTGCATTGTTCTTATATATAAGTGTCTCCCCCTGCAGGCTGAGGAACGCCATGGCAACGTGGAGGAGCGGCTCAGACAGCTGGAGTCACAACTGGAGGAGAAGAACCAAGAGCTGGGAAGGGTGTGTGTGTGTGTGTGCATGTGTGTCTACGTGGATGTGCATGTGTGTCCGTACGTGTGTGTGGGTGTACCAGCCCTGCAGGGTCTCTCTGACCTCTCACTATGATGTTTCATATTTGTTGGATGCCTTGACTCTTGGCTCTGTGCTCCCTCATGCGTACACGTAAATACACAAACAAGCAGGACAGACAAACACATGAAGAGCTCTCTATTTTTCCGGTGCATCGTTGCATAAATTTGAACCAAATCCACATATCTTGCTCAAACACACTCCCCCTCCCCCATAAGACTGATTGGCTGCTATCTTTAGACTCTGAATAATTCACGCAAGGCTAATTTCTCTCTCTCTTTCTGCAATTTCATGACTATATTTAGTTGAAGGAGCATTATGAGGATGCAGATGTGTGTGTGTGTCTGTGTTAATTTACTTTAATGAAATTACTGTAGAATACATATTAAACACAGCGCATCCCATTTAAGAGAAGGCATTTAACCCTTTTTCATCATCAAGTAAATGACTGTAATTAAATCATTGTGTCTGCTAGATCCATTGTTGGCCAAGAAGACCTATATCTGGCAGCTGGTGGTCTTGGGCTAAATACATACTTCATTCTTTTAATCCATGCAGAGATGCTTGATTAGCTGCATAAAAGCAACCAAATGAAGCCTGTGTCAAAGAGAAAATTTGATGTCATACCCCCGACTGATTTTCTCTTTGCTCATCAGGCTCGTCAGAGGGAGAAAATGAATGAGGAGCACAACAAGCGTTTATCTGACACTGTGGATCGTCTGCTCACTGAGTCCAATGAAAGGCTGCAGCTCCATCTGAAAGAACGCATGGCTGCCCTGGAAGACAAGGCAAGGCCTGTACACGCACTCATCTCTGGAGCCGCTGTTGTCACTGCCTCACCGAATGAATGATGTACAGCGGAACACATGATCGGCTCAGATCTCAGATTTGTCATGACACTGTTTATTTTGTGTGTGTGTGTGTGTGTCTAGAACTCCCTTATTCAGGACCTTGAGAACTGTCAGAAACAACTTGAAGAGTTCCACCATACCAGGGTTAGTAAATACCACTACTGCAAATTAATTTACCCTATTACAGGTGATGGAAGTACATTAAAATATATGCTCTACACATTATTCAGTGTAATTCACTGTTCATTTGGTCATCTGTGGCTTTTTTATGAGAATGAACATGTTGAGAGTATACACTATATAACTTAACATAATATCAATTAAATGGTAATACCTTACATTGTCAGTATACATAATTCCTGCTACTATGTCATAAGACACATAAGATACAATCTATTTCACAATGTTATCTACTATGTCTTTTATTGTTGTTTTCATTCACCCACCAACAGTGGCAGAATTCTACATATAGTACTTAATAAAGTTTAATTATAGTGCATCTTCAAGAATGTGATGTATTATATAGTAATATGAAAATGGCAGGAAGGTTTATTCTAAATTTTTGCTACTTTTTAACTATAACAGAGTATGATTCTATACGTGTAATATTGCTCCCTGTGGTATCACTTGAGTAAAGGATCAGACTGCCTCTTCCACCACTACCCATAATGCCCTTCTCTTCCTCAGGAGCGGTTGATTGGGGAGATTGAGAAGCTGAGAAATGAGATTGACCATTTGAAGCGCCGCAGCGGAGCGTTTGGTGATGGAACTCATCCTCGGTACTCCACATTACTCCACACCTTCTCTCCCCTTTCACACCCATACAGTCGTATCTAGTGCCATATACATTATTGATGGTAATCTGCTCTGTGAATGTAATCAGGTCTCACCTGGGAAGCTCCAGTGACCTTCGCTTCTCTGTGGTGGAGGGCCAAGATGGCCACTACAGCACAACTGTGATCAGACGAGCGCAGAAGGGCAGACTGTCAGCGCTACGAGATGACCCAAACAAGGTGCCGATTACGTCTTTATCAGACAAAAGCCTCTCTGCCCTTGATACACATGTACTAAGAAAAATGGCCTACTTACAGAACCATGCCCAAGATCATAAATCAAATATCCGTCTAACTACACACTGCGTCTTACCAATGCTTTGTCCACTTTCACATCTGCTTTGTGTCTGTTTGGCTGATGTGTGATGAGACCAGTAAGACCCTTGTAGAGATCTTCATATCTAACTTACCATTCTCTACTAACCGCTCTGTCTCTGTCTCTCTTTCACCTGCTGCTGTGGACATGCTGTCTGATGTAAGTTTCCTGTTCATCCATTTCTTCATATTCAACACCAAGTGCCATATTGTATTTTTACATGTATTTTTTCAGGCTTCATCCATGTATATCTATCTATCTATTTATGTTATTTTATGATCAATAGGGTAGAATAGATATGGACTACATGGTTTAAAGTTTGTGTAATTGTGTTGTCCAGGTGTGCGCGGTGTTTGAGCAGGACTACCCATCTCTGCGCGGGAGCGTCAGCCACCTCCTTGGAAGCGACATTGAAGCAGAGTCGGACCTGGATGATGATGTTAGCTCGGCCCTGCTCTCCCCTAGCGGCCAATCAGATGCTCAGACTCTCGCTCTCATGCTGCAGGAGCAGCTTGACGCTATCAATGAGGAGATAAGGTGACATATTGCAGGCACATTGGATTATATCACATGACAGTTTCATGACGCCTCTGGGGAAACGGGGTCAGTGCCACAGCAAGAAACCGGATACAGATAAGAGGAGAACAAAGTATTAAAGATAATACAACAAATAATTACAGAAAAGTGAGCATTTTGAGGAGACTTCAGCAAATGAAGGTGCTGCCTCATCTTGTTAACACACATCATGAAGCCCTGTGGCCAGACATGATGCACCAGAGCGATAGCAGTATTAGATATACAGATGATTTACTACCACATGTGTCTCCTCTTAGTTCTGTTTTATGCTGGAAGATAATGCTGTTCTTTGCCATTTTGAGTGAATAAGATCTTTTTGTGACATCTCAGAATAAATGTTGTAATGGAAAAAAGCTGCTGAATACACTACATGCTTGCCTGGAAATGATTAAGCATTTTAGGGCACAAATTATGTTTTTGTAAAACCATTTTGCCCGGATTACTATTTCCTGTATTCATAATTTTTATGGAAAAAACCTCAAATTAGTTAAAAATGTGATAAATAAATAAATAATAATGAGCCTTACTTTTATA
>JAPQRQ010000022.1:21980507-21991214 GCA_037367365.1 Apogon talboti
ATTTCCATGATCTGAGTTGTTCTCACTGAATTACAGGGGATATATGTTTAGAGGTAGACTTCATTATTATGTAATGTATAATCAATGTGTGCATTGTATGAATGTGCAGGATGATTCAGGTGGAGCGAGAGTCAGCAGACCTGCGTTCTGATGAGATTGAGTCTCGCGTGAACAGCGGCAGCATGGATGGACTCAACGTGACGCTTCGACCCAGAGCCCTCCCCACATCCGCTACTGCCCAGTCCCTAGCATCGTCATCATCACCACCCACTAGTGGCCATTCTACACCCAAACACCATGGACGCAACACCAGCCACCATCTAGGCATCATGACTCTGGTCAGAGACAGACAGTCAAATTCATATACACAAGCAGTTTTAAAATAAAAAAAAAACGCTGTACCTCTTATTGTAACAGTTTTTTGTTGTGTTTTTTAGCCAAGTGACTTGAGAAAACATCGCAGGAAAGTAGCTGTAAGTTTGCAAACACGACTAATCTAATGCTCATCTTTGATCCCTTTGTGGTTGACGTTGCTGAGCTGAACTGCCTTTGTGCCTCTTCCAGTCTCCAGTGGAAGTGGACAAAGCCACTATCAAGTGTGAGACATCGCCCCCCTCCTCTCCCCGCAGTTTACGGCTAGAAACCAATTTCGCCCAGTTCACAGGCAGTCTGGAGGACGGCCGAGGGTAAACACACTCGCTCTCAGACACAGGCCCTTTATCCAAACTCATCTCTAAGCACTAGCACTTCATTTTGAGTGCGTCTTTGCAAGTACATTAGGTAAACTTTAAAAGAAAACCACACAGCAGGAACAGCTGTCACTCTGAATACTGATAAAAGACAGGTACATCCAGTAAAACAATATGCCTGTCCTATAAAACACTGCAAATGCTTTGATATTATGAATCCTTATGTGTCACACACATTACAAACATACTCTAATGTACAGTTGACAAAAAATGTCATCCTTTGTTCCTGTTTTACTTGTTTCCAGAAAACAGAAGAAAGGTATTAAGTCTTCTATTGGCCGATTGTTTGGAAAGAAGGAGAAGGGTCGAATGGAGCCAAGTGTAGGCAGGGACGGACAGCCTCTACCGGCCCTATCAGGTGAACCGCAAAGTCCATACTCGGTTTCCACAATTATTCAGACCTTATGAGACTTGCAGAGACACAAATTAACAGTGTCAAGTTATTTTTCAGACTTTGAGATGGGCATCGGTGACACTATGACTCTGGGTAAACTTGGCACCCAGGCTGAGAGGGATCGCAGGATGAAGAAAAAGTAAAAGAATCTCATCATTTTTTGACTACTTTTTGATTTCTTGTTATTACACTTTGTCAAGAACAATGTTGTTGATACTTTTTCTCTCTCTTCCTTCATTTTGAAGACATGAACTTCTGGAAGATGCCAGGAAAAGAGGTTTGCCGTTTGCTCAGTGGGATGGTCCTACTGTCGTCTCCTGGCTGGAGGTATCCTCTTGTTTTACTATTGTACTGTATTTATCAACTGATCATTTCCTTCTTACTACGAAAAACTATTTTTGATATGGCTAAATGTGTAAGGCATATGTATCTCTGAAGCACTGAGGTGCTTCAAAGATGTCACTGATTCAGAAATCATATTCTCGAAGTGTATATGAACATGCTATTAGTTTTCTGCACAACTAATTGGGTCACAATTTCAGCAAATTATGTAACTGCAAAAGTCTGCAAAGCAATGGTCCAATGTGTGTGGTGATAATTACAGATTCTGCAACACTGAGCAGAAAAGGATATACTGTGTAAACCGTGAAAAATTAAAGTGTATATTTTTTTATTAGCTTATCATATTTTAGCAGTATTACATAAGTTTGTATGTTAGAAAAATACATGTCTAAAATGCACACTTCAGAAATATCAGTAATTTGTGCATTTTGTTTGATAAAGCAAAGAGATTCAAATTGTAATCGCAGTGTTGTCCACGATTATTTCAATATGACTTTTTCACCATAATGCATCATGTTCACACACTACAGTAATATGTAATATGTAATAGTATAACAACTGCAGTTTTCAAAAGGCTGCAATTTAATGATATGGTGTATCTGTGGCAATATGACTTTTTCATCAACTTGTGCCGCCTTAGTACACAGCAAACATTACATGATCATTTTTATGTGTATTTCTGTGAAAATGCCAGTTACATCACAGTGTATAAATAACTGTAATGGTATTTTTTGCACATCATTCAGCCCTACTGACATATATAGCCTACAGTATACCACTCGTCTATCAAATACCAAATCCAATACCATTACACACATATCTCCACATCCTTCATCTTGTCTATGAATTTTTATTATGGCAATGGTGGTGACGCTGAATATCCCATTGACTGTCACCAGCTGTGGGTGGGTATGCCGGCATGGTATGTGGCAGCCTGTCGTGCCAACGTGAAGAGCGGAGCCATCATGTCCGCTCTGTCAGACACAGAGATCCAGAGGGAGATCGGCATCAGCAACCCCCTTCACCGACTCAAACTACGCTTGGCCATCCAGGAGATGGTGTCCCTCACCAGCCCCTCTGCCCCGCTCACCTCCAGAACGGTAAACAAGAACAACAAATACACATGCACCCAAAGGTGGATTAATTTAGCAAATGATATGAAAGTGCAATCTAGGAAAGTGACTGTGAACCCGTTACCCTCCACAAGAATTAACTAAGTACACTGTGAATTTGTTCCACTTTAAGGCTCAAGCTTCACTCTGCACTGGGGAAACGACTCCTCACACTTTTTTTTAAATGTGTTTGTTCCTCTGTTTGGACCACAGAGGAGGCTTGTTTTACGTCTTTGACTGGGTTGACGTGTCCTTTTCTGCTGCCATAAATTGCATGGGGTTCTGTGGGAAAACAACACACAAATAGTGCCAGATATAGCTACAAGCTACCTGCCTGAAATACACTCCCTCCCTTGGCATCACTCAACACAGTGTTTGTCTTTGTGTGTGTTTGTCTGTGTGCACGGGGGGTTTGGTACGTGTGAAAATATACACGAGTGCATTTTTGGGTGTGTTTTGTGTGTGTGTGTGCGTGCGTGTTGTCGTATGTGTGTGTATGCTCTGCTTGTGTGTGTTCTCGTCCTCTGAGCAGTCCTCCGGAAATGTGTGGGTGACTCATGAAGAGATGGAGAACCTGGCTTCCTCCACTAAAGCGGTCAGTACCATCTGGGTGCTCCCCTCCCGTTTTCCCCCCACCAAACACTCCCTCACACTTACACCGTCCCCACCGTGACACACATATGTCCTGTCCCGGAAGACCCTTTTAAATTCTCTCTACATCACTACTAACGCATCTTTTGAGCTATCGCTAGCACATTGCTGTGGGTTGGATGCCAGCTGTATTATGTGTAGGATAATGACTCCATGAAAAATGTGTTGTTGTCTTTCTAAGTGGCAAATAATGTGTTATTACAGTTAACTGATATGAGTGATGGTTAAGTGCAGGAGAGCAGTGTGTGGGTGTGTGTGTGTCTGTGAGAGTTTATGATGACGGGGTTTAATCTGCATGCTTTTCTAACCCTGTATATTGTCTTTACCATGCTGCCACTCAGGAGAATGAGGAGGGCAGTTGGGCACAGGTGAGGTCTGCAAACATCATCTAGACCTGCACGCATACATTAGCAACATATACACTCTCAATTACTGTATGTCTGAATATAAGGGCAACTTATATCCATATTCTATTCTGCCCTATACATTTGCACACATTTAACACTTCAGAGAGCTGTAGTTAAGGGCAACCAATTTGCAGAGTGAAATACACAATGATAATATGTTATGTGAATATAAAGGAGAGGTCTCAGATGTAAAATACATGAAATGAAAATGACATGAAAAATGGAATAAGATGAAAATAACAAAACAAGATGCAACAAAGCCTTGGGTGACAGTGTTTTGACAGTGGAAAAGTCAGTCAGTCATATGATTGTGCATGTTAGCGTTTCAGTTGTTTGGTGTATGCATCTGTATATCTTGTATATCCTGTCTATCTTTACTTGTCAGTGTTGATGATCATGCTATCCGTGATTGACTATCCAGCACTGAAAAAAAGTGCATTTATTCAATGTTGTTTTGACAGCAGAAGTCGATAAAAATCATGATATATTGTCATAGATGAAGTTTTCAAGCTGAAGAAGTTATTGCAATATCCGAATCACTGAGCTGTATTTTAGAGCCTGAGCTATTAACTGATATGGCACTACGGAAACAAGATTAAAGTATCAAAAGTGTGGGTTTTTATTTACCCAAAATAATGAAAGAAATAATGCAGACCCAAAAGTACAAAAAAAATAGGTTAATACAATGTAACTGCAGTTAAAACAGCGGCTGAACAAGAAGGTTTTAACTCAAACTGACCTAACACAATGACACAAGAGGGAACACATATAGCGGCTTGGCCAAACCAAATAACACCCAAGGGGAAAAACAAAATGGACGCAGACTATGACTAAATACTAAGCAAACCTAACTACAACTAAATCCCCCCTATTACACCACAGCTCATGGTTCAGTCTCGTGAGCTGGCGCCAGCATTTCACAGGCCTCATCCCTCAGACACATCTTTGGCTGGACCAGAATGAGACCACCCACCAGTGACGCCCAGTAACTCAGAGACAATGAAACAAAAGATGACTATAACAAAGAATTCACAAATTAATACAGCAAATACAGGGTATCCCAAAAAATTTGACATCATTTCATCACCTAATAATTTGTTTAAAATGTTAGTTCAATGGTGTTCATTATGCCTTCAGTTTTTATATGTACTTTTTACTTTCTTTTGTTTAATATATAGGTTTTACTCCAAAAACATACCTTGACATGTTTCGGCGGACACTTCTGCCTTCCTCAGAAGTGTCACCGATGTATCTGTGACGCGTCTTTATCAGCTGATGAACCTATGTCTTAAACAAAAGAAAGTAAAAAGTACATATAAAAACTGAAGACATAATGAACACCATTGAACTATTACGAAAAAGTTATGGAGAAAGTTGTTTAAAATGTGTTTGCTCTTTTTGCTCAAAAAACTGTAATAATTTTTATTTTTCTGCCTTCAGGAATAGATTATATAAGTAAAACTAAAAATAAAACATTTTATGTCCAAAATAAATCCTATTAAGTACCATTTCTCCTGACCATGTAGTCACTTCGATATGGACATCTCAAATGATGTCAAATTTTTTAGGACAGCCTGTACTTACCCTACAGCATTAAAGTGTTTGTTCTCCATGTAAACAGCCTAATGTTGAAATAAATTCCGACTCAAATAAGCTAATATTTACTGCTTAAGTGTGACTGACTGGCACTGAACATATGCAGGTACCAAACTATGTGACTGCAAATGAAACAACCCTTTTTCTGGTAACAAACTAATGAGATAGGAGAGTGTGCATTGTGGTTATGTTACCCAGTGTAGCTGTGACCATGAGTTAGTGTCTAGAGACAAAATAAGGACAACATAACGTGCTTCACGACTGTACTTAAAGTGCATCACAAAATTAAATTTTAGTTAATAATCAGATTAAAAAGGTAGACCTTGACCGCCTCTAAAAATACCAACATTGTCTCCCGCCCTCAGGTCATCAGAAAGGCTATTCTAAAAACATAGACCGCAGTAATAAATGTTCTGACAAGGGATAATTAAAAGGCCACTACTAGAAGACCTAAGGGTTATACAAAGCCTCTAAAAGCAAGTCTGAATAAACCATTAAGAGCTTCATAAACGCAGTGGAAAGAACCTGAAAATCAATAGTAACACAGACAGGTAGTCAGTGCAGAGACGAGCGTAATGTGTGTTCTCTCTCTGGTTCTAGTCAACCCAGTGCAGGATGAGTCTTAAAGTAACTGTAATTGAACTATTTTCTTCTCAGGAGGCCAGACCGTAAAGCATTACAACAGTCAATTGTGCAGGTAATAGAAGCGCGCATTAGTGTCTCTTTGTTGACTGGAGAGAGAATCAGTCACAGTCTAGCAGAGTTTTTATGATGATAAAAGCATTCTAAGTTATGTCTCTAATGTGAGGATCAAAAGTGAGATGTGGATAAAAGACATGCGTTCTACCGTGACTCTCACCAATGATGTAGACTTCAGTTTTGTAATATAAAATCCCATACATAGCTTGATAAGTACCGTTAAAATGTCTTAACAGTATTATGGGTCTGAAACTGTTTTTACAGAAGATTTGAGGCAGAAAAGATGCTTTTTTTCAATAAATCTTGATGTATTATGTATTTAGTTTTACTTGTAGTTGTGGTCTACCATCTTTGCTTGTTCTTACACACACACACATCCACACACGCCTACACACACACACACACACACACACACACACACACATTCAGTAAACCCTAGAAAAGAGTCTCAGTTTGAAGAGACATACAACATTTTAACAATATTTTTCTAAAGAGATGTTTTTGACCTTGTTTCAAGTATAAGTAACATCCTGAATTTAGCTGTTCAACCGATGCATAGTGCCAGATCCTGGACCTGCAAAATCTAAATCACAGGTGTCAAACATAAGGCCCGCGGGCCACTACCCGCCCACCAAAGGGTCTAGTCAGGTCCGTGGGATGAATTTGTGAAATGCAGAAATTACACTGAAGATATTAACAATCAAGTATGTTAAAATCATTTTAGTTCAGGTTCCACACACAGAACAATGTGATCTCAAGTGGATCAGACCAGGAAAATACTATCATAATAACTTATCATAATATCATAATAACCTATAATAACCCATAATAACAACTGCATTTTTTTCACTTTTAGTGCAAAAAAAAGTAAAATGACATGAAAATGTTTACACTTACAAACTATATCCTTTCAGAAAAAATTTGAATAATCAGGACAAATATGGACAAGCTGAAAACTCTTAACAGAAGGACAATTTTAACAATATTCTGCCTGTTACTAAATGTTTTGTGTATTTGTAGATCCATTGTGATCTGTAAGCTGTACTGCACATGTGTTAATGATAAACTAAGACTTATTGTGTTAAAATTGCTATTATTTTTCTTATGACATTTCAGGTTGTTTTTCACATTTTTAAAGAAACTTTGTAGATGTTAACATTTTCATAATGTAATTGTAAATTTTTCTGTTATTATTTTACTGGTCTAACCCACTTCATATTATATTGAGCTGAATGTGGCCCTTGTACTAAAATGAGTTTGACACCCCTGATCTAAATGGACCCGGTCATTGTTAAAAATGTGCTTTTGCTCTGTACTTTTGGACCCACGGGGCAAACAAGTTAAGAAATGTGGGTGTAGTTTTATTTCACCATCTACATAAAATGATAAAAGCTTAATTAGTTGTGATCTCACTGCACCGTAGCCTCTTGTTTTTTCATATGAATCAGTCCCATACTTGTATGTTCATACAGTTCTTATATGTTCTATTATTTCTGTAGACTCTGGCGTATGGTGACATGAATCATGAGTGGATAGGGAACGAATGGCTGCCCAGTCTCGGTCTGCCTCAGTACCGCTCCTACTTCATGGAGTGTTTGGTGGATGCACGTATGCTGGACCACCTGACCAAGAAGGACCTGAGGAGCCACCTGAAGATGGTGGACAGCTTCCACAGGTCTGCAGTTTGGGTTCTTGGTTCAATCTTACCTTTCATCTGCTTACTGGATACATTAATGATGAAGACGAGTGGGCTCATGATGCATCTGTGCTGGTGTATTTCTATGTTTTGGTCTGTTTTCGAGGTTGTTTTTTCACTGGTGTGTGTATGTGTGTGTTTGTGTGTGTGCCAGGGCTAGTCTGCAGTACGGGATTATGTGCTTGAAGAGACTCAATTATGACAGAAAAGACCTGGAGCGCCGAAGAGAGGACAGCCAACATGACATGAAAGGTACACTTTCACACTCTACACACATCCAGAGACACACAGAGAGTGACAAAGCAGCAAAAAGATGCCGCGTACACATGTTCAGACGCCGCTCAGAACACGTTCACAGTCAGAGTACCATCTAGTGGTTTTGTGTGATATTGTCAGCTGCGTCTGAGTACGAAGACAGCTGCAGTTTTGACTGTCAAAACGCCAAATGAAGAAAGGCCTACAACGTTATGATCCAAAGCTTTACATACCAAAGTAGTACACACACACACGCACACACACACATATGAATACAGCCAGCCCTCTCGCCCTTTTGACCTTGAGTTCTGCACATGAACTTGACTCAGCTGTCGTGTCAAATCAGAATCCTACCCTGTTTACACACACACATGCATACACGCACACCTACACACACTCACGCATACACGCACACACACCGCCTGTTCCAACTTGGAAAGCTGGCCGACAGCTGTGCTTTAAATGAACAAAGGGAGTGTGCCAGTGAGTTGACACTATGTGGACACGCACATTATCTCTTTATCTCTCCATCTTGCTCTTTGTGGCTTTTTTTAATGCAAAATAAAGTTGCTATGTAACTATGAAACATTATTGTGTAACATTCTCTTGAACCTGAGTCACTTTCTTTTGCTTCAGACGTGTTGGTGTGGACTAATGAGCAGGTGATCCACTGGGTCCAGTCCGTTGGTTTGAGGGAATATAGCGGCAATCTGTTGGAGAGTGGCGTTCACGGAGCACTTATAGCTCTGGACGAGACCTTCGACTATAGCAGCCTGGCTCTTATCCTGCAGATCCCTATGCAGAACACACAGGTGGTTAATACGACTCAGCATGCAGTCGCACGTTACACAACCTACACCGACGTCCATTATGTTGTTTACTGGCATGTTAAAGTTAATCTCATACCTGTTTATTTAGATTGAGACATAAAACACTGCGCTTAGAAAACTACCACCAAGACTTGTTTCATTTTGCACATGCACAAGGACACATGCAACATTTTTTTCAGTCCTGTCAGCCCAGTGCAGGCTATTTGGACATTCAGTGACCAGTCCATCTTCCAACAGTCACACTTCCTGAGGTTTTTATGAGATTGGTTGATTTACTTTTTATTGATGGTGTGGTTTGTGTGAAGTCAGCTTTTCCTTGTACCGCTGGCTACATGCTGCCAACTTTTACGACTCCTGCACATTTTGTATTAGTTGTTCTCTGATCAAATTCCCCATAGTCCTCAGACAGAATTAGCTTAAATATTTCCTCAGTTGTGAGCTTCAGTGCAAATTACGTTCCAACATCTTCATATTAATCTTTGTTTTGGCAGCTAAACTAAAAAAAAAAAGAGAGTCCAAGGTTAGTCCTATTTATCAGGCCAATTCTTTTTAATCTCACAGGTGTTTCAGTTTTGTGTTTATCATCAGTGCCTGTTTATTTCTGACCCTGGTCAAGTCACTCACAGATATAATTTGGTGTTTTTCAGGCACGTCAGGTTCTGGAAAGGGAATTCAACAACATGTTGGCCTTGGGGACTGACCGCCGACTAGAAGAGGTGACCTCTGAAGCTGCTGCTTTGATCAATGCAGTAACGTTGAAAATGGGCCAGTTATCTGACTTTGTTTTCGTCCTGTCCCTGTAGAGTGGGGATGACAAGTCTTTTCGACGCTCTCCTTCATGGCGTAAGAGGTTTCGGGCACGTGAAGGAGGGGCAGGGCTGGGGATGATGGCGGGCTCCATGGAAACGCTGCCAGCTGGTTTCCGAATGCCCTCTATGTCCATGCCACCCTCTGTGAATTTGATGCACAAGAAGCAGCTTCAGCCTGAAGGTGTGTTTCAATACTAACCAAACTAGGCATTTTTTGTATGCATCAATAGTATGTGAGCTTTTTCTTACTGACTGCTGCATGCTGTGTCCTTTCTGTCTTGCTGCGCCCACACACTTCCACGCCTCTTAAGCTCCTCCCCCGGCTCCCCCGAGACTCGACCCTTCGGCTGTGCGGACCTACTCATGCTAACTTCTGTCTGCTTACTAACAGGAGCGCTAATGCTAACAGGTAAGCTAACAAAATGGTACCTGAACCTGCTGAATTGACAGGTCAGTGTGCACTTTTAACCAGCATTTGCCCAGCTTTATGGCATGAGGCAGGAATGTGGCACTAACTTCCATTGACAAAACCTACAGTGTGTGTATGGATGCTTTTGGCTGATCTCGGCCTTTTGTTTTGACATTAGATCAAACAATAATATGGATCCTGAAAACATATTCATTCTGTCTTTGAAATGTTCACAATGATTAATCATATTGAATGTTCTATTAAAATGACCTCTTTCAAAACCCAGCAGTGATTTCTTACATTTCTTAATTCTAAAATCGCAGGTCTCTGTGCCATGTGAAAGGCATTGCAGGTTGTGTCACCCACCTCTGATGTCGTTCTCTGATTGCTGGAGGTGTTTGCTAACATGTTTGTTGTCACAACTTTATGAGATGTCAAAAAACTGTCAAAGCCATGTTGTTATTGTGTTCCTCAAGAGGTCCAAAAATCAATAAGGCAGCCTTAAAGTCTAGCACTTAATTTTTCTATTGTCAGTTATTCCTTGAGGAAAGTAACACTTGCAATAAATTTGTTCTGTTAATGCGTAGTGGTATGACACAGTCACACACAAACCAAACTGAATGACATCTTTAGCAAGTTTCACATACAGGGTTGGAAAGTATAGAGAGATAGACTGACTCTTTGTTAATATAGTTTTCTTTTTTATTTTCAGGAGATAGAGGTGAAGTCCTGCACCTTAGGGTGGACCTTACTTTACT
>JAPQRQ010000022.1:21991314-22012469 GCA_037367365.1 Apogon talboti
ATATGAATGACCATGACAGTCAGATCATTTTTCAGTCTTGAGTGAATTTTGCCGTCGTTTGCAATGAAGATATTTCTCCATTTAAGTCAAGAGGCAAATCGTATCATAAAAATAGCAAAACATTGTTTAGTTTTGCTTCAAATCACATTTCTTGTCTCATGTGATACGTGGCCCCAGAACCAAAAGGGCCATCACCTCGACACATTCACCTTATTTCAAGAATGAGTGAAAAAGTATTAAAAGAGGTGTAAAATCACAGCAGGTCTGGTCATGTCCAGAGCTGCAGAGACATATTCAGCATCTCTGCAGCTCATTGAAAGACGAAGTTAGAATGATGTCTCTTTTATGTGTGTATTCTAATTATGTGGTTTCACAATATTTACAAGCTATGAATAAACCTAAAAAGTTTATTTTATGTGGATATCATATGTATAATTGATGGCATGATTTAAAGGGGATCAAAAAGCATAGAGCTGGGTGATCTGAGTAATGCTTTTTTTTTTTTTCAATAGTATGGACAATTTATGATTTAAATTTTTTCTGGCTACATGAACTGAGGACAAATTTTAATTCAAAAATAGTAAAAATATTTATGTATAGACCATATGTGACTGGAGAAATACATTCACACTTAACATATTGAAGGAACCAATCACTTTGCACTTTCAGGTTTTATTGAGCAATAGTCTCCAGAGGAATAATCTCAGTAATTTTGGCATTTTTCATGATTTTTCAAAGGCAAAACCTTAATTACTCAATATACTGCTTAGCCATTGACTACCATAGATACTTTCCTCAAAATAATTTTCCATAGGGATCCATCAAAAGGAGCAGAACTTTGCCTCTCCACAACAGTATTGGTTTGCAAACAGCAGATATGAACTAGCTTAACTCTTCAACACTGACTCACCTCAATCTCATGTCTTTCTTCCAGTGCATTCTCATTACCTATACGGACATATGCTTGCGGCCTTTTGAGAGTGATATGCCAAATCTGGAGAGGGAGCCCTGGGTGCCACGGGGGGCTTCACTGCCAGCCCCTTTGCTGCCCAGCCTCACCTCCCACCTTTCACCTCTCACCTCTCCTTCGGACACGTGCAATACAGAGGCCAACTCTGACCTTTGAACTCTTGAGAGTGCTCATTGGCTGCGCTCGCTGCTGTAAAGGAGACTCGCCCCGGTCTCTCCCAGTTTACCCCAGTGCTCCCAGTAGCCTTGTTGTTGTGGTGTTGTGCTCCTGCCCCCCCTGGTTTCAGCTGTGGGTTCTTGTCCTGATTTTATAGTCCCAATATGGCTAAGTCCAAACCAATCTGCCTCTGTCATCATTTCCTACATTTCCCAGACAACGGTTGGGCTAGGTTGTAAAACAAGTTAAGGACATGGTGACCAGCCATTGATTTGGACTTGGAATGAATGAATACTTGTATAAAAGGCAGATCCCACTGCACATTGCCCCTCTACCGGTTATGCAAGGTATTACTCATTTATGGTCTCTGTACATAAAATGGATGACTTATGTTTTTTATAGAAATATTATATATAAATATATATATATTGGAAATATATATGGAAAATAATATAATATCATTGCTGTATGAAACCCAATGCCCTGTATTCGATAGTGACTGTTCTCTCTCTTTCTCTTTCTTTCTCTTTCTCTCTGTGTCGGACCTTTGTGTGTCTTTTGCCGTATGATGTAAGTGTGTGAATCAGTAGTGGGAGGGACTCACTAAGGAGGGGTGTGTTTATTCAAGGACTCTTCACAGGTTCATGGGTCCAATTTCAGACTTTTCTCTTTGCCTCTTCTCCTGTTCTTTCCTCTCCCCTCTTCCTCTTTTGACACTATGTAGCTGTTACCTCTCCTCTCTGTCCGCCTCTCTCGCCTTCTGTATGACACTATGTAGCCTAGAATAGAGAGAATCCTTTAATATGAAGAGTTACTGTGAGTGTGTGCGTGAGTGAGAGAGAGAGAGTGATAATCAGACGTCTCCCTGCGCGAGACTCGTGGAGAGGTTGTGCGTGAAAAGGCCGACCCCAGCCATGTGACCATGACTTTTTTTTTAACGTGGATGGGTAGTGTGGACACTGTAGCTCCTCTCTGTTGATTCCTTTCTTTCTCTCAATTCAAAACTGTAAACTGCTGCTCAACATCAGCCAATGATATTCATGTATAACTGCTCAAAGAGACAGATATGTCGAATTCTGTCCTGTCACCTCCCATTTAGTTGCCATGGAGACGTGCCAGAGAGCAGTCAGTACTTGCAGCTGACCAACTCCTCATTCAATGAGAACACAGTATATGAACCAGTGAAGTGCTGGATGGGTGTACAATCCTTTTTTTATTTTACAGTTTTTCCAAGGTGTCTAAAGGTGTAATGTGCTATGTGGCAGCTATGAGTACTGTGTCTTTATTCCAGGTGTGAAACAATGCTGACAAATCAAGATTTTATTATTTGGCTATTTAAAAGAAGTGTACTGTATTTATGACACTATATAGACATAAGTAAAGCTGTTTTTTAAAGATTTTGGATGTCGTTCCTTTTGGGATTCATGAGCACAATGACAACGGGTATATTGAAAATGGTCTTTATTGCAGGAATAAAACAGAAAATATTGTTTTTTTCCAGAACATCTACAAATACACAACAATCTTAGTTATAAAAGTCAAAATAAGTTAGCAAAAAATAAAAAATAAAATGGCAAAACCACTCTGTAGAAAAAGGGAACGTATTTACATCACTATCATTCATTACCTGTTTAAATTAAGCAGATCTTGGTCAAAACTGCCATGGTACATATTGGCCCCACAAATAAACTCAGGTTTTTTTTAAGCATATAAAACACACACGAAAAAGAATGAAAGATCAGGGAAAGGTTTCGAAAAGAGGAAAACATGTTTAAATTAAGAAAGGAGAAAAAACAGGCTTTGTTATTGCTCTGTGGCTTCATCAGACAAGCCCAACAGAGATCCACTCTAGTAACTAGGTGTTGGATTCATGCAGCAAAGTCCTTAATTCTCTAGTTAGACTCTAAGCGCCTGTGACTCTGACAAGGCAGGTTTGAACCACAGGATTAGACAGGAAATAAAGGGAATAAGGCCTTATTGTGAACAGTACAGGAGGAATTCTTTGGCAAGCAGACCCACAGAGCAGCTTCAACGCTGATAAATCACAATGTTCAAATTTAGACCAAACAAACATTCAGATCAGTAGAGCTGTGAAATAAATAAAACTGGAAATTACATTGTTTATTAATCTCTGGTGCCAATTTTCATGTTGCTTTTTTTTTGGCTCACTGTTCACATATGGGTCCACTACATGCAGGGTCTACTTGGGAATGTCCACAGGAAAGGCTACGGCTCCGTCTGATGCAGAGATGCTGTCCACGATGGAGGTCAGAGCACGCATGTTCCCCTGCTCTGGAGAGTCAGCAGCACTCAGGAGGTCTGCGGAGAAACCCAGTCACACATTCAGTACCAGAGCGAGGACACACTGAGCTGTTTGTGCTTTCTAATGGGATCATGTGTGAACTGTCCTCACCCTCGCTGCTGTAGCTTTGCGTGCACTGCTCTGGGGTGCTGCTCCACTCGGGGCTACTGCAGCAGGTGCTGCCCGAACTGGGCTCGCTGGACGACGACACCTGTTACCATGGAGATGCACACACAGAAGTTGCCGTCAGTCACCCTGTGTTATGACATGGCACACCCCGCCCCACACTGTAACGGCACACAAATACACACATGCTGCCTACAGATGAAACCCCAGAGAACACTATCACAGAAAATGTCAAAATCTTGTTACATCGAAACCATTTCAACAAGTTTTACAGTTTTACTTTTTGGACTTTTCAAGCAGATTTTCTACATTTGCTATATTTTTGCAATTGTCTTTTTGAGCTGAAGATATTTTATCCTATCCTATATTAAACTACAAATTGACTAACTATAGACTAATTTACTATAAAACTAATTTCTGTATCTGAAATGAAGACACTGATATGAAATGAATTACACTTGTTGTATGATCGATCAGATACACTCCAAATGAAACCTTAAATCTTAGCTACAGCGGTCATGTCCAAAGCAGATCAGTTTGTCACAGTTACACCTTGTAAAGACATTTTCTGCTTTGACCAAGTATTTTTATCTTTCTTGTTCTTGTTTCTCTTTTTCTCTACTTCCTCTTTTACCTTTTCCTTAAAAATATCATCCAGACTTTGACCTTTGACTGGTCTCAGTGTTTAAAACGTGACCTTCTGCCTCCACTCATCCCTCCTCTGTCCTACTCACTCTGGGCTGGGCCGGGCTGGGTCGGTAGTGAAGTCCCTGCTGTCCCGTCTCAGTGTCCTGCTGGTTCAGGGAGGACACCAGTGCCTGCAGCCTTTCAATGTACTGGATGGCGCTCCGCAAGATCTCCACCTTGGGCAGCCTCTGGTTGGGGTTCATTAGGGTGCTTCTCTTGAGAGCGTCAAAGGCCTCGTTCACCTTCTTCAGGCGTCTTTTCTCCCTCAGCGTGGCTGCTCTCCGGCGGTCCATGGTCACTGTCTTTCGTTTGCAGAGCTTACAGGCCCAGGGCAGGCACTGACCCGGGCAGTGGGGTTCAGAGTGAGGTGACAGGCTGGATGGAGAGGCTTTGTCCTCTGTTCCTGTCACCCCAACTCCAACACCCCCTGAAAGACTCCCACATAACCCCATCATGGAGTTCCTATCCTGGTAGCCAGGTTGGTCGTACGCCCCAGGTAGGCGAGAGGGGAAATAGCTGTCACCTCCCTCGTAGAAGCGCTGGTCAGGGAAGAAGTAAGGGTTGGTCTCAAAAAGCTCCATCGTGGACACCTCTGTGGTCTGGACGAAGGGGACAAAGATTCCTGCTTCCCCTGGAACTGCTCTACCGTACGTGGTCGTCGGGTCCTGCGTCTGGAGCGTGTGTGTCGGAGTGTACAAGTGTGTCTTCGTCCCTGGCCTGAGTTTGTGATGAGTGGAAGACGTGTGGAGAACAACTGGTGTGGAGCAACTGTAGGCTGGCATTTAAACCCCTCTGCCTGCTGCAGGATCATAGGGTTAAATTTAGCACGAGCCCCCAGAAACCTGACACGACGTTTAGCTGTTGCTGCACATCTACACTTCACATCTCTGTTGGGCCTGCTCTCTAGGGCTTTATGGCCCGCTCGTGTGTGTGTGTGTGTGTGTGCCCTTGTGTGTGTCTTTGTGTGTCGTAGGATATGATCAGGTTGCCGTGGAAATGAAACAGATAACCTCAGATCAAAGATGTCCGTCTTAATGAGCTAATCCCAGACTCACGTCTCCCTCTATGACACTATACATGAAGTCCTCTGCCTTGGGGGGTGGAGGAGAGGGCCAGGCAGTAGGGACAGTCTGGAGACAGCTGTCACTTCTACTAGGAGCCAATGATATGCAATGACAAGAAGGTGTTTGGCTCCTAGTTCTGTATGAGACGGAAATGAGGCCAGAGATTGTTGTTTACACAAAACTGGGTCACAATTCAAGACGTCTACTGTGTTGTGACTGAAGCGACGTTGGGTTTAAAATGATCACACAGGTCAGGACTAAATTTACGAAACCTCCTATGGCACAAACCTTCATACCAGCGTTGGTAGGTCTTGGTTTTATTTAACAACATTCATATCTGCTGACTTTCCTTCTAAGATGATTGCAAAGTATGATGCAAACGACACGGTGCTATTCATGTCCCTCCTCGACTTAGTCAGACAGGCCTGTACAGGAACAAGTATGGTGAAGGAAGTCCAGTACCAAATTCGCACCGGCTCTAGTTACGTTCAGAAATCAGCGGACAATATTTAAGTCGACCATGCAGTGGGAAATGGCCTTCGTTGTCCTGACCTCTTCCGGCCAGGCGTAGCATTAGCCTAGTCACCGGGTGTTAATCTTTCCAGGACATGTCTCACCACATAGCTCACCAGCTAATTTGGACCATTTTCCATTAGCTTTTACCAACAGCCAAAACACACATTAGCATTGGAAGAGAAATGACAAGCAATGAAAAGCGTGGTGTTATGCTGGTGTTGCATCAGTATGAGTCCTATAAGATTATTGCAATAATACACTTATCTAGCAGGACATGAGCCAGAGAGAGCACCCTGTACTGCTCTGCTCTACAGAAAATGTCCAGGGGCATCATGGTGTGAGCGTAAATACTGTTTTCAACAACACATGGACATTTTTAGATGCATCAGCATCTCTAACAGAAGCTGAGTGTCAATTCTCATTACATATACAACACGACATCTTAATTAAACATAATGTTGCAAAAACTGGCACAAATGTTCAATTAAATGCAAGGATGGACTTTCAAGATTTTGGTGTTCAAAAGGTCAGGTTCACACTGATCTCATGTTATTTATCAGAGATTTTTAATGTTAATAGTGTAAGATCTCAGGAACAAGTCAAAGTTTGAGCAAGTGTTCATTTTGACTCAAGGATCAAGTGAAAAATTGTCATCACCAAATATCAAAGGTTATTGTCTGACCTCATACCTGTCCATGTTTATTAGTGTAATATCTTAGGAGTGGCTTGACAGATTTTTTTTTATTATTTTAAACTGTAGCACAAACATTCACTTGAGTCAGAGATGAACAGGTTAGATTTTGGTGGCGGCTAAAGGTCAAAAAACAAGTTTGTCATGAGGTCACAAAACACATTTTTGACTATAAGAGCTGGTAATTGAGAGAGCTGCATGAACAGATTATACTGCAAGTATAATGGACATATCTGCTTGCTTTTACAGTTGCAAATAATTCAGCATTTAGCATTGAATTGTGCAGTTAAAATCAAGGAATACATACAAAGTGCTGTAAAAAGGTGTAATAAAACTGTCAAATATGGAGTAGTGTTTTGATATTTGATCTATATTTCCTATTTTACAGTGTTCACATTGTGTTCATATCAGATACAATTAAATTGACATTCAAGCAAAAGAAATATATTGGTTGTTTGGCAATATTGTGTGTATTTATCACACTTAATGTTTTAAGAACATACTTATAATATACTATAAAACTATTCTCCTTGGTATCCACACTAAAACAAACAAGATATTTAAACAATCTACACTAAGTGAAATATCATAAGAAGATTATTATATTATATGCAAATTAGTGTCACACAGATAGACAACAAGCCATTTAAGCATGCCATTATTGAGAATAACAATAATAAATGAAAATAACATACAATTTGGAATAATTTCTTGGACAAATTAGTATCACATCAAAAACCACAACTGACCAACAACAAAATAATTAAAATAAGTCATTGATATTTGATGCAGTGGCATTCATTTACAGTGTTTACACAATAAAAGCCCTTCATATCATAAAAAAATGACTTCCTTCAGTGGTCAGTCTCTTTTTTCTGCAGATCTCACTACTGAGTCTGAGTTAAAATGGTGAAATATATCTTTGAAATATTCATCCATTTTCTGGCTCGCTTAATTCCTGGTGAGGTTTGCCAGGTGGAAGCCTATCCCAGTTTTGGGTGAAGGCGGGGTACACCCTGGACGTGTCACTGGTTCATCACAGGGGTTAATTCAAATATAGGATAACTTAACTATATGATAGTTCCAGGTTGGCACAGTCATAAACAGTAAACAGTACAGTTTTCTCTGAAGCAATTGTTATAGGCCCCACAAAGGTATAACTGGTATCATAACCTGTCCATTGTGTGTATTAAGTGAGAATACAGATATGTTGGCCTTCTTATGAAGCATGACAAAATATCAATCATATCAATCATTCTCCTGAAATGACCTGGGCTACTTGATGCAGAGAGGAGAGAGGGGAACAGATCTGAGGGCTTTGACAGTGGTTTGGGAAGACTGGATAATGGGTCGTGGTCTCGTCCTGGGTTTCTGAGTGGGTTTGGGGCTGAGGCAGAGGGCAGGGTTGCAGCTTGGCGCAGGGCTGCGGTGGGCTGTCAGGTTAGTCTGTGATGGATGGTCACTGATGGTAGAACGAGTACAAAGACGCCTGTGTTGGACTCAGGGGTACAGCCGGGAGGGGGTCTGCAGTGTGTCAGAGTCACTCATAACCCTCTGTCATCTTAACCCATTGTCAGCAGAACTAGAGAACTTTGTGTGTGTGTGTGAGTGTGTGTGTTTGGGACTATATGTAACGTCAGGCACACACTTGTGTTTTGTTTGAAGAAGAAGTCCCCACTCAGCATTTTGAAGTGAACACTTGAGATGCAGTAAATGAGAAAGTGTCGGGTGTTTATTTACTGCTTGCAGATACTGAAAATACTTTTATGCTGTGTTTACTAAGTGAAAAGTAAATCCAGTGAAAAAGTAAGGCCGACAAGATACAGATCAGATTAAACCAACCAGGGGTGTCAAACTCATTTTAGTTCAGGGTCCACATACAGCCCAATATGATCTCAACTGACCGGTAAAATAATAGCATGATAACCTATATAATGGGAACTTCAAATTTTCTCTTTGTATTAGTGCATTGCAGTTACATTTACAAACTATCCTTTCACCAAAAAAATGTGAATAACCTGAACAAGCACAAACAACCTGAAATTTATTCAGAAAAATAAGTACAATTTCAACAATATTATGCCTCAACTTATCATTTATAGATATTTATGTATGTTATTATCTGTGCATTTCAGGTTGCAGTGGATCTACAAAGTCACAAAACACTTAGTAATAGGCTTAATATTGTAAATATTTTAGAGTTTGGAATTTGAAGTTGTGATTATTTATAGGTTATTATGCTATTATTTTACTGGTTTGATCCACTTAGAGTCAAATTAGACTGAAATGAGTTTGACACCCTGGTCTGTTCAGTGTAATTTTTGCACTTTGCAAATCCATCACATGGGCCAGATTGAAATCATAAAAACTAACTTTTATTCCTGTTGAAACTCAAACAGAAAATTGTTAGGCTGACATCACATGTATTTTCTAATATCACATTTATATATGGAAACAAGTCAACAATTTAGAAAGAGAAAAAGAGTAGACTCATAGGGTACAAGGAAAAGTAATCTACTCCACAACAAGTCATCGTGTGCGCGTGTTTATGTTTATGTCTGTTTTCATGTCAGTGTGTGTGTGTGTGTGTGTGTGTGTCTGTGGACCCGGGGTTGCCCTGTCACTGGTAACACTGTTCCACTTCTCCTCGGTGACAAGCAGCAGCACATTGCGGGACAGCTGAGCTGGAAGGAGGAGGGGTGAAGGATCAGTACTCCTCACCCCAGGTTAGCCTCAAGATCATCACTGACCTGCAGAACTGTCATCTGAGCACAGGCAGGAAATCTCACATATGTAAGAGGAGAATAACACAACAACAGTGAAGGAGCGTTGATTAAAGGTGGATAAACTAGGACACACAGCATGAGATACAATAACCAGCAAATGACGCAATTCAGTCTCATTAAATATGTAAGTTGTACTATTTACAAAGGAAAAAAGATACTTTTTTTATATTTTCTGCTGGGGTTCTTATTATCAATAATCAGCCTGAAACACACAAAGTTTCAATGTTACACCACGGGATTTAAAAGAAGAATGTGGAAGAAAAATATGCAAAGGTTGGGATCTTTAAGAGCTTTTGTGGAATATTGCTGAATTCGTCTCAATTTGTCAAAGCAAATAACATTTGACCGTTTTTTAAACAGTCTCACTGACTGGAATGAATACTTAAATATTCCACCATGAGAACTTTTTAATCTATATTTGTTGGATTGTATAATAACTTAATTTCAAGCCTGTTATGAACTTACTAAAGCCCTCTCTAAGTTGGCGAGCTATTACTTTAAATTCATTAACTGCGAATGTGCCAACTGAACACTGTCTCCATTTAATCGACCAAATTACAAAATTACTTCCAGAAACACATTTACACAAGACCTTTTGAAAATAATTAGAAAAAGATGCCCCTGCAACCATTTCATGTTACCACTTTAGTATTTCCCTTCCAGACATATTTTTATAGCTCATTAATACATGACACACTAAACTCACATCATTAAAGTTGGTGTTAACACACTATAAATTCCAGTTGAGCAAACTATGGTTCAGCAAAGATAATGATTTCTCTTGAAGTCAAATTCAGTGCTGTCTCTGAACTACAGACTCATGGACAGTATTATTTCATTGTTAAGTGCTTTAGAGAGAACATGGTCACCATAGTGACAGCAACAGATGCCTGAGTCTGTCGCCGCAGCGACTGTTTCCATACTGTCGCCATGATAACTGCGCCCATTACTGAATCCTTTTTCAATTTGTTTTTCATACAGCACAACGCAGAGCTTGTGTTTCACATTATGGTTTCACGTTATTATACAGGCCGCACGAAATTAACCGTGAAAGACGATGAAGTAGATGATAATCAGCACAACGCAATCAAAGCAAATGTATCACCTGCTGGAACTACTCTATCAAATGCATGGTAGCCGTCAGGGCTGGTTACACTACAGTGTGCCACCATTTCTGTTGAGTAATGAACCTTACATAAGCCGCCGTGCTGTACCATTTGACTAATGCCGAAAGGTGACGTTACACCACTACGGCCCCACTAATCATTAGGAGAATACTCCCATTCATTCCAGTTCAGAATGAAGTGCCCCACCTGTGTTTTCACAGGGCTCTGGAGGCCTGGAGAAAGCTTTCTAAGTCAAGGGGGAAACAGTAGTTCTGTAGCCCAGCCATGCTGCTGCTCACTGGGGCTTTTATCACAGAGTAATCCCCTACAACAAACAGAATGGCCGGCATGTGCATACGCAGCTGTCGCAGTCTTAGTGCAAGTGGTGTCATGTTAAATCACAGGAATGGACTGAGCCCCTGAGCCATCCGCTGCCCTTCCCTTCACTGGCATCCCACTCGCTGCAAGGTTCCAGCGCACAGACAACACACACACATACACATACCTACACACATTACGCACTTCACACTAACATACTTCACAGCACATGGTAGACCTAAAGTTATTTACTGTAAATAACTGCTGCAAACAACCAGATGATTTCAGATATTCAAATAATGCTATGTATGATACTCAACGTATGACATTCTAAACAGGCTCACCCAATAGTTTTCATGTCTTACAGTAGGTTCTGTCCATGTTACTGTAAGTTAATCAGAGAGGTATCTGACACAGTAAAGCCTAGTCCTCACAACATCTATCCACTTTAATTTGAGGGCAATTTACACCTAGATGCTGCTCGTGTGTAAACCACAACCGGCATAGTTTCTCCTGGAGAAGCAGTAGTTCCATTGTGAGATTTCAGTGGATGGATGGTGGACAGACGATGGCCTGATACCAGCCAGTCCGGCATTTCCATCAACATCGGCCTGCTGTGTTTAAACGAAACCTTTACTTTGTATCTCATCTTTCCCATAACTGTGATTCCTCGCATTTCTACTTTTATTTTGAAATTCTCTCCATCCTCCTGTCTTTTTCCGTCTCCCTATCTTTGTTTTTCTCTGGCTCCACTGACCTTCTCCCATGTCAGCAGTGGGACAAATTTAGCGGCCTGGTTTCTGGAGCGACCAAATAGCCGGACACAACAGAGAGAATGTGTGTGTCTGTAGTGTGTATCTTCACAGAGGTGAGAATTACAGGTCCTGGCCACAAAGATACAGATACCCAGACACAGTAGAGGGAAGCAAAGGGGGGTTCACAGGCTCAGGCTTGCCGTCATGGAGGTATGCAGACAAAGGACACAGAAGAGTGACAAGAAAAATATCTATAAATGTACTTTACAACGCAGAGAACAAAAACACCATGGTCGCAAGAGCAATAAAAAGATAAAAACTGCTGAAAGTATTGGAGCAATGTTCAACGGGGCTTTTATCCTAAGTATTTTTTCCTCTAGGAAGTATTGCATACGCCATAGGGGATAAAAGAAGAATGTGTTATGTTATTCTGGGATGTTGGGATGGAGGTACAGTCGCCATGGAAACATACAGATCCCCTACCACTCCCTTGGCCATGCCATTCTAGAGCTGCCAAGCTCTGGGTGCCATGTCACCAGGGGTGTTATGCCATTCTTCGTCTCTACACTCAGTGACGCGCCAGACGCCAGGGACAAAGTGGTATGCCATTCTTGAATTAGACGCATAGTGAAGGAAAGCGTTCTGGTATGGCGGTTACAAGCGTTTAGTACAGTACTCTAGTACAAATCACAGAGAGGATAGCAACACCTTTCTCCTCACTGTGTGATGTCTCACCTGATATCACACCTACAGTCAAAGCACTTTGTACCAACACATTTTTATTGGGCTGTTTAACCCAAAAAGACCCAGTCCTACTTTTGTGGAAGTTCCCAAATGAATTGTTTTCTTTATTTAACCTTTCGTAAGTAATTTATCACCATTTATTATAATATTATGCTCTGTTTTTTGTGCATTTTCTGTGATAATCATGTATTTTCCTGTATTTAATTCACTGATCATGTAGATGTTCATAAAAGCTCAAATTTAAAGATTAAAGTTGAGGGTTATTATATCAAATACAGAGAAAGCTGAAGAAAAAGTTGCTTTTTCAACAATCTATCATTAACTGAATATAAACCCAGTGTCTCCATCCGCTGTCATTGATCCAACTCCATGGGTTTTACTGGTGATCAATGTTGTAGAAGATGACGGTGTTTCCATGGTAACTACGGATCCTCTGAACGTCCAAATGGATCATATCTGATGACCATGAAAAAAACGACAAACTGCATTTTACACCAATTATTTACACGTATTGATAGGATTAATGGATCAACAGGTATCAAACAGTTTAGATCAGTAGATGTTTTTTTGGGTCTTTATGGGTTACAAACTTTTATATAACAATTTACAAAATTACTCATATATTGCACTGAGAATATCTAGTTTGCTACATCAGTATTGGCTTTGACCTCACTGTTCAGGTAACTGTATTATTCTTGACACTGCACTTCTTACATATCACGTTGCTGTATGTTTCAATGCACACATTGTTTTTGTAGTTTTATCTGTAGTATTCATGGTTTTTCATTTCAACACATTAAACTTTCTTCCTTTTTTTACCCTCTCTGCGTTGTTTTTTAATGCATAAATGTAAATTCTGTACGATAAGAAATGTTGAAGTGATAAAAAATTTCATATCAATCTGATAATATGATAAAAGTCAAATCATTATTTCACAAGTTTAAGGGATTGTTTCTCGACCTTAGTAAAAGATGAAGCAACTAAATGCTTATTTGTGGCGTTAAACTACCGTTCCAATTCTAAAAAGCTGTGTACAATGTAATTAAAAACAGATCTCATAAGTCCATATTTTCTTCCCAATAGAACATATCAAACACGTCTAATTTCAACCTGAGAAAATGTACAATTTTAAGCAAAAAAGGAAATTTGATGGCAGCAGTATATCTCAGAAATGTTGGGACAGGGCCATGTTTGCTGCTTTTAATGTAAATTTCACACAGCATTCTGAGATTTTGGGATTAGGGCTGTTATTTGTACTGGTAAAAACACGATAAACACTTGCCAAACAATAAAAAAAACATATTTAGATGTGTCTGGAACATTAAAAACAATTCTAATCAGTTATTATTGGAAGTATTTCTTTACCATGAAAATTCAGCAAGTCTTTAAAAAGCGGAGTAAAAAAAAAAAAGTGTTAAAGTTGATATTCATTTATTCAATTTCTGAACCATGAAATAAACCCAAACGACAATAGCTAAATATGTTACAATGGGAATTATAAGGGAATAATATTATATTGCCTTACCTTACATTTTTTTAATCAGCGTTGTGTGTTTGTTGTGTAAAAATAGCCATTATTTTAACATTATTACTGACTAAATACATCCCTATTTTATTCTGAGTAGTGGCTGCTTTGTAAAAAGAGCATCACAAGGTACTTTCCACAACAAAAAAAAGAAAAAAAAAGAAAGACTAGACTAGATCAGTATCTAAATAACACCCTGGGGCAAAGCAGTCACAGTTACAGTAGATACCAACAGTGTTACATGTGCTGCTTAGGGTCGGGCTCTGTCCCACTTCTCGACAGGAGGACAAAAATAAGGCCAACACGAGTAAGCACAAGAACAGTGAGTAAGCAGAGGAAAGACGCAGGTGCTGGAACCCAGTCGAGGAAGAGAGGACACATGACAGCTGGCCCGTCATAAAAAGACTTATTATTCCTCAGCCAAAACACCCTCACCCCACCAGTGGGTACTCCACATCAATTGTCGCTCTGGTTAGAAAGTGAGCAAAACAAAACAAATAACCAAAGACTCTTTATGCTTTAAAAAACATGTTATTTTATTTGGCATGTGCGGAAAAAAACTACATGGGCTGTACCATATTTGTGCACATTGTAGTCTTACTGTCTATAATTGTCAATTCAAACCAGTACCACTGGGATGACTCTATATGTAATATGCCATTTTCTTATGAGGTCTGTATCTATTATACCTTTGTCAGGTTGCACAAAGATAAAAACCACAGGCTACAGTAATCTTTATAGTTTTATATAGCTAATATAGCTGTCACACCAGCTTAGTGCTGGTTCAAGTCACAACAGGAGGCATGCTCTATAAGTGTATTACATGGACTACTGGTACTGTACAACTTCTGGGGGCACCAGATTATATTATATAGAGACTTCTCCACCTGCTGGCAGAAACATTAAGCGCACGTGAAAAGTACACCAAAGAACTACGATAAACCCTCTAGGCCAAGCAGAGCTGAGTTACTGTATAATGCCTACTGTCACTGAATATAGTGCCACTCCTACTGCAGACACTAGCAGATATTGAATTAGTAGACAGCTCACATACTGTGTTAAAGGAAACAATGAGATCCAGCAATACTATTGTCAAGCAAAAGAACTATCAAACAAAGACACTGAAATTCATTATAATGGCAGTGTAACGCTTCAAACAAACCCCACACTCTCAATAAGTACAGTCATTTCCACTGAGGGTACATTCTTAGCTACTTTAGCCAAAAAAAAAAAAAGGGGGGGGGGGTTTGAATGTAACAAGTGCAGTTTGTCTGCTTCATCAAAGATGGTAATCTGAACAATTACAACAGAATCATAAATAAATTAAATACAAATATACACAAAATTTTAACTTATGTTCAGGAAGGAATTCACTCTGCTTCCTGAAAAAAAAAAGCTTTCAAATATTAACCAGCAAATATATGTTGTATTTCACTGCAGTAGGTAATGAAACGCTTGGCAACAGTACACATTTGTTCCACATCAACATCAAAATATTAGCCGACGAGAAAATTTGAGTAAGTACTTCAGCTGTGCATTCACAAGCAGGTTTCTATTCTGCTTCTTAAAATACTATGCAGAGAAAAGCACATTTGTAATTTTACAGAACATTCACTTATGCTCAGAGAATGCATTTAAAAAAAAAAAAAACGTTTTGTAGCTGCAACTGTTCAAAAATCTGGGTTTTACAACATGCCTACTCTTCCTTCAATATCATATTTATAATCAAAAAACAAAACAGATCTGCACAAATCTCACAAAGATGTTATTGGAGTAAGATAGTGATTAGTCCATTTCAGCCCAGGTGATTAAAATGGAGGAAAAAAAATCAAGACAAAAACAAAAGGAAGCATAGTATGTTCTTGACTGGAGCCATTTAACAAATGAAATGCAAAAACCAGTAAGAACCCACCCCTTATGAAATTAACTCATGGGCTCACACAAACAGGCTACTCTCCCATGGCCTCTTCCAATAAATAAATAAATACTCCTGCTCTTGATCCCGTTATATGTGGCACTGCAACAAAAAATCTCCTTTACAAGATCTGAGGCTTCTAACAATAATTCAGAGGCAGTGAGAAGCAAAACAAACCATTCAACCATAAGCTAGCCTCACCAAGTACTTTAAGTGACATTGTTAAAGTTGGGTGGTAAGGTGCATGTTTTATAGGCATCTAAGAGCAGAGACTGAATACCCAACTGCATGCAGCTGTATGGTCAAATTCACTTAAAAAACAAAACATTTATACATTAGATTCTGAGGGGCTAATATGTGTGTGTGGGCGCTTGTATTTTCAGACAATGAATATCTTAATAACTTTTTGAATAATTTTCCCACATCCTGGGCAAGGAGCCTGGAACTTGTGAAGCCTTCGGGCACATGGGAAGCAGGTTAGCAGGTGAGCCGTACGTCCGTGTATTATATTCCCATTACGTGGACGCACTCGGCAGAGCTTGCAAGGCTCCAACAGCGCCTCGGGTCTAACTTCAACTTCCATGTCCAGATTTTCTTGACTCTCTCCCCCTGAGAGCTGCTCATCCTTGTGAAAGGCAGACAGCCGAGGCCCCTTGCCCTTCCCTGTAACCATAGTGGGCAGTGGTCTGTCAGCTGTGGAGTGGGAGGGCAGGATAACTGGGTCAGACACCGTCCTGCTACAATCTGGGACATCAATGCCTGTGTCGCTGTCATCTTCCTCATCATGGGTGGTGAGAGAACTGCATGCTGGGATGTCAGGAACAGAAAGGGAATGGGCAAGTCGTGGGACATCTTTGTACCAGTTCTTCCTCAGTGCCCAGCAGTGAACACAGTACCTCTGTAGAGGTGTGTTAAACTTTCGGCACTCTGTGCATTGCCATGCATCCTGAGGGACAACAGACATAATGACAAGTGTGTGACTTAAGACATTTTAATTAAGAGCAACATCGGCATTCAGTGGATAACGCAGACCTGCGTGGAGATCTCTGTATCAGTGTCATCACTCAAGCACTGCGAGTCTTCATCTGGCTCTTCCTGCATCTGGTTAAATAAGAAAACTAAGCTTCATTATTGGTGATAACAAGTAGCTGCACTGTTTAACAAAGAATATTGTCCACAATTTGCAGAACTGAATAAAGAGTAATGACTCGTACCTCTCGATCTGCCTTCTCCTCCTTCCCTCCTCCATCATCCTCCTCTGGTGGAGCTTCTCCTTCTCCTCCACTCCCTTCCTCCAGAGCAGCCTCTTTCATCTCCACGCTCACCTGCTCACTCTCGCCCTCTGTCAAGAACCAGAGGTCGTCTGTGGTGTCGGACACAATGGCTGTGTCTTCTTCCTGTGCAGGAGACAGCTGACACATCAGTCAGACCACTACTGTTAAAATCCAGTTTACGATATTTACAAACAAGTAAATAAAGGTTAAGTATATCAAGCCTGAACAGTGTCCAGACTGGCCATGACCCGGCTTTGATGTGATGTTACAATAGTGACTACACAAAAGTTTTCTTACTTGGTTTGTGTGGATGTCGGTGGAACCATTACTCCTCCGGCTGTAGTTACTACGGAGATTCCCCAGAAACCACCAAGGCAGGCCAGAAAGGTCCCACTCATCCAGAGTGACATCTAGCTTGGGCCGTTTGCAAGCTGATCGTGGCAGACCTTCAAGAGAGTCTGAGATGATGTAGATGATGATGTTGTTGATGATGAAGTCGTGGTGCTAAGGTTTGACTAAATTCTCAGATACAGCATAATGATGGCTTTAACAAAATCATTTTTTGAAAAAAAAAAAAAAAAAAAAAAAAAGGATTACCAACAACTGGATCGCGTGGGCGCCTTTGGGTGGGGGTCTGCAGGAGAGGCCCATCACTGCCAGCCTCTAATCCTGCTGTGACTACACCTCCACATACCTATAGATGGAGGAAGTGTGAAGGAATAAAATTAGAATCAGGAGCCATAACTGCGTACTTGGAGGACTCACAGCTCCTTTTCAAGATGGCCTTTGTGTATGGGGTAGTGGTTCAGGGAACAAGGGGCTGGGAAATTAGGGTACGGACCAGTGGGGAGGGATGTCAAAACAACTTTAAGGCTATCTGGAGTACTGAAAAATTGTGCATCTAAAGACAAGGACAGGTACTGAAAGGGCAGTGTGCCAATTAACAACAATATAAAATACATGCAGTAAAGTTTTTAAATATCCAGTAAAGTTCTGATGTTGCATGGGCAGACTTCAAATTAATTTATTCTAAGACATGTTTCCAGCTTAAATACTTAAATCAAAAAACTGCAAGCAAGGTGTACGAAATGTAACAATGACTCTAGATAAAGAATAAACATTTGTAGACTTTTTTACCAAGATGGAAAAGAAACTGTAAGATAAACAACCTAAACACATATCTAAAGATTATTACACAGGAGTAGTTAAGTAGATTAAAAGGTTTTTACTGAATAACAAATCTTAGTTTGATTACAAAAACCGAGTTTACCATGGGAAAGATTTAGTAGATTTGTCAATGTGGTGATTAAAGAAAGACAAAAAAAATCTGACTGGTCAATAATGCAAGGACACAGCATGTGTTACACGGTGAAATCTGAAATTATTTAGACAGAAGGGTGTAGGAACACAGGGATAGGTGAAGAGGTTTAGGGTAATTCTCAGGCCCACGGCTAGATTAGGAGCTGCGATCCCCCAGTTTGGAGCAGAGAAGAGAACTCTGAGACAGACAGAGACAGTGACTCTGCCCCCCATCCACTGGGTGGAGCTGGTGGAATCTCACAGAGTGAATAAAAAACCACCACACCAAACCAAGGATGGGGTTGTACAGAGACGGTGCCACTCTGTACAGATTCCCACCAGTGAAGGCAGCAGCCCTCACCTCCCTCCTCAGTACACACAGACCAACAGGGGTTCATTTTATGTATGAAACCCATTTTGTGTGCGCTAGCGCAACATCAACACCTACTGCTCTCAATTCAACACCAACTATTTTCCATAATTTATTATGCAAGCAAGGTTGCACAAAGTGCTGTGATGATGCCGTTTCTGTATTCACAAGTTGTGTGTATTGAGGTGAGGAAGGCCGGGGGTCTGTTTCTTCAGAGCACCATGTTTCAGCTTTACCTGACCACGATCCTCCACTCCGCCCTCTACACATTCACGGCCCACAGAAAGATTCTCTGCAGCGTCTGCATTTCAGATGAGACAGTAACAGAAACAGGACAACCCTACCCTTTAATTATGACATAACACACTCTCTCACTAAGGCCTTCCTCTGTCCCTTTGTAGGACAAATAGGAAAATTATGTCCGTCGTTTAACTCCCACATCCTCAGGAGATGCACTGAAGAGGTAAAGCTGATAATGTCATATGTAAAAATGTGAGCTGAATGTAATACTCCAAGTCATCACTTCAATACATTTCATTTTTAAGATGCAACTAAATAAAAGAGTGAATCCTTAAAACACAAAGGGAAGAGGAAAGAAAACAGTTCAATAACAAAACATCACATATACAATTTACCACATTTAATATCTCCACATTTTCAATGTTTTTGGACTATGGCCCTCAGTAAAAAAAAAAAAACAAAAAAAAAAAAAAACAACCACCCAAAATTTCAGGAGAAAATAAACAGAATATTACTAAATGTTCACATAACTTACCAAGCACAACCAAGTACTTCTTGAGCATTTCATACACAGGGCTGTAAAAAGAGAACAACTTTTTAGTATTGTCTGTTCCTTCATATATTTCAGAATATGTTGTGATGTTACTATGGCATAAATGTTTTTGTTTTTATTATGTCAAGTTTGAGGCATGTAACTACCTTGGGTTTTTGACAGAGAAGCTCTCAACTTCCAGCAGCTCGCCCAAAGGGTCATCCTGGCAATGGACTATGTGCTGCCTCTGCTTGTCATAAAGTTGTTTTCCCATGATGTACTGGCCCAAATAGTGCATCACCTACACAAATCACACACATTAACCATCACAAGGTACATACAGAGCATCTTTCCTTTCTGCCTGACATACTCTACCTTTCAGCTAGCAGCTCACCTCTTTGAGAGTAAAGACTTCCTGCTGGGCTCCAGCAACACGCAGAATCTGCAGGAGAGGGGCTTTGGGTTGCACCTAAAAACATACATTACCAGCGTTTGGAATCAGAGCAATTACATAATGCAATGTGGGCAGTTTACATGTAAACAAAGTGTTTTAATATAATAACAGTTGATGTTTAACTGTACCCGATTCCCCTCCCCAGGGAGCGTTCTGCATGATGAGTTTGATGGCGGAGGCTGGACTGACAGGGAGTTCATCGTAAACAAACGATGTCTGAAACACAAAAGCAGGTCACATTAACTCTACAGTGTACAGTTGGTTAGCTGATACCACACGCCACGTGTTAATATTGATATAAACGGGGCCAACGCTACTGACTATAGTCATATTATTTATTTGCTTATTAAATAACATAACATACATGACTACACCAATGAGGCCGGCCTAGTTTATCCACTTAAAATTTTTTTATCTCCATTCGTGCGAATTCAGCAGACTGCAGGACTACCCTGACGGAGGAGTTAACGTTTCACTTCTCCATTACTTTCACTCAGTGCGACAGCCCTTATTGTCTTCAAAAATCGGGCTCAGTGTGGCAACAAAGATGAGCTAACGCTAGGTTAATAATGCACATATAGTCGCGAGTGCGCTAATTCGACGATTAGTAGTCCAAAGTGTTTTCTAAGTTTTGCAGGTGGCAAAATTGCCCAACACTGACAACTAGCAAACGTGTTAACCAACGTCACACGGGAGCTAACGTTAGCTAACTAGCTAACCAAGCTAGCCAGTTCCTGAACAATACGTTTAGTGAACAACGCCTTACCGGGATAGGTTGACATTACATCAAAGCTGCTACATTTTCCCACGAGTACAATAACATGAACATCTTAAATATTTATAAAGATAAGATACTGGGAGTCTCTAACATTTGTGTTCCCAATAGTAACTAACTGACAGATAGCTAGCTAGACAATTAGCTAAACTACAGATTCAAACCGATTTATCGGAATAACTTCCGGAAGCAAAACTCCATCAGTAATGAGAGTGGCACCCCCTACTGTTTCAAAAAGGTACATTGGCGATTTTTCTTTTTTCTTTTCTTCCACTTCATTCACTTAACCTGATCTTTCTAAAATTCCTTATGATTTCCATGAATTCACATCAGAATTCAGTCTTGAATTTCTTCATAACTGCACTGCACTCATAGCAGTTCAAATGAGCGAATGGACACGTACAGCAGTAAAATGCAACTTACACATTTGTGGCAGGTGGCACCTAGTAGGTAAGGGGAGGTGCAACAGTTAAGTAGAAATAGGCCTACCTGCAGATGCAGCAGGTGTGTCTGTTGGTTTCAGCCGGGAGAGTGAGGCAGTGTGCACACC
>JAPQRQ010000022.1:22013256-22023638 GCA_037367365.1 Apogon talboti
CCACTCATACCATATGTCTCCCTTCTTAATAGGATGAATAAAATGGATGGCTCTTCAAAAATATGTGGTCATATGACTAATTTCTTCTATGGTTTTTTAGAAATAAAGGGGTGGCACTACTTTCCCCCTGGCACAAATCACCCCACTCTCCCCTACTGGGGCAGAAAAGAGATGGGAATTGCCCTTGGGGCGGACTAGTTTTCTTTCTTTCTTTTTGTTTGTTTGTCTGTTTGTTTTATTGCTCTGTTTGCCCTTCCCCCATTTAATGACAGCACCCAGGGAAACTCTCAGTTAGGCCGTCAAGGCAGGCATAAGGTGTGATGTTTGCAGTGAACGGATTTGTGTGCAAACTTTTAATGTGTGTATCACCATGTGTGTAAACCTTCTGCCGTAAGCACTTGAGCATGTTATGGTATTTAACCCCTGCCTTGGAGGTGATGGCCGGGATGTAATCCGGGGGGTTAAAAGTGGGCCTAATTTGCAAGCAGAGTTTTTTGTAATAAACTACTTCACTTTATACCCTGGGCTGTCTTTATTTATGCTATAGTCTCCTGTTGTGGGAGTAACACATTAATGCATGAGTAACATAAACTTAAACACACAATATACTGTATAATAATAATAAACCTAACAGAGACTATTGCATAATGACTGTCTGATAATACAAATATTCAATTGTTAACATGTCTCTGTCTCTCTCCAAGACTGCCAAATGATATTGGTACTGCTGTGTGACTGACAGATAGATAGAGCAGTGATTCTTGCGTATGGATTCCTGGGGGTATGTTCTGACTGACATCTTGCTTATCTTGTCAGTCTCTTTTTTTTGTTTGTTGGTGGGTATAAAGAAAACTGTACTGGGTGGGAATATCGCAGTGTGTTGTACACACAGGCATATTTTCACTATGTTTTTTTAAGCTTACTGAGATAAATGATATGAACACTTGTAACACCACTGCTCTTTTTGCATGTAGCTCATTTCAGGATAGTGATCAGTTCATGCTTGAACCTAATATTACCAAAAATAATCAGTGTCCAAACAAAAAGATTCAGATCAGAGCAATAAATCTGAAATATTCATTGATGCTGGCTAGAACTGTAGCCACTGGTAATACCAAAAATACTTCTCACATATTCATGGAATAATAACATCTGTCATCTGTTTAGCAAATTTACTGTATCAAAATGGTACTTGTATTTTAACAAGTTAAGCTGCATTTTGAACATATAAATATCAACCTCATTTTACCTTTTTTGACAATAAAGTAGTATTTCTTTTGTAGGAATTATGCATCAATCGCACACATAATCTACTGTAAAAGGGATTAATTAAATTCTATTCAAGATGCAAACACTGTATTAAAAAAACATTTGTACTACAGAATACTTTAATACAGAGAAAATCATCTCTAATACTCTAACAAACAGTCAAAGAACAAGAAAGACGTGACAACACAAGGCCCTAGTATTTTACAAAATTAGATATACATGGAAGCATAAATGCAACTTTTTCACAGATCTGTAGATACAGTGCAAAAATATATCATTGAATCCAGTAAATAGCTGGGTATGTTCTTACTGACAGTTGTGTGTAAATAGAGAAGCATCAAGCATTTGAATTTCATATCTGACAAAGTCCACCCAACAGTCCTTGAGAATATGCCTCTAAATTGGGCCAGCTTATTACAATAGCTTATTCACTGGGATATTATTGCCTTTGCTAGAGGATAGAAGCACTGGCCCTTAACACCTGCATGTATGTCAATAGTTACAGTTCTTACAATGTAGATAACATGGAAACAAAAGCCAACCAATGTTATATCTAAACAATTCATACTTTCTAATAATCCTTTATTTATAGAGCATTTTATTTATAGAGAACTTTCAATTAAAAAAAACAACTGTCTACTGGGTAAAAAAAATTAATTTACGGACCAGGATTACATTCTTTATGATTGCCTCTCCCATACTTTGCTATGTTTATGAGATCATTTGCTTGGGATGCACTAACATAACATATCAAACACTAATAATACTGCCTGAAAACAATACCACTAATGTGTAATTTAAGCTGCTAATACTTCGGTGTCTGTTTGTGGACGAGCACTTCTACAGTTTTTCTGTAGTAAAAGGAAAAACATCTGCAGGGTTTAGGAGAAAAACACTTAGTTATTTCATGTTTGTAATTATGTATTAATTACATACTGGTATTGGCTGATATGTGAAAACATCGCTGCTGCTGCAACAACAGCAGTATATCAGCAGATCCCTGTTCAACTATCAGAAAGTTCAAGTAAAGACTGTCGGTTAGCATTACCTTTACACTCATAACAACGGGCTGAGTTTAGGTCTCATATCTACTACCTCACATCTAAAATGAGAAAACAATCAAAGTGCTTTGGCAATAATTCAAGTCTTTCATTTTCACCACACAAACAGGGGAGCAGGAGGAATTGTCTGTTACTATATGAAGCTGCACTGTATAGAAAAATAGTTTTCATTTTACATCTTCACAAAAAAAAAAGGCAGGCCTTTTAACATTTACAGTTTGTCTGGATGCTAAGTTTTCAATTTATTAGGAACCATCAAAAAGATTTGTACATTTGTGGATGTAATAAATGTATTCTCTTGAATTTCCATTACTTTTATTTTATACAACACGACACTATAAGTATTTCATTAAACCTCAAATACCTGAACAGCTGCTGGCAACCAATCACATCTACTGATATAAAATGTTTAATGACTTTTGAACCACTAATCCTATCAATACATTTAAATAATTCAGGTAAAAGGCAGTTATTCAGCTTTTCAGTGGTATCAGATATGACCCATTTGGATATTCAGAAACATGGAAACACTGTCATGTTCTGTAGGATTGATTCACCAATAAAACCTGTGTAGTTTCACAAATAACAGTGGCTTAAGACACATTTTTATGTTCAGTTAATGATTTTGGTTTTTTTAAGTATTTTGCTTCAGTTTTCTCTGATCTGATACAATAACCTTTGAATTCACTCTACTCTTTTATGAACATGATCAGTAAATTAAATAGAGGAAAATATTTTCTTTTCACTTCAAAATGCAGAGGATAAAATAATCGAAATAAATCACTTAAAAGGGGAAACAGGAACGATTCATCTGGAAGTCACCACAAAAATATTTCTAGGTCTTTGAAGATTAATTTTGTAAGACTTCTTGCTCTTATGTTTTTATAATTAATGCTTACTATTCTAAATTAAAATCAATTTAACTCCATAATAATAAAATCACTTAAATAGTCAAATAAACACTGTTAATTTTTTTATATTGTCTACTTTGTACAAATATTTTTGCATATACTGAATGTGGGTGTACTTCATTGCTGTTTTCAAATGTGGACAATTTACCTGCAATAATATTGCTAAAAATAAATGTAACTGATAACAACAGCTGAAGGATAGTGAGTAGTCTTTAAAATGTGTCGTGTCATTTAGTGAAATTGATAAATAAATGTTAAAATGGCCCACCATACAAACAAAAAATATATCTTGCAAGTTTCAGGTTTACAAATGTACAAAAACTACTTAACTGACAGCAGACATAAACTTTAAGGTAAAAGATTAAGGATTAATTTGTGTGCTTTCCCTAACTCTGGAGTACTTCAGCCTATATATCTGAGTCATAGCCTCTGCATTGTGCATCTGCAGTGCATCACTATATAAAACCACCATCTTTCCTCAGGTCAGCATTTAAGAAACATACAGAGCACATATTCAGACTCAGTGGTCTTTACAGAACACTTAGTGACAAACAAAAAAAGCTCTCCAGGGGCTTTTCTCTGTTCGGCACTGGGTTCGTCCCCTCCCCAAACCGCCGTTTTTTTGCCTTTTGGTGGAAGCTTCAACTGACACAAGGAAGCAATGTGAGATGTCGCCCGCTGATGTAGCGTCCACCAGCCACCGGGGGACAGCGAGAAGTGAGAAGCAGATGTTAATCAGCATGTGGGAGCGACAGGAGTGCCAAGGCATGGTGAAAGACTGCATTTAGTTTAGTCTTGATAAATCCCTTTATTCTAAGAGATCCTGTGAAGAGACAAACCCACATTAGTGACTAGATTAGAAAATGTAACCAAAAAAATAAATCATTTTACACACCAGTGGATACCTGATCTGAATCTTCATTGTACTGTGCTTTTCCTGTCTCCATGTAGTTGGGGTCAACGTCATCGACTCCTTCTATTTTATTAGCTTCAACATGTTCCCTCATGACCGAGTATCTGTGCACCAGGAACCTGATAAGATAATTTATTACATATTAGAGAAAAAACAGAGACACCTGTTTGCTGTTTGTTGGTGTGTGGGAAAAGTCTAACTGACCGTCCTCCGCAGACGTATTTCTTAACCAGCCAAACGCCTGCGACAGCGCTCATCAGGAGCATCGCTATGACAACCATCACTATGACAGCAGTGCTTGATGAACTGGTCTCAGTCTATTAGAATGACAGAGGAAGAAAAGCAAGAAATAGGAGGTGAAAATGTGGAGCTCTGACACCTGTATCTTATGAGGATGACTCTTTCAAATCCCCTTAAATGACTCAGGTTGAGATTGTAACTGAGCCTGTTTACACTAAAACTCCAGCCATCACTCCAACATTATTCAAGTGATCATGTAAAACAGCATAATCTATATGCTTTATCATATAATGGCAGTTGTCTGATTATAAGAAAGTGAATTAACACCTAGATTTCTCCCCAATACTCCAATGTCTTCATGTATGTATACCTGTTAATCTGATTTACTTTGTTACATCTGTATATGTATTAAAAAAAAAAGAAATCATAGAAAATAAAAGTGAGTGGAAGACGATGAGAGAAGTTTAAGTCTACCATCACTACGTACGTACATACCCCACAGAGAAATCCGACAGTGGACTGAAACGTCTAAACCAGGGTTTTTGGATTGTTACATTTCTGAAGTGCATGTAAATGCATCAGATCTGATTAGGACAATTACCTGATTACTCCCAGTTATCAGATTTGTATGGTCATCCAAAAGGGCTCACTGTCTCACACTTATGCTCACATTACATAGGTCATCCCTCTTTTGTAACTCTTTATTTGAAAACATGAACATTTGGACAGGATGAAATGAAACATCTGACCAGAGAATTGGGATGAAGGGCGTTGCTAATGCACATCCTCCTCAGATCAGTCTCCGTCCTCTCTGGCTGGAAGCCACCCTCACATTGGTCTCCTGGAATCTTCCGGTAGCTTAAAGGGATAAAGACAAAAAGGCTAAAACGGCACAACACATTCAATAAAAATAACACAGTATGAAGGCAAAGATTGAAATGGAGAAGCAGAAAAGCACCAGAGGTGTAAAACTACTAATCAGACTATAAGACGTTCTCTTGACTTCTCAGATTTTCTTCGATTCTTTGATGCTTATCTTGCGAATATCCATTGTCTCAAGTTGGACAGGCTTGTGTTTGGTATTGTGTGTTTGTTCCAGGTCATGTGTTTCTCTGTTTACTCTAAAGCACCTCTTTCCCTGAACATGTGCAGCAGTCCATATGAACCAAATGTAATCTGACAAGTGAACGTTAATGGATAGTTACCAATGCACAGAAGGTGTAATTGTCTTTAATGTCAGTTTCTTGGCCTTTGATTTTACTTTGAAAAAATAAAGAATAAATAGTGATTAGTTACGATGCTTCCTTACCCACTGGTCTGCAGCTGTTCAGTGGTCCCATTTAAGCAGAACTCTAGAGGTCGGCCCTTTAGCTCCTCCTGCTCCACACACTCTGAGCTGTTCTCTGGACGGTAATATCCAAAATCACTGGAAGTCCAAAAGTTGTGAATAAGGTTAACATGGCATTCTGAAGACTGTAATGACATGTACTTCTAGGTACACTGATACATACAAGGATACTTTATTCAGCATGTCAGAACACAAAGAAAATGCAGTACTCAGCTTACAGTGCAAAACAATCTAAAGTCTAATATTAAAATCAAATAAAAAATAAAAAACTAAAAAATACTAAGCAACTATATTAGATTAAAAAGCAAACAAAAGCAATGTATCCTAAGTTTTGGCTTTTTTACATTAAATAATTGCCTTGATTGGAAACAGCATGATGCAACTTTTGTTTTTAAAAAATTTTTTTATGGAATGTTCTTTGCAGTGGACAGCATAAGCGCTTCACTGCATGAGTGCAGGGCAAAATACACATCCGATCTAAATAAAGCTGGGCGTACACCAAAAGACTTTTCAAGCAATTTCACTGTCACACAAAAATTTCCATTGTGAAAAAGTTTTTAGCGTTTTGTTGGAGTTGAGGGATGCTCCCGTCATCTGGAGGTGGTCATAAAACTCAGTCAGAGCCGTCTTAAGTCAGTCCTTTTTGTCTTTTATCATAACCTTCAGACAGAATCAAACCTGTTTAATATTATAATAAGTTGTAAGCCGTGGCTGATGCGAACAGTCACATTAACACAGTCATTAACATTACGTATATGGCATCCTGTTTTTATCCAATGCTTACTGACAAAGCCAAAACATGCAAAAACTTATCAGACTGGCCTGTTATGACCTAGCATGTTTAAAGAGTGCCTAGCAGTTACCTAGTGGTGAATACAACTGACTCTCCCTTGGCTGTCGGTGGCCACAAAAAAAATGCAGAAAGTCCCCTGTTAGTCAGTGTTTACCTTGTCAGTTCTGGACTTTCTAGCTGAGGAGGTTTGAACTCTGATTCAGTTCAGTGGGTGATGGTAATGCATCTAAGTGCTGAATGCCACCCACTATAAAATGAAAAAAGGAGATGTAGAAATTGACGGCGCCATGGAGGCGACCTGCTCCCTGTCTAAATATAAACAGCTTATTTTGAGGTAATGAAAACATAATTGTGAATATTACATTCCATTTTTTTTCCCATTCGATCTTTCTAAATCTTTCATAATGGAATTCTAATGTGGCACAGTAAGTATTCTGTACCCTGTAGCATTACACACAGAATACAGTGAAACAGTAACAGATTATTAATAGTATTTAAGTACTGGACAATGGAAGACAGTTGGACTGGTTGATCACTGTACTGCTGTCTCACAAGTGTATTCTCATAAATATATTCTGCATAGCGTCATCCAGAGTCTCCTGCCATATACTACACCCGTTCTCAGAAAATTGTTGAAGAAAGGACTTTATCTGCTCTGTGGAAAAATGTATCGCCTTTTATTACAGATAAATAAGCAAAAAAAAAAAAAAAAAAAGCCAGGTGCAGCTGCAGACAAATATGATAAAGAGACCTCAGTATCTATGAGTAAAACTCAGAGAGAATCTTCTGTATTTTATTTCCCACAACAGCTCAGATCTTAGAACCATACACTGACAGGCCAAAAAGTTTCAATAGCCACTCAGCTCATAGTAAAGTGAACTGGTCTAGTAGGTTAAAATAGAAGAGTTTTGGAATAAGTAAAGAAAGGATCAGCACCAGTTTAGTTAAAGAACAGCTGTTTCTGTGTGACACAAGTCCTAAAAACCACAGCCAGTTCCAAATCCAGAACCCTCTTATGTTTTATGTGTTCGTCGTTTCATCAATGCTGGAAATGCAACTACAGTAAATAACTCACTATCGTTGTCCTTAGTCATATTTTAAGACAGAACAGATCATATGCAGTGAAAAAAGCCTGTAATGCTTGCAGTCAGAACAGATGTACAGAATGGTAGTTGTGGAAATGTGTGATGATTACATAAGTGTAAAGTGTCTGGTTTTCAGGATGTGTCAGACAGGCACAATACAAATAGTTGCTAATTTTAACTTGTCTTAACATGAATCTTTGTCTAACACAATAATATCGATACAAAGGACAAAGACATACCAGTGATAATCATCCGCTGTGCATGGACAGGGGGACGGCTGTGTGCTGACGGCATAGTCCCTGCCCTTCCAGCAGACAGAGTCCTTCCTCAGACGTAAGAAGGTCTCTTTATAGCCCAGGACACAGCCATCATTAGATCCACTGGGGTCTGCAGAGTGAGACAGCCACTGCACAAAGTCCCCCTCAGCACCTGCATGGACGTATGCCCACATATGAAACATGAGACCTGTGCATCTGTGCTTACATCAACTGCATACCTATATCATACTCACAGTCTCTGCTGAGGAGCTTCCTGAAATCTATGGTGATCACGACCCATTTACTGTAATCGTTCCTGTATCCCCACAGGCTGACGTTCATAGAGCGAGAGCCGGGCTCACTGTCCATCCCACTGAAGTGAAAGGGGTCGCTGGTAAAGTTATATGTATGCCAGCACTGTCCTTCATCTGTGGAAAACCTGTTGAAGTGGTAAGGGAAGGAAAGGAGAAAGTGCAGTTCTTATTAAAAAAATAAAATTACTCAATGAAAATGAGCAAATGAGCACATCATAATCAGATAATGGCAGCTTGTTATCCTCTCCTCACTTGATCTGATTGACAGGTAGGTTGGTGTGTTCCATGGCTACTAAGAGACCTCCAGAGTCCAGTAGAGCATAGTGATGGGGGCCCTTGAGGGCCAAAAACCACGAGTAACCTCCATCATCAGACACATATACATCAGGGGAGAGAGCAGACTCTGCGTCTCCAATGCTTCCTAGAAGAAGAAAGGGATGGGATCTTTTAAGACATTGCACCAAGCAATAAAACACTGTTGAGCCAAGAGTGTTTTGAATGTCTGTGTGTTTTATACCATGTGCGAGAATGAGGCCAACAGCGTTGGGCTGTGACAGAGGCAGCATCGGGACATTCATCTTCATGCTCATGCTGTATGTGGCATGGATATGAAGTCTGCACTGTACAGAAAGAAAACAGATGTTGGTAGAGTGTCAATTCACAACATGTTTTAACATTTTACAGGTGAAAAAAATCCTAAACATGGGTCTCACTCTGTTTGGCCTGTTAGTGGATGTGTCGGTGTCACACTGGCTACTCTGTGGGCGGCGCAGTGTCTGCCACTTTGCTCCTTGGTCAAAGGTGATGACTGTCTCCACTGCACCATCTGCAAATCAACACAAATACTCTTACCAGGACCATAATCATTGTCTTATTATATACCCCTGCAAGTCTTCTTGAATTTATTTCCCAATAAGTAAAACCCAGGATGTTAAGGGTTTAATGGTCTCTGGAAACAGAAATTACATACACTCACAAATTACATACACTATTCTGCATTTGCACACATAATTTATGGTGATTATGGGATAAAATAAATATTCAAAAATGAGTGTAAATAAGATAACATAAAAATTTTATTACTCCCAAAGGAATTTCAGGTATATGTCAGCTGCACCAAAATTCAATTAAAATACAATAAGAACACAGTAAAAGTATTGTAAAAAATAACAAAAAAACCCAAAGTAAAATCATGATAATAAATAACAGTAAATGCAATTAATAGTGTTAATATCAAAAGAATTAGCATAACACAATAGACACCCTGAGCCATACACACATGCAACAGGAGTTACCCACCCTCTGTGAGAACGCTGGTCAGGTAAACACCCCTGAGTGAAGAAACAACAGTGAAATCTGTGTCGCTTCCTGTGATCGTGTAGAGATGGCGCTCCAGAGACTTGGAAAACACAGTTCCTCTATCATCTGACACATAGACGGTTCCAACACCCGAGTCTGGTACAAACACACACAGGGTGACACATTTAATGAGCTCTACTGAAAGATTCCCAGCAGCTTCATTGTTTTTTTCAAGGACAAACACACTGCTTGCAAGAAGGATGTTTTCTGTTCTCGACATTATTCCTAAACAGTCAGTTTTCGTTATCAGCGTCGTCACCGGTTCTGACCTCCAGGGTCGTCCACGTGCATGAAGATCATGTCCTGATTGGCTGAAAGGATGGAGTAGAACTGCTCGTGGTTGACTGTAGGAAGCTGAGCCATGTTCCATATCTCACCTCCGTCCACCGACACATGGATCATACGTTCTGTACCCTAACACAAGCACATGCATTATTGTATACCATAGATCAGGGTAAAGACTGAAGAAAAATTATGGGTATATGTGTACATTTTTAAAATTTGAGGTACGCAGGTATGCTGAGCAAGAGTGAGGATCAGTATGAAATGACAAAAAGAAAAAAAACACTTTCTACAGATAAAATTCCATTTATCTATATCATTTTCTCTAGCTGTCCTTTGATTCCTTTGGGTCTTTGAAATATGAAGAAGGAGGCAATACGTACTTAGTGTATTAAATGTGAAAACAGAGCAGGACTGGGCAAAATGTCAACTTGACTCAATAAATTGAGGTTTAACTAAATCACAAAATCAAGGCTACTCCTCTAGAGCAGGGGTGGGCAATCCTGGTCCTCGAGGGCCGGTGTCCCTGCAGGTTTTAGATATTTCCCTC
>JAPQRQ010000022.1:22038428-22048489 GCA_037367365.1 Apogon talboti
ATGTACACACACACACACACACATATATATACACACTTTACTGGAGTATTGCACTATTAATCTATACATACAGCTGAGGTCCTTTCTCATCTACTCCTCCAAAAAGAAGTGCAACACCGAATGGTCGACTCTGCATTGATGAAGACACGGAAGCAGGAAGAGAAAGTCAGGTTATGCCGATGCTCCCACAATAACAATTATTAAGCAACTGAACAAAGGCATTTCTCCAAATGGTTGAGCTGAATGACTGACCATGGCACCAGGGTCTGCGTCCTCCTCTCCAAACTGCAGTGCCAAGTTGGAAACCGCCTGAGTCACGCTCTCTACTGTCATTGTCTCATTGTAAGTGAACCAGTGGTTCTGAGGAGAACAATGAACAGAGTAAGTACAGAAACTACATCTATTAAATAATCTGTAGTTTTAACAATAGTATGCATACATACTTGTGTCTCCACTCTGGCTTTGTCAATCAGAGTCTTGGCGTCAGCTATTAAGCCACTCATGGCACAACCTTTGGGTTAGAGAAAGAGACCATTCAAAGTTCGACTATAGACATATTTTAAAAAAAAAAAAAAAAAAAAAAAAAAGCTGATGTGTTTAAAGTACACTGCTTATTTGTTATAGCTTATTTAGTTTGTATCTCCTTTTCTCTGGTACGGAATTCAGAACTAATGAAGTCTCTTGGATGAGAAACGAAATGCTTTCAAGGAGAACAACTGGTCCAAATGCACTTCAAAAACAAAGGATGAACAATGACCTGGACACAGACTAACACAAACTCTGGTACAGCGCTAATATCAACATTGACTTCTTTACTGCTGAAGCTACAGCTACACTTTTCATTTCTTTTCTTTTGTTAGTTTGAATTTTTCCCTCTACTTTACAAAAGTCCAGACAATTAAATATTAAATATAAGATGCATTACATTTTATTGCACCTTATATGACATTCAAGTACCACTGACGCTGACTGAAAGCTGATTCATGTTTACATATGTCAAAAAATAATTTTCGGGTTAACTCATAGCCTGCGCTCCAACACTCATTATTAACCTGCACTAAAATTCGAAATTAGGACATACTGTGTTTGCCATTAACTTTGTGTTTTCACTTACCAATGTGACTGTCTATCTCCACAATTTTCTCAATGCTGTTGGGCTCCATGAGGGGAGAGGTGATCCTCTTCTCCACAGCCAAACACACACCTTCGGAAGTCTGGATACCGATGGCTGTGGAGCCCAACTGGGAGAGCCAGGAAGGACAGAGGAGAAGTTATGAGCTTCACTATGGATAAGTGTTTTCAAATTTAACTTCTGGTATGTTAAAGAACTACTGTATTAGTAAACTGAAGTGATTTACATGTACAACTCACTTTAATGGCCTCTATGGCATATTCAACCTGGAACAATCTTCCTTCAGGCGAGAATGTGTTCACTCCTCTGAAAGACAAAATTAAATTATTATTATTGTTGTTATCATTGTTATAATAATATTATTATTATACATTTACTCTGTTATGCTAGTAAGTGTTGTAATGGATTTGTTTCCGGCGATATCTGATTGAAAGAACAGATATAATTAAATACTACATTTCACTTTATCAACAGCCTTGTGTTATCCAGTTCAAGCGAAAGGCTTTTAAATAACACACTGTTTACCAGAGTTTGTCTGATCTAATTACATAAAGTTCAAATAAAGAAGAAATATTGAAAGTGAAAGTAAACTTGTTGCGAAGAGATGCTAGCTAACTAGCTACCTGAAACAAACAGTGGCAAAGACACAAGTGATGGAAACTTAGTACTTGGATCATTCCTTTAGTTGGTTAAATTAAAAATATGGTATGTATTAACAAATTTCCAACATCATCGAGATTCTCATTCATTCTCGCCAAGAGACGTACAATAAATGACAAAGCAGTTTGTGCAGCTTCAAACCACCTACCTGTCATATTCCGATCTTGTCAAAAACATCTTTCAATGTTTGATACAGGACCTGCAAAGTAAACAGGATTCATATGAGACTCTTTAACAAAACAAAAAACTAAAACGGCTTAAAAAGCAAAGTCCTCGCCGTTACACCGGGTGATTAGCTAGCTAAGGTTAGCTATAGTGCCAGGCAAGCGTGCTAGCTAACTGACGCAGCCAAACAGTAAAAGAACTCAACAAAAATCGTTCGTATGCGTCCAACATCGATTGCTGACCATTCTAACTTTATTCCACACGACATAAATTAAGTATTTAATGGCAATACTACAAAACGATGCACTTGTTAGACTAATTTACCTCCAGTTGCAGACCCTTGAATGAGTTCGCTTGTTTCGGGGGAAGCGTCTTGGGGTGTAACGGGTAAAAATTCCTGTCGGAAACAAACAGAAAAGAAACGTTCCGCTCTTAAGGCTTCGGCTTTTGCAGGATGTTATAGTTGGATGTTATAGTTAGTAGTAGTATAGAAACGTTGCGTTAAAAAATTAAACGGATACTGCTATATACTTCTATAAATTAATGTAAACAAACTACAAACTTTTATATAATTTTATATAATGCCTTGTTGTCAGAATTGCTCTAAGACTCACACTGAATCAAAATAAACACTAAGGGAAAATATAAGCATCTAAATCAAGTTAATGAATACAATAACTTAAGGGACATAACAGGTTAATAAAAAGAATGCTTGATATTGTAGTCCTATAACAATATGGAGGCTTGTTATTTTAATGTGTCAAAAAATACCTCTTTTACATGCTAAATCAAGAGTTGACAACATTTACGTGACAAAAACCCTCAATAAACAACAGTTCTTGATTAAAATCATTTGGCCTCCAGAGTCATTCAGATCAAAATGAAAAAGACCCACTCATGTAAGAAAACAATTACGTGACACTTTTCAGCGCTACCCGTAAATATCAATTGTTATTCGACAGTAAGAATTATGTTTTAGCAACGAAGATAAGGTAATATTGTTTGTTTTTTGAAAAGAGGTCTCAATCGGTTCCTACAGTCCCATATGGTCTAGCGGTTAGGATTCCTGGTTTTCACCCAGGCGGCCCGGGTTCGACTCCCGGTATGGGAATTGCAACTTTTGAGACACAAAGAGAGAAAACTCAGGCTTCCGTCCTTCCAACTGATCAACATCCCCTAAGGAGGAACGGCACTGATTAAACAGGAGTATTACTCATACAGCAGTGATCTCCCCTTTTACCATGTGGAATGTCACCACTAGGGGTCGTTACTGAGCTGGAAAAGGCGGAGGGTCGTATGGTTGGGCTTCAGTAAAGAGGTTAAATATAGGCCTAATTATAGAAACGATATGGTTTTAGTGGTTGCATTTTAAGACAAAGAAGAGACAAGAGATGCTAATAGTCCTTTTTAATGAAAGATAAATTAGCTGGTGTAGGTAATATTTCTGCCATTTGACAATGAAAGAACGATTTATTTTGTACCTTATCATTTAAATTCAAAGTATTCCGTTTTCTAAATTATTTTTGGTCTTCCTAGATCTATTGGGTTTAATTCGCAAGAATGCATTTAAAAGTCTAAAATATTTTAATTTTAATTCTGATAAGAAACTGCATATCGGGACTAATTTATTTATTTATTTATTTATTTTGGTAATCTCTCTATTGTATGTATTGTTTGTTGTGAGTGCACTTTATTCAATTCAGTACTGTCTTGCTGTTGCAAAACGCAGATTCCCCCATAGTGGAACAATAAACGCATTATCTTATCCTATTTTATCTTATCTTATCTTTTTAACTGTAACTTTAATACTTTATAACATTGATAAAATCTGCATAAAAGTGCAATGTAAATAATGGAAATAGTAATAAAAGAAGACCAACGCGGGACTAAAGTGAATAAATCAGGATATCAACTCAACCTGCGATTTCTTTAACTGAAATTAGTTACAATAATAATAAAAAAGTTACAATAAGTGAAAGAGAATTTCAGAACATCGAAAACCTGTCCTAAAACAGAAAGCATTATTTCCAGCCTGTTCTTTCTAATGTTTCCCCGGAGATGCAGCCCTGCAATAAGTCCATGTGAGTTGTGTTTGAGGAGGGGAAACAGGCCGCCGGTGTCGGGTTGCATTTCCCGGGTGGGATCAGTTCGGTTTGGTCTTGTTTTGGTTCTGTTGCGAAGCTCTGTCGTGGCGCTGTCTAATGCATTTTTCTCCAATAGTCTAATCCCTCACCAAACCGAGACCGTCTACTGCCGCGGATGGGTAAACACAGCCCGTTTTCTCACTCTCAGGTCCGTCTGAAAGGTGTCCAGCCTTGACAAGTTTCCTTCAAGCCTTCCAGTTGTCACCATGAAGACCGACAGAGAGGACTTTATCCTCCAGACTTTCCTCCTGATCCACAGTGAGTAGACTCGAGTTGGTGCTGCATTGTTTACCATTAGATACAGGTGGTTGTGCATCTGACATAAAACAACTAGAGAGTTAAAATAAGAGAGAAGAGTGCTCATACAAAAATAGCCAATAAGAGCATCACTAGAAATAAAACAGCCTTTAAATCATGTTAATTTCCTCAGTAGTGACCTTCTATTCCAGGGGTGTTCAGGGGCCATATACAGCCCAGTATGAGCTCAACTAAAATAATAATAACATAATAACCCATAAATTATGTCAACTTCAAACTTTTCTCTATGTTTTTGAGTGAAACAACTAAAATTACATTATGAAAATGTTCACAGCTACAATCTATCTTTTGAAAAATGAACAATCATGAATAACATGACATTTTTTAGAAAATAAGAGCAATTTTAACAATAGTATGCCTCAGCTTATCATTTACACATGTACATTACAACTTATAGACCACAGTGGCTCTATAAAGCCATTAAACATTTTGTAACAGGCAGAATATTGTTAACTTTGCACTTACCTAAAGGTATTTCAGTTTGTTCATGTTTGTTATTGTGAAAGGATAATTTGTTAATGTAATTTTTCAATTTTACTTTTTTGTTTAACACTAAAACAAAGAGAAAAATTAGAGTTGATATTTATGTTACTATGATATACTGGTCTTGAGATCACCTTGGTCTGTATGTGGCCCCTGACCTAAAATGAGTTTGACACCCTTGACTGTTAATATCTTCTTTATATATATATTTTTTCTCACAAATTCATCCCAATGGCCCGATTGGACCAGTTTGGGCCTGTAGGCCATATGTTTGACACATCTGTTTTATTCTATATATAGACTTCAAATAATGACATGTAAAGAAGATGATTAAAAAGTGAAAGGATTTTTTTTATTTTCTTTGGCTGATGTTGAGGCAGATGATTTGGCTCCTTGGATACTTTCTGATATTAAAGCCAGACCTGTCCACCTCAGCCTCATACTCACACATTCCTGACAGATGAGTTTCACTGAGTCAGGATTGGAAAGCATCAGGCTTCACTAGATAGATTAATGAAATAAAGCATCAGCTGCTCGTCTCTGAACTACATATCACTAGAAAATGTTATTTATGATGGGTTATTTTACTAATGTGACACATTTCTGTAGATGTTTATTGAGCCTTCTCCTGAGATAGACATTAAAAAGTACTCAAATGTCTACTTCTGTTGAAGTAATCATCCCGTTCACGTTTCTTCTGTTTCAGTCCCAGTGGCCTGCCTCGTCGCTGCAGGTGTGTTGTGCATGTTTGTTCATCTGCATTTGTAATTTCCATCTGAGGATTTTTATTTCTCTTGTGGAAACGTAAAGTCTCTCTCTCTCTCTCTCTCCTTTGTGTCCATCAGTGTCTGGTCAGTCTGACAGCAGCAGCAGTGTAGTGGTGGCAGGGTACAACGTGAGCGCCCCCGCTGGGTCCAGGGTGGTGCTGCAGTGTGTGAGTGGACGCATGGTGTGGACCAGGGACAGGGTGAGGGACAGACAGCGGGTGCTCCACTGGGACCTGTACCGGGCCTATCCGGATTACGCCATGGAGAGGGTGGTGGACATGTTCTCTGCGGGGGACCAGAGGGTCTACAGCACCTACAACATGGGCAGGGTCGGCCTCAACCCCACAGCCTTCAAGGACGGAAACTTCTCCCTAGTCATCAAAGGTAGAGTCACACATGTCTGTCATATTATGAAATGGTCCATGCTTTGTTTATTGGACACATAATGAAACATTCATCATGTATTTACCACTTCCCAATGTACATGTTTGTAATCCATTAGCAGTAACTCATTCACCCATTTGCACAGTTGAATACAAAGACTGTAGTGAAACCCTTTGTGTTACTGGAGCATATGCATATGTTTGTGGAAATGTTGAACTCAGTGTGTAACATTTATGACTTTGACATTGGACTGAAAAATGTTATGGATTCAACAAACTATTCATCTTATTTCCAGTATACAGCAAGGAGAAGCTTTAAAAATGCTATTATAGTTTGGAAATCTGCATTAACGTTTATTTTTCTTTAGTCAGTCAGATTTCAGTTTAGGTTAAGTTTGTTTCAGAGAGCATATATAGTTTTATTTTCTTTCATTTTATTTAGTTTAAAGAAGTTTTAGTATTAGTTTCATTTTCCTCAGGTAAAACGAAGCCTTATTTTGAAGAACCTGAAAAAGGCAACAAACATGATCCACCAAAGTCTTGTTTATTGAAGGTTGCAAATTGTGCAACATCAATGAATTCTCATAGAAAATAAACCAGTAACATTACAGGGAATCGGAAAAATCTGATTTTATACTATTATATAATATAAATATTATATTTTGTTTTAGGTCATTTTGCATTGCCCACTACAGTCTTTATTTAGTTTTTATGTTTGTATTAGTCGACAAACTTATTTGTTCAATGGTAGTTCTAACTTACCCTTAATTTTGGCTCATTTATTTATTTATTCAACCTTTATTTAACCAGGTAAGTTAGTTGAGAACCGATTCTCATTTACATTAATGACCTGGTCAAGGGGCAGCACACAAACAGAATAAATAGCAGCACAGGTTACATGTAAAACAAACAAACAAACAAACAGGATGGACAGCATTTACACAATTACTTTTTTATGTAAAGTAACATAAATAAAGAAGCTCATTCACCACCAACTACTTTTGACCTCTTGTAAAATGAATGAAAACCCAGAAAACAGCAAGAATGCACAAAACTGAAAGTATCTTATATTACACACAAAAAAACATGTTAGTTGTAATATAACAGAATTATCTTTATTAGTGATAAGTGATCACTTTTGTTTGTGCCTGTGATGATAGACGTGACCATGAACGACCGGGGTCTGTACTCCTGTAACCTCCACCACCTCTACTGTCACCTGTATGAGACCGTCAGAGTCCAGCTCAACGTCACTAAGTCACGTATGTACGACTGTCATACCTTTTACATTATCTCAAAAACATATGGGAGCTGTATTGACTTCAAGACTTTATTTATTTTGCACCATCAAGGTCGTAAGGAGCAGCGCTTCTGGGATGGACACAAGGCAGTGTATGTGGTGCTTGCTGGAAGCACAGTGGTGCTGCCGTGCATCAACCGCCGGAGTGTGTGGACCGACTGGAGCAACGAGGAGGAGGACCAGCAGGTGGGCTTTATTTACAGAAAATCCCAGTTCAGATTAAGTTGAATACTTTGGTGAGGTTATGTGACGTTGAGCTGAAACCTGTCTCTCCTTCTTCGCCTTGGTGGCCTGCAGGTCGTCCACTGGGACCGTCAGTCTCCAGGAGTTTATCACGACCGTGCTGACCGGCTGGTGGACCTGTACGCCTCCGGGGAGCAGAGGAGCTACGGACCACTGTTCCTCCAGAGGAAGATGAACATCAGCAATCAAGCCTTCGCAGAGGGAGACTTCTCCCTCAGCATATCTGACCTGCAGGTGTGTGTCTTGTGATTGTACAAAGAGCGTAACTTAACGGAGGAACAGAAACGTCAGCAGGAGCCTGGCACTTTTAAGTCACAGGCTAAAATTATACTGCTATGGAATGAGGTAAACTTCCCACCGGAGTCATAAATGTATGTGTGTGTGTGTGTGTGTGTGTGCCCATGTCCTTCAGCTAAAAACAGTGTAAAGACTGTATGTGGGGTTTATGTATGCAGTGTGTTTCTCCAAAGCACATGGTATTTTCATCAGTAATAACTCCTGTCAAGTCACACTTTATTGCTCCATGTGGGAAATGAGGTTGGCAACAAAATGAGCAATAAACATTCTCATGTTGAGAAGTACCATAACAAAAACTAGCAAACAAACACAACATATTTCCAAAAGGACCGACTTCCTGTGCTGTTTGTAAGAAGAAAAATTAGACGGAAATCCAAGGAATTCTCGGGGGTACTATAGTTTCTGTTGCAGCTCATGAATCACAGAATGTAGGTTAAATACAGGCTCAGAGGGGCTCCATGGCTCAGCAACAAGAACAGTTTTCCAATCTGTAACAAGGAGCCGCTGACAGGCAAATGTTTTCATGTTTTATGTTTTAATAATTAAATGCATTTCAAGACAATGCCCGTTGAAGGCTTTAATAATGCATAGTTGTAGGCAGTGTTCTGTAATTACACTAAAAATAGGATCAGCCTATTTCCTGGATCCAAACCAAAGTGGAATGGTTTCATACCCCCCCACCCCACCCAAATTTAATGAAAAATTTCAGTGCAATCCTGATAACAGACACACAAACAACAATAATGAAAACATAACTTTGGACAAATTAATGAGTTTTTTTCCCCCTTTAATGTATGTAAGGTATAACTTTGAGCAGAAGATGTGAAATGCATGAAGAAGTTTAGTTTCTCAAGTCCTGGTCACAAACATTACAGACACAAATCTGGCACTACGTACATATATAGAACAGCTGCTATTATTTAAAGTAACATGAATATGAACATAAAATAAGTGAAACAATAGATAAACTTTCATCTGTTGGAACTAAATCAGAACTATTTTTACAGTCACCTCCAACTGAATTTTCCTCTATGTCTATCTTTTTGTAAACTATTTATCACTATTTATTATTCTTTCCTCTACATTATTCGGTTAAAATGAGGTATTTTCTTATGTTTAATTTACTGATCATGTGGATGTTCATAACGGCTCAGAGTCATTTCAAATATGATATTAGAACAGAGAAAGCTGAAGAAAATGTGATATTTTTTCCCCAGAAAAATAAATCATTAACTGAATGTAAAAAGTACATCTATAACCATTGTCATTTGTCAAACTATATGGGTTTTATTGGTGAATCAAAGGATATGAATATGATTATGATATGAATATAATATGAATTATGATATGAATCAAAGATATGCCTGTAAGACATATCTGATGCCACTGAAAAGCTGGGAAGCTGCAGTTTACCTGAATTATTGACATGTATTGGTAGGAATAGTGGTAGTAGTTATTAAATATTTCAGATCAGTAGATGCCTGTGGTTGATGGAAGCTGTTTGAGTATTTTAGGGTTGAATAAAGCATAAATACCCCTCAATCACAAATGTAGTCAGGCCATTACCACCAGCAAACCTTCATATCCAGGATTTAGTCGTAGCCCACACATCTACATACCATCATTGACATGTGTTGAGTACGTGCATGTGTTTGATGTGTCTTCCACCCCCAGCCCACAGACCAGGGGCTGTATTCCTGCCACCTCCACCATCATTACTGTGGGCTGCATGAGAGGAGACAGTTCCGGGTCACAGTGGAAGCCCCGGTGATTCAGGCCACCCAGCCGGCCAAAGCACTGCCCAGCGAAGACAAAGGTAACACAAATACACATCCAACTACACACACCGCTTTTTTTCCTCCTTGTTTTGATTAATAATAGGTCATTACAAGAGCTTCAGCTGAGGGATGTCTTGAAACTTTGTGCATTTGGACTATTAAGTGTACCATTAGACTAAAACAACACACACATCTGTTTTTTTCTTCACTTTTCCCCCTCCCTACCTTCTTAACATCCTCACTCCGCCTCAGATTCTCCAAAGACCAGAGCAGTATTGCATGAAATGAGAGGCGCGATGGAAGAAACCCACTTCTCTCTGAAGTTTTCTTTTTCTTTCTTTTGCACAGTCAGCTTCCCTCATGCCAGACCCCTAAACCACACAGGCCACCC
>JAPQRQ010000022.1:22055201-22067385 GCA_037367365.1 Apogon talboti
CCTCCTACTTCCTATAATGTATATGTTCTATCTGGATATGGAAACACATTTATGACGTGGATTTATTTTTAATGTAACATTTTCTCTTGTGTATAACTACAAATAAAAAGAAAAAAAAAACAAATTAGACACTTCCACTGCCTCTTTCATTTAAATGGTTTGACCCACCCCGAGTTGCGTAAGTGCGCGAGGGCCCGTCATAACTGCTCGCAGTTACTAGTACCCTCTGTATTTTGCATTTTTTAAGTAAAAATCTGGTATTTATATTCAATTTATTGATCATGTAGATGTTCATAAAAGCTCAGATTAAAGTTAGGGGTTATTATGTCAGCAAATATATCATTAACTGAACATAAACCCAGTTTGTCCATCCACTGTCACTGATCAAACTCCATGACTTACTGGTGTATCTGTGTTATAGAAGATCTGATGACCATGAAAAGATGACGAACTGACTAAAAAAATAGGTTTTAGTGGATTAGAAGTTATTAAACATATATTAGTAGATAATTTTGGGCACCAGTGGTTGTTTGGGTCTTTATAGGTTAAACACACACTGTCATTTTTTTTTCTCGCTCTGAAAGGTCCAGTAGAAGTCAGAGCAGCTCGGAGGAGTTTGAGATGGATGTTGCTGAAGTGGTTCGCACCCGAGAGGAGCCCAGATTCGGTGAGTTAATAGAAAGAGCAGAGGCTGTGACACGCTGCTGGTCTGTGTGTGTGTGTGTGTGTGTGTTAACTGTGTCCCCTGTGATTTTAGACTACAAAAACAACCTGCTGAAAGAAAAGGTCCACATGAGCCCTCAACCTAAAGTCATCGATCTCGATAAAGGTAAAAAGTCACACACACAGAGTCGTCTCTCTTGAATTATCTCACGTTTTTTTTAACCTCTTCCTCTTTTTGTGTGTGATTTTTTCGTGTGCTCACAGAGATGCAGAAGTTTTGCAAGTGAAGAAATACCCACAAGAACAAATGACCCAGGAGCCACTGGCTGGTCCAGAGGCTGCGCTCCAAACTAAACTGTCTTGGCAGGAGAGATGACAAACAAAAAAAATAATGTATTCGTACTGCTTTGTTGTGACATTTTATTCAACAGCTCTCAGAGGAGTCATGGTCTCAGACTGTCGAAATACTCATGTTGTTTCTCAGTGTTCATAATAAACCGAGACTGGACTGTGACTTTTGGTGCCACCCAGAGGATAGTCCTGACCAAAGCTTGACTTGCATTAGCAGTGGATGAAAATTCACTGTTATATTTTGTGAATAAGTGAATATGATAAATCAGTTATTACTGCTTGATCATTATTCCTCACATTAAAGCGAGATAACACTTCCTTGTATTTTGTTTTCTGTTTACTCAGATATTTCACCTTTTGCTTAACTGACTGGACTGAGGGAAGTGTTCCTCTCAGTGTGCTGCTTCCTGTTGTAAGCTACAATTAACTCTGTGAGCTAAGCTCTGTAATAACTGACAAATAAAGCAATATGTATGTAAATGTGTTTTATTTCAATGCTCAGGCGGTGTTTTTGATGAGATAATAATGCATCTTGTATTCAGAGTAAATGTAATTATTTCTGTACGTAATGTGGAGAAATGTTTGTGAATGATACATTGGCTTAAACTGTTCCTCTATTCCTTCTCTGAGTCTGTCCATTGTTATTTTGTTGTGAATAAATCTTGCTAATGAGAATCTTAATAGCCTTGCAAGCATTAGAAACTCTTGTTGGTTTGTTGTTCCCACATAAACATTTTTCACAGCAGACATTATGCTTTTCTGTTGCAGGAAAAAGGCAGGGAACTAATGATGTGGCTTTGTTCTGGCACATAAGGTGATCTAGACAAGTCAATGATGTCTGACCACATTAGACTAGATGTACACATTTTGCACACATCTGACTGTGTGACAAAATATCACTAATGATGGTGATTGAAGTCAAAAATCAAACACATTTCTACCCGTACACACTTCAAACTGTAATTCTTTTTTCTTTCAAGTAAAAAATTAAACAAAAACATTCCAATTTTCATCTCAATTTGCTTTTGTGTTTTATGTAAAGAGAATTCAGTCCTGTGGCACAGTACTCTTTAACCAGATAAAATGTTTACAAAATGTTAGGATTTTTCATTTAGATGTGCTCCAGTTAAGCCTATATGCCCATTTTCATTAGTTTATGCTTGCTGCAATTTGATGTTTTGCTTAACCAAAATGATTCTGTGGAACGCCAACCCTAAGGCCTGTGAGTATTCACAGAAAACTGAAGTACAGTTAGGGCCCTGGTTGTTGCATAACATGTATTTGCAACATTGGGCCTGTTCTTATGGTAACACCAGTATGTGGTGAGCAGTGCAACTTCATTAAAGAAATAACAGGAGACAACACAGATTGTATAACTTTTTTTATGTTTTAAGATAATTAGGCCATCAGTCCTAAGGACATATTACATATTTTTATTCATTCCTTTGTGTCCCAAAACACTCCCTGAATTCAAAACAAATGGCTTTTTTTACATTTGTGAAGTTGGTTTTGTGTACATTTTCTATAAAATAAATGGTACTGTAATATACTCTCATTCTAAAAACAGTAGAAAACCCTGTTCTGTCTTGCACTGTCGGACAACCGTATCGAAGGAAGCAGCTCTCAATCAGACACACACACACACATCCACACACTCGACTTCACCTGTACAAGAAAAAGAATGACAAGTTTGACAGAACTACAATGTGTTTGTCAATGCCTCTCTTTCACACAGGTACAGAACACAGAAACACACAGCGTCAGACAGACAGCAAGTTGTTCACTCGGGACCAGAGGACATTTGGGGCCTCACTGCGTCTGTTTACAATTACAGGGAAACTATAAGTACGTTGTATGACCAGGCAGGATACTGGATGGAGAAAGCACTCACTATGGGATATCTGAGGTAACGGGGTGGATCTAATTTCACTTTGAAATTATCAGCATGTGTGTTTATGTGTGTAGAATAACATGAAAATGGATGTTATGGGCAGGAGGAAACAAACACGTGGAATAAGACAATTCACTCCAATAACAATTAACTGAATATTTGAAGCTGAACATTAAAAAGAAAGAGCAGCACATGTTCTTAGTGTCCATCAAAGAAAGCTACCATGAGTCAACCATGGTAAGTTACTACATTGTTGGAGGAGTTGTTGTGACACACACACTGTACAACCTGCACTCCATTTCACTGAGAAAGAGCGTGGCGTGTGTTCGGATACTCACACTTGGCCAGCACAGTCTCGGTCTTGTCATCCAGTCATGATCATCCTACAGACTGGGTGTGTGTACACAGCGCTCATGCGTATGGACAGCAACCATGGGACCCCTCTTCTTACTTTAAGAATTAAACGGCTCATTGTGCCAAAGGATCTGGTCAGTCTTAAATACAATGTAGCCCCGAGGGCACTACAAACAAAGAAGAGAGGTATAATATTTATGGTCCCATAAAGGCAGTCACATTAGGCTGACTGAGAGAAAGTGCCGCTGAAAATACCCACTTCTCTTTTGTCCTCCTTGTGATTTCTTAGAACCTGGTCCAACCTGGTGATACCTTTACAAAACATGTTGAACATCTAACTAACACACAGGGACCAACTCCTCTAGAGTGATCAGAAGGAACGCATGGTTGGGAGTTGTCAAGTTTTGTGGTGGGGCTGGTTCGCTGTGAGCTGGGTGGATTTTGTTTTGGGCTGTAGGTCTTTCAAGTGTCTACCACAGGTCCGATAGAGTCCTGCTGAGGGCTCTCCAAGGGGGACGAGCTGTCTGGGACTGGAGGGTGAGGGGAGTGAGCCAGTCCTGCTCCTGCGTTGCAACTCACACAACCCTGGGGGACACACAGATGTGTTACAAAGGTCTCGTCAACAGGTGTGTGTGTGCATGCATGTGTGGAGATGCCCACCTGTGTGTCTATCTCCTGTGGGATAGTGTGCTGTTGGATCCAGGGATGCACCTCAGCGAGCTCCTCTCTCTGCTCCTGGGTGAACCAGGGCTGGAGAGGCTGAAGTACCCGTAGTTTCTCTCGATCTTCTGCCAACACCTCATTCTGGTCCCTGGAGGATTTAAGCGCACGGTAAGAAAATGCCTATAATAAGACAGAAGGTCCCTTCTGCCTCTGAGCCATTCTGACTGGACAATGTTTGTGGAAGAGTTATAGATCCACAGCGACAGTCCAGAAAAAGTGTCACACTGATAAAAATAAAATAAATAATAGCCATGCATCTCTGGATGGATTCTACCTCTGTTTATCAAGAAGGAATTTGAAAAAGACTATATTTACAGATGTGCAATTTGGTGCTTCTTACTGTCATCATGCAAAAGTGAAGCCACTTTTTATTTGTAGGCTACAATTTGGAGCCAGAGTCTGCACTGTAGACCTACAGGGATCTGATGTTTGTCTGTTGTTTTAGTGATTGGTCATTACATTGGTCAATCACTCATTTGTATCTCATTATTATGATTTCAACTTAAAAAAAAAACAACTTAGTAGAAAAAAATCCTCACTTGAACTCATATTTGCATAATAAAATCAAAATAAAAAAGACAGAGGCCACCTTTAGGAAAAATTTACTGGATGTGTGCTTTGAAATTTTAGTTTGGCCCAAGTCCCACTGGGATTAAATGGGAGGTTTCATGATGTATACTGCTGTCGGCCAACAGGGGGAGATCAAGATGCTTTTGTCTCATTTCTGTTGCCATAGAATGAACCTTCAGAATCTACACACTATGAGCAAGAATAGGAACGCTGGTGTGTATGAGTACCTGGTGCGGATCTGGTATGTCATCATGACGCGTTCAGGCGTGTGCTGGATCATGCTCCATAGTGAGTTCTCAACTTGAGTCTCAAAGCTGTGCTCTGCCGGTGGTTCTTGGCTCTTTCGGGCTTTGCGTGAAGTGTCTGATGAGTCATTGCTGGCAAAGTATTTGCTGCTGTTGCTGCTGCCTGTAAGCCCACAAGACCCCTGCATCAGTCTCATTACTTAACACAGAGTTGCTATGCTATTTCTCGTCATCTCACTAATGAGCACTGTAAATTTGCCGTTTCTCTTATGCTTTGAATTGCACTAAACTGCACCTTAGATGTACATTTACTCATTTGCAATGTGTTTACATAGTAACTGAATTAAATTTAGCTATGACAAAGTGGTTTCTGAAGCAAAAACATTCAGGCTGCAGACATGATGGCTATGGGAGCAGACATGTTAACTGATAACTGAAAAAGTTTTGTAAATGTGTTGCTTTTGTGCTTTATCTATGTGTTCTTCTTCCGTACCAGTATGTGATGTGGATGTTCCATTTGAGCCACTTCCAGATCCAGATCCCAAGGAGCCTCCAGACTCCCCTGACCCAGAACCTGAGGCGTTGGAGCCAGTTCCAGACCTGGCATCCTCCTGCAGCAGCAGGTCAAGCAGTTCGCTTGATGTAGACTGAGCATCATGGTTCCCAGACTCACTTGGGGCATCACCCTGAGCAAAGCAAATGTTGTTGTAATATTCACATTAACAGGACTGGAAAGAGGACTACTGGTATATATGACCACAATGTGCCTTGGACTGAGTGCATTAAAAATGATTTGTAAAATCTGTCTCACCTCATTGGCATGTTGTTCATGGAGGCTCTCAGCATGGTTGTGCCCTGTACTGCCCTGCCCCTCGCTCGGCTTGGGCAACTCCTCCTGCAGCAAATTGAGCTGCAGAGGAGAGCTTGAGCGAGAACTGGAGAATAAAGCCCGAGGTCCTGCTGCCTCCTCCTCCTCTCCAACAGAGGAGCTGGCTCTAGGTGAGCAAAGCAGGGGGCCTGGGGAGGTCTGAGTGTGGGGGTTAGACTGTGTTTGGAATTGGGGCTGAGGGTAAGGGGCACTGCCAGGCATAAAACCTGTCATGGTGATAGGTGCCTGGGGCAACACAGAAGGAGTTGATAGTGGGTAAATGGATGGGTAACCTGCAGTGAAAGTTGGGTAGTTGGGCAGAATGACAGCCATGACTGGAGTTACATAAGGGTTGATGCTTTGGGCTGGAGCCATGGGTTGCAAATTGGTAAAGTTTTGAACATTGTGCAGATTCTGAACTGTCTCCATCTGGATTGGTTGAATGCCTGGCATGGTTTGAGCTGATTGCATGACATTGAAGTTATAATGAATCTGTGATTGGTCAGAAGGCTGGAGCACCATAGGAGTCACTCCAGGCATTGGTTGCGGTCTTGGTGGTTCCTCTGGACCAGGCTGGTTTGCCATCATGTGGAAGAATGGAGCCTGTAGTGGGGATGCTTGGCTGTAGGGTGCCCCCATCTGGGGTTGGGACGACTCTGAAGACGGCCAGGAGGAGTCAGGGACTCGACGAGGGGGACCTGGCGGAGAGGCATAGCTGTCCGAGGAACCCTGGGGTTTGGGACGCTTGTGTCTAGCCTTTCCTTTCCGAGAGCGGTTCCACCCACCGCCACTTAATGGACGCAAGTAGTCACCTGCAGTGAGATGAACAAAGGCTGCACAAACTGTCCAACACACATGATGTCTGTAATGTTTAGAATTATGTACATACCTGGGTGGTGAGAATGAGCCATAGAACTGTTGTCTAGTTGTAGATATGAACTGTAAGGGCTCTGGAGGATGCGATGGCGGAATCGATCCACATACTCTTGCTCCTCCTTCTGGGTGTGAGCTGACAGCACCTCCTTGGTGAGGCCCACAAACCTTCGTTCTTCTGCGGCGGGGCTTGGAGCTGGACGGGCTGGTGTTGCAGTAGCATCAGTAGGCTCACTACCCATGGGTGCATCCTCCAGCGCTGTGGCCTCTGTGCAGAGAAATCAACTATTTTAACTCTCTGAATAGAGATTTCAGTCATTTTCATGTGAAACCTTAGATTTACTGAAAGTGCATTACCTTCACTTACTGACTGCTATTTGTTTAAAATTAGCTTTTTTCTGTGAGTAACTTTCAGCATATATTAAGTTCATTAAATTGTGACATTTATATTATAAACAAATCTGGGGTTCACAAAACATGGCATACCTGACTCAGGCTGCGGCACATGGACAATGGTGCTGCTATATGAACACTGACTGGTGACAGAGACGACACTCATGGCCTTGGTGGACATTGTGATGTCTGTCAGTGGTGCTCCAACTACAGCTGCAGCCGTAGGACCCACCGACACCTCACTGTCTAAGACCACGACTGGAAACAGAGGAAATTGTTGTGAAGAACAGGTAAAGATGCCTTACAAAAGAATATGACAGAATGTAAAAGTCACACAGTAGTGCTTTTGTGAATGTATATTTATACCATCTGAACTGGTCTGAGCTGTATCAGTGGCCCCAGGTGGTTTATCATCTTCTGAGGTAGAGGAGGAGGATGAAGATGTGGTCAAAGAATGAGATTCACTCTTGCGCTTAAGAACTGGACCTGTACAGCTCTCCAAATATCTGAAACACAGCACAGTTTCAAACACACAGTTAATATTGGATTAGTTTTCTATAGATGCTTTAGTAAGTAATTAATTAAAATAATTTAAGAATTAGCACATTGGTATGACAGCTACGCACCTGATGATGTTATCCACACAATTGATCTGCTGATAGGAAGGAATGTGTGTTTGTTTCCTGCCTTCCTCGTGATCTCTGACCTCAGGATTTGATGCTGCGGGGGGCCGATGCGCTGTGGGGGAATACAGGATAATTTTAGCACATATTAACTATATTTACTTTTTTATGTATACAAAATTATTTCAGTATTTTGGAATCATACCTGTGGCAGGTTTGCCAAGAACAGCAATTTTGTGAGTGGAATCCAGATATGCCTGCTGGCCCCAAGTCTTCACTCGGTTCACATCAGCACAGATCTGCTGCAGGGTCATCTGCAATGGCACACACACAGAATGTATTAGTGTGGTTTAGTCTACTGGTCATAATTACAAACTGAGCTCAGACTGACTTCCTGATCTGTGATGTCAATGAGATGTCTCACCGGTCCTCGGTGTGAATCCTCCCACAGGTTTCCATTACTGTCACTTGAAGAGGCTACACTAATGTAATGCTCATGAGAGCCGTTACTCCCCAGACTGCCGTAACCACTAGAGCCATTGTTGTGGACCGGCTGTGGAGCGGACAAAGACATGAAGAGAAACACAGTAAAAGAGAAACAAAAAAAAATCTATTAGATATACAGTATTATGCACAGGATCTACATATGCGCCATAAAGAAAAGTTTACCTGTGCTTTTGTCTCTGTTAGTTTTTGTTTTTTTTATTGACAATTAAGTAAGGCTGTGATTTGATGTAATATTTATCATTACATTTTTGACTTTACCTGCAAGAAAAGCTTGTAAATCTTAGCTTGCAAATCTTTAATTTCCTCATGGGTAACTGGGAAATCATCCTTGGTCTGGGCCGCAAATACATCCTCATTAAGTGGACTCCTGAAGACAACAGCATAGTGAGGTCATCTTTAATATAGATATATTAATGAATTATTCTATCAATAGTCTCATACAGGTGAATTACATATGTGGTCAAGCACACAGTAAACCACCACTTCATACTGTAAGTCTAATGTGAAAAAACATAGAAAAATAGATGCTGTTGATTCATGTCTTTTCTCTAGTTTTCACTTACGTTCTGACTTTATGTCGTCCAATGATGAAGGCCACCTTCCGGCTCCAAGGATTGATAAAGCTCGACCAGCTGGTATCCAAGGTGATGTAGTCTCCATTCTGACAACGCAGACGCACTGGCGAGTGTTCAAAAGGAGGCTGGCCTGCATACTTCAACACTGCACATGGCACGAAGAGTTTGGGTGAAAACCAACATAAATGATGTCAAAGACTAAATAAACCTTTGGTCTAACCAGTTCAGTCTCCACGTTGAACCTTAAAAACTGTAAAGTATCAACCTCTCTTACCTTTCCGATGCATAGACAACATGAGTGGGCGGTCGTCAGGGTGTATGCAGGTCAGCAATGAAGTGCCGATCAGGTCTTGAGGAAGGTATCCTAACAACGGCACAGCCCTGTGGAAAATCATAACCAGAACAGCTTAGATGTAAACTATATAGACTTACAGAATGAAATCATCTCTTACTGTGCATTTTTGAGTGTGTAGTGACCTGTCGTCCACTTCCAGAAACACACAGCCGGGAGAGTGTGTGGTGGTGAAGATGCGCTTGTCCATGGGGATCCGAGGTGCTGCATGAATGAATAATCACTGTTAGTTATCTGTCAGTGAGATCCTTTTTACTTTTCTAACTAATAACTGTGCAACAAAAACATACAAATTATTTTATTATGCGATTATATTTGACATCCATGCAAATGTCAATGGTTTCTTAAGGTAAAGTGGAAATGTATTAGTTTTTGCCTCTTAGGAAGTAAAGCTGAGTGTCTGAAAACAAATTTAAACTATTAAAAGTGTTGGTTACTCTTCTGCAGGCATGTGTAATGTGCAGATTGTGATGGTGAAAAACTGACCCTCATAACCAGAGATTATGCGTTCAGCCAGCGCCAGGCAGCAAGGCTCCTCCTCCTCCCCGCTACTTCCTGTCCCCTGAACCTTCAGTAGGTAGGGTGTGATTCGAAACGGGTTGTAACGCATCTCACCTTCACGGTCTTTACCTCCCCTAAAAATACATAGGAATTTACATTTCACTTATAATTAGCAGAAAAAACCCCCAAGGCTTTTAAGTAACACAACTGAGAAAGCATAAAATTATGAAATGTTGTCAACACATAATGACTGGGCTAACAGCTGTCCAAATCTGATTCATCTTTTCTGCCATCTACTGGTAGACATCGGTGACTGCAGAATGATCTGCCAGAACTCATATTTTCCGCAAAACTTCTGAATTCCAAATACGCATCTATTGAAGCTCGAATGTAAGGTATACAACTTAACAGAAAAGAAACAGAGTAAAACCACTGACCTGATTCTGCAGAAAAAAGACTTGACCTGGGCACAGTCAAACAGAACCCCTACTGTAAAGTCAGAAAACAGAGAGTATTAATGACCTGAATCTCCACATATAAAAATACACATGGCTACTGGAGGAAAAAATAAATAAAAAAATAAAATCACACCAAGATAACAATAGTACATGACTGGAAAATTGATAAGTTTTTGTGTCACACATAAGTAAATCTGAATTTTCATTCTGTAAAAAATATATTGATGTTTAAATAAAAAAAAAATAAAATAAAATAAAATAAAATACTCACCTGAGTGTGAGTTGCTCCACGGTGGCAGGTGTGGCTGTGCCGTGTGCGAGTAGAAGACGTTGACATCCTGGTGGTAAAGCAGCTCCACGAACTTAGCCGACTCTAGGAACTTCCTCTTGCAGCAAAGGATGCTGGGAGCCTGCTCTGATGCGTACAGCACGCGGCAACTCGAAAGAGAGAAGACCACCACGAAGGAGTCCTACACACAGACACAGAGAGACAAACGCACGCACATGTAGGAAGACACAAGCACACAAGCAAGCAAAGTCACAGACACACACAAAAGCAGTAAACACACATACACTCACACACCCGCTCAGGCGTGAGGCAAAAACAAACACACAAGTGGAACGAGTGTGTTTGTCTTCAGTAAGGCTGGGTATCCTTCAACAAGTATTAATACTGGTACCTTGGATTTGATATCAGTTCTTTTTTGATACGAATTTTCAATTTTCTGAAAAATAAAACAACCTCACACATGAATCTTATTTTCACTCATCTGAATTTTTATACACTTAAAACAATTTCATCAACATCTTGTGTAAGTGACGTTCTGTTTTCAACTCTATACTTTCTAGTTATAGTTTTAGTATGGTGTTAACATAAAAAACCCTGCATATTTATCACAACCTGAAGGTGATTGTTAATAAAACATCATTAATACAAAAGTATAAAAGGTGCATGTGCGTTGCATGCATTGACACTGATGATGTTCACTCCTCAGGTATTGAAATTTCGTATCAGACAATTTCAGTACTCGATAGCAATTAGCCAATTCGATCAGTGCCACAAAAGCATCAAAGTTCAGTACCCAGCCCTAGTCTTAAACCTTTGCTTCACCAAATAAATTATGGGGCCTACTTTAAAACACACTACAAATTTATTATATCGTAAGAAGAAGAAGGAGTGTGGGCAATTACAGTTGCACTAAAAGTTACATAATTTTGTGTATGTGTATACCGTATTTTTAAGGGTGTGTTCAGAGGTCACTCTCTCCAACTCCTCCAGAGTGCAAACAGTGGCATCTCTTCTCTCATCTTGTCCATTCCTCATCAACAGTTTGTAGTATTCACTGTTCGCTACGGAGCAAAAATTCCAGGTAAATACTTAAAAATTAACAAACAAGTTTATTAGGGGTGAATCAAGGGAATATTTGGTGGTGTTACCTTGCACTTGTTTCACACAGTTGAGTGCATAATGTAAGGCCTCAACTGTACTGGCTTTGCTGCGACTGCGCTTCTCTGATGGAAGTCTCTTCTTCATCTCAGCCACAGTGATCATCACTTCTCTGTGCGTCTGGCCTTTGCCACTGTTTGCTTCCTCACTGCTACACACAGTGAGGAAGGGGGAAAAATATAAACATAAGGGAAATCAGGCCACATGAGCAATAGATTCAGAGCTTTTACAGAATATAGTGGTATGTTCAGTAGTAGTAGGCTTAGTGATTAACGTGCACACCTCTTAGTGGAAGCTGAGGTGGATCCGATAGCACTACCAGGGCTGTGATTGGCCGAGGAGGAGAGCTCATGTGATCCACTAGTCATCTCCTCATCTTCCTGTCCCACTTCTCCACCTGAAGCGGCGCTCTCCTCTCCCCTGAGGCGCTCCGACTGCTCCCCTTCGTCTTGCGGCCTCACCAACCCTCCGTCGTCTGCTGTGGCTACAGATAACGCAGCCTCCTCCCCATCTAGGCCGCTGTCACCTCCAGTCATCTCCGCACTTTGGTCACACATTATTAACAACTTTACCTTTTGCAGTGATCAGAATGAGTCTTCATATGTTCAACAAGGGGAATGATTTCCATGTGTGGATGGTAAATATCATTGAATCAGAGCTGAGTGATGGGTTGAGGGTCTCGATCACTGCAAGATACAAAAAAGTCAAAAACATGATAAGAAACAATCTCTGTTTTTGTATACAGTTGGAAGAAACAACACTAAATGTATGGAAGATTGAACAAATCTCT
>JAPQRQ010000022.1:22068514-22087325 GCA_037367365.1 Apogon talboti
ACGGTTTGAAGAAACAACACTATATATATGGCATATTGAAAAACTCTCTCATATATATATATATATATATATATATATATACAGTATATATATACTGGCTTATAAAGTTTAGCCGCCTCAGCTCAGGAGAGAATATCCTAAGACCTTAGTCAAGAATTGAGAAGAACATGCACTCTTCTGAAGTTAAAAAAAAGCCTCAGGGCATGAAAATAAAATCTGACACAGATCATGTGGTTACAGCTCCCAAATGATAATGTGAGGTAGGTGCTGGTACCCGGCACTTTGCATGTTTCCCAAAAGTCAGGTTTTGGAAACATGCAAATCCAGCCCCTGGGGAAACAACAGGTCACCTTTCCTGCTCAACAACCTGACACATCGGCTGCTTCTCATTACGCTTAAATGTCTCATTTTACTTCAAACCACAAAACTACTTCACTGCTCTGACAGTGAACTCACATGAACTGTTTCTACCTGCAAATTATTTTAACTGAATATTTATATGAATGTGCAAGGCTATATTCTGTTTGCAAAGTAATTCTGTAATTAGAGTATCTTTTTGTTTTGTAAGCATGACATTATTATACAAAAGCAAAGGGTGAAAATGTGCTTTTTTAGACGTGCCTGTGGTGCATCTTTATAAAAGGTTATGCATCTGTGTCTATCATTTGGTCCCCATTATATTTAAAACACTATGTCATAGAAACAGTTTGTCAAAATGTCAGTAATTTTAGTACTGGTGCTCCCTTGGACATTACGAGGAATTAAGATGATTTTTTGGCCAAAGATCAAAGATCAAAGGTCACTACAAGCTCATGTGCGACCATTTTTATGAGCACAACAGATCACTGCCTTAATTACACTTTGGTGACCAAAGATCAAGGTCACCGTGTTCTCACTAAAAATATTCTTGACCATTACTCCGAGTACAGCTGAGTGAGAGAATAAAGTCTTGATTTTTTTCCAATCTTATAGATGACTCACAACTTTAATCTTGATTGAAAGATAGTGTTTGTTTGGTAAACCTACTGTATATTCCTTATATGACTGGACAAACACATCCGCAATTTATATACAAGAAGCAAACAAGACGCACTTTGAATTTTCATTGAGCAAGAGCTCCAGATGAATAATCTTGATTTTATGATTTAGCCATTCTCACTATTTTCAGGAAATAAATCCTCGATTAAATGAATTCATTTGATATATTGTTATGTCAGCTCAATACCTGAAAGTAATTGAGCTGACATTATGAACAGGTTACAATATGAAGAGAATACACATCTGATTTATGATTCTTGTTAACAGGACAATAAATCAGGACACATCTTTTGAAAGTTGGGAGTCTTCTGTTTGTTATGTTATCCTTCTGTTTATATCTGTATTAAATTTCAGTTACGTTGCTTCCCAAATTCAGCTGCATTATACAATCACCGACTGATTTCCAGTAAAAGGGTTGAATGAGGCTGGTAAAAGACTTTGATGACAGAAGGTGTCATGTATCCTTGCTCATATTGCGCTGGCCAGAAATGACTTTTTTTTGTCATCTGAGGAGTGAGAACTGAGGGATGTTAAGTAATATAATAAAAAAGCATCCATTAAGTCATAAGATATGATTATAGCATTATTATGGTACCTGTACAAAATAAGACCAACATCAGTCCATTTCGATTCTGAAGTTGTGGAAGCATCTATAGAATTGTTCTTTTTCTGTGTTGTGTTATTTTCATCAATTTTACCCAGGCCTGTTTTTGACATTAAACAGTTATTGTCATTGTAATTGTTTCGAATACTATATGTCTACATTTCTGAAATGTTCAGACCCTAAAAAACACATACTTTGTCCATAAGGCCCAGTCATAATTTTGTGTATAGATTTTTCCCCTTGTTTCTAGTGAGAACATGATTAGACACACCTGCTCAGTATGGAATGTAGCATGGAATAGGATAATACATGCAGGTGAAAATTAATAACTTTAATTACTTCTGCATTCAGTTTATAGTAGGTGTGGCAGTTCAGCACTGTAATCTTAAACACTAGCATCTTAACAACAGAGCTATTGTGAAATGTGATACATCTGATCTCTTGTTGTTGACATTTGACGCCGCGAATTAATGTGCCAAATAACTGTGACATATGTTACAAAAACAACAGAGTAATCAAAAAACAAAACCATCGTCATCACCTTCTTCTGACACTCAGTGGGCACATTATAACCACATATAAACAAAAGTTTCGTGCAATAAGACAATGTTTCAGACATGGATTGCTCTCAAATGTGAACAAACACAATCTGGCGTGTTATCTAATCTTTTTGGACTATCTGACCATCAAATTGGCTCAAAGCTTTGTGACTCACTCCCAACATTCACAAGTTTCACATATGGGCACATTTCATCCATCGATACTGCCAACAGCCATTACAAATAAGAGCCAGAACACAACAACAACAACAACAACAACAACAATAGTAATAATATAATAATAACAACAACAACAACAATAATAATAACAATAATAATAATAATAATAGGAATGGATGGCATCAACCTCTTTGAGATTAATAATAACTTCTGGTCCAAAAAAAGGAATGCGTCTCCTTAGAGACATATACATAACAATGAAATAATAAAAGTGAGACACTAAGACAGAGATGAATCGATTCAGACAGTGAAAATATCCTGCAGTGCTCATCAGGTCGTCGCTGCAGGATTACATAATAACCAGCTTGTTCAATTCGGCGCTTATAAGCCATCCAGATTTATATCTACTTCATACCTTTCCTGCATGCGCAGCATATAGATTTAAGTAGTATGACTGTCTTATTTGTAAAGCACACCAACACATTGATAAGACCTCGCTAGGATCAAGGCACTGAGCCAAGTTCGTAATCCGACCCTTTACCCACTTTTCAGAGGAGGAAACTGACACTATCAATCCCAAACTGATTGGATAGCAATTTCAATACAAGACTTACAAGTGACGAAAATAACTGTCCACGCTATAGTTTTCTGGTGCTGTAAATGGTTAATAAATGAGTAATGTGTAGATACAGGATTAAAGAAGCATTTAAATTTGAATGAAACAGAAAAATTAACAATGAGGATGTAGATGCTAATTTATGGAGAAAGAAACTGCCTGTCATCTTTCATTTAGAGAGAAATAATGCAAAGTGATAAATTAAGGGTAGCTGTAGGGTTCTGTGTGATCCATTATCATGATTAGATCTGCAAACACTAATCAATCAGAAAAAAGAACAATCTACAACTAGTATGATGATTGAATAATTGTTTTCAGCACTTCATCAATCTCAAGTGATGACTTCCCCAATTTGTTTACATCTCATACCGAAGTTCAGAGAAACATCTTTAGGCAATAAACTGTTTGGTGAAGAAAACTCCATGAGGCATCATTTTAAAGGAGACAAATGCTGCCAAAAGAATATTCAATAATGAAAACAATCGCAATATGAATCGGGTTGTCCACCAATAGTGATGTACATTATGGCAAATGACATGCAAAACACACCAAGTGAAAACAAATGGTGTCTGTACTGGTTATTAGTTACACTTTGCTCGAATTCTTAACTTGCAGTAATTTTTACAACAATAACATGGCATAAGGTTTTCATTACAACATAATTTTTCTGAAGCTTATGAATGCTAAACTGATCTTTTCCAAGCAAAACTTGGCTCAGTGTAAAACAGTTCTCTTCAAGTTATAACAGGACAAAATTCACTGCTACAAGCCAACTTACCTCAGTTAGAATAGCGCCATTCCAACCACAGTAAAATAATACCTTTTGTTAACATGTTGTTCACAGAAAAAAAAAATCATATTTTGGCTTTTGATGGACTTGCACCTTGTACAAAACCTGTGACACAAAGTATTTCCAAATGTTACACTTCATGACTGACCAACAATGAATCTTATTCAAGCAGCTGACCTTGTTATCTCTAAGAGTTTCTCAAACACACTTCAATCACATGATATGTACTATCTGTAATGAAATCCACCCAGAGTGGTCCCACTGGAGCAAACACACGGCACCACTACAAACCAAACTACAGAAGTAATGACCTGGAACAGTACTGGTATATCAAGCACTCAGCATCTGGTTATGAAATCACAAAATTATATGATGACATTAAAACACAATCAGGTTAAGTTCTTTTGATTACTTTTGCTATAATAATCATATTATATAATCAGCAATAGTCTGGAGAGGAAGATGCCAACACCAAGAACTAAGACAAAGGTGAATGGCTCCTGGTGTTTTGGCACATGTTTATTCTACTGCGGTTACTTGGTCACCAACCTTGGATGCTCTACCAATGCTCCCTCAACAGCAGAAACCAAGGCATATGTCAATTTCTAGTGGCTGGTCACGTTCTATTGCTGGCATGGTGACTATTTCTATAGATACTCTTCCCCAACAGCCGGTATTGTTGTGGCTCAATCAACATTTTTTTTTAATCATTATTAACAATGATATAAATTATATAAAACACAGATTATATACGTGTATCAAACAAACAAATATTGTTTTTTTTCCTGATACCTTGAGTGTTTCTTATTTAATGTATGTATTATACCTTGCTATAGGTTTTGCACATACTTTGTCACTTCAACTATTGTAAAATTAGAAGTCAATGAGCATTACTTTGTCCTACAATGACGTTAAAATCTGCTCTTAGAAATCAGCTTATATTGCAGTCGAGCCTAGCTTATGCTTTAGCCAGTCTGACTAATCCATATCACAGTAGTAAACCAGTTTTTTTTCTTGATTTTACAGTATGATTTATTTCCTTCCAGTGTTGTCTTTTTCAGATGTTAAAAAGACAACACTGCCAGTGGTACTTACTGTTTTCCACTGTCATATTACTACTGCCACAATTATTTGGGAATTTGCCTGTGCAATTGTTTATGCATGCTGAGTAAATCACAGTGGCATACAGTCTCATAACTGTTTTGTGATCAAATTGCCAACATTCTCATCATTTAAAAAAACATTTTTTTTTAAAAAAAAATTGTTATTTAATGTTCTAAAAGGGGTTGATGGTAACAACATTATGACATCCATCTTTACATACAATTTTTGTTTTTTTCCCTATGGAGGCCCTGCACTCAAGTGTTTTTATTGGAGTTGTGAACATTAAGACATTTAGCCAACTGGTAGCCTAGAATAGTGCATTTTACAACTAAAGAAATAATTACTGATATAGAAAATTTTCAAAGATATTCATGTGCATGTTGAAAAATACTAAGCAATATCAGATACATTTACTGAATGCTAGCACACATTGTGGTTTAGTAAGGGCAGCCTGTATTGCCACAACATTTATTTATCCATTGTTATTAAGGTAAACCACATATATTTTCATTAATCCTCAAGAGAATTAACGAACTGAATATGCTTTGACTATGATTACAATAAGTCTTACCAGTATTATGTGACAAATTATGTAAGGATAATGGTTCAAAACAATGAAAATAAACTTAAAATGACTTCAGCACCACAACCCCACGCAACACAGCACATAAGCTTTATGCAAACAAGGGGAAAACACTGGTAGTGCAGAGATGCTGTACGTGACGGTATGTGCAGTATTGATCTGTGCATGTTTACTATATAGGTCACTTCAACAAATACGTAAAATGCGACTCAAAATAATTTATAGGAAATACTAAAGCAACCCTGTTTGACACGGTTTCATTCCACCGAGAAAAGAAAATATTTCTAGGCTTAGAAAGCAGCTTATAAGCCCGTCTCACTTAGAACAAACCTGACACGCATTTGTCGGTTCACTATCCCCTCCCCACAATGAACCCTGCAACCTCGTCAACCACCGTGCATCTTAATTCCAACTGCAGAAACCTACTACTACTACTACACCAAACCTATATGTGCATCAGCCATTTATCTTTTCTTATCCGTGCAACAAAATAACTCTTATGATGTATAATGCACGGCCAGGTGTAAATAAATGTAGCATAAACTGATAAATGATGTTAAACCATAAGCCTACACTTTTGACTCTTCACTAAAATATGCATTGGTAACACTATCTTACTTCGAGACTCGTGTGACAGTAATATTTGCGTATTTTAAGCGTCTCATACAGAAATGAACGTGTTACGAACTGACGCCTTAATCAGCACTAGTATACACTCGGTTACTATAGCCCAAATAAAGGCAGGCATGTTATTTAACCGCTAGCTAACATGCTTCGGACCATGGTATTCACCCACCCACTACACTATTTATACAAGTAAAACATCCACCTAGAAAATACAACCTTATCACGTATAATTAAAACAGCAAATCGGGACTAGAAAATAAAGACTGCGCCATTATTTCTGATTTGTTTACATTCTTGTTGTAAAGGTGCAAGTGGGCGAGATGGCTAGCTAATGTAGCTAGCTAGCCAAAACGCTAACGTCGCATCAAGACTATATCTTCATGTAATATTTACCTTTATGACTCCACGAATGCCTCAGTTTCAATATCCAATATCACGAATCTATCGAACCGATTACAAAGCCGTACGTAAAGTATATTTATTTAATTTTATCCTAGACACGTAGCTAAATAGTCACCCATTCCCAAGCGCAAGACACATTTCTGCAACGTGAGGCCGGCATGTAGAAACTCCGCCCGCAGCATGGTGATTGGTCGAATGAATTTTTCTTCTGTTGCGTGATTGGATACATGGAGGGGGGGCAGTGGGCGTTGCCAAATACCGCGGTGGTGGAGATTCACGTGTATGTCCATGTTATGCAACACACAGACAACAAACCGTGTCTACTGCGTAGTCATTGGTCTATTAAGCCGTTGCATCCATCCAATCCACCACCGCTAGGAATGAATGAACAGAGCTGCTGCAGGCGTCATGTTGTTGCACCTCACACATGGGACATGATAAACATTTTCACGGGTAAATGTTGACATATAGTAATAGTCTTATAGTTTCTCATTTTGTTTGTTCTTGAATGTGCATTTGCATCTTGTTGCATTTATAATTTTCTTCTTTATAAACAAATACATTGGATATTAGCAATCGACAAAAAGTGTTTTGTCAATTTTACACTCCTTTCTACAGCGTTTCGCAGTTTGCAAACTGAGCACCTCCATTTTCTTCCCTCCTTCTTCCGCTTTCACTTTGATGTTTTCGCATGAAACACTATCAGGTTGTTTATGCACCGATCTGCCATGGGGGAATTTTCTGTATTCGCATAAACCTCAGTTTAAGGGCGGGCCTTGGAGCAGGACCTCTGACATCAAATAATACAGAGCCAATCGTGCTGGTAATATGCAACATGCGACATGGAAACTCCTAGTCATCACTGCATATGCACTGAAATGGACATCTAGGAAAGCAGCACTTAGTACCATAGACATACTAGCAGTTTTCTTGTTGAAGTAAATAAAATTAACATAATCAGATTTGGGAATTATGAGGAATGGAAATGAGGTAATCAACAGAAATCATGTATTAAAACCACATCAGACATAAACTAGTCTTTAAATATGACCTAAAATAATCAAAATAGTAATAATCCTGGATTATAAGGGTCCCAGATCCACAGGGACTCAGGTTATATTTGCCATTAAACTTTTCTAATATCATAATGTAGCTAGGGCTATGTTTTTACTAAAGTAACAGAGAATCTCTGGAAAATGAACAACAAAAACAACTCCGATTCAAGTTAAATCCTCTTTATTCAAGCAAAAGGCATATAGGGCCAAAGAGTACAATTGCACTTCTTTTCCAAATGCATTCCCAGTGGGTAGACTTAACCAAGGCATAAAAGTTACGGTGTCACATTTTTACACAAGATGATGATGATGACAAAAGCACTGACCCCTGAAAATGATTCCAGTGGCCTCTGAAAATACCAAACAAGTATTTAACAGTTACAACTGGCTATGTCTTTTTACCATTTGTGTTAGTGTGGTTTGATACTATAATGCATGCACTATAAAGACCAAAGAAATACCTGGTACAAGTCTTAAAGCTACTAAAAATGCAACACTTCAGAGTAAGAAAACATAAATTGTGTTGAGATTAAACTTATTGTACAAAGACAAGGCATTCTTTGCATCATTAAAATTAATTTCTTTTTAATAAATTGGAAGCAACAGGTGAAGATGCAATCATCCAGTGTTTATGTATCATATCATACACTGTCATTGCTCAACCAAGTGTTTCTGTACACCCATGATGCTTAGCTGCAATGAGCATCTTGCAATACTAGTCTCTCTCGGATTAGTTCTACAAATAAGTTAGCAACATAGCTAATGTTAGAGAGATAATAGAATAAAAACAACACACATGAGAATACCAGTGTGAATACACAAAAAAATCTGAAAGGTCAATAAGTCCATCTGATTGAAGCAAGCAGCACAGTATCTGTATGGAAAGTCAGATTATTTGTAAGGCACTAGTCTTTAACTGGCTGGTGTAAAGGATCAGAAAGGTATGGTGGTACATTTGGCTGTTCCCTGATAGAGGAACCTATGAAGGCATTTCTTTATTTGTGTGGATGTGGGTTTTACACAAGGCAAACTTGGCAAACATTGACAGATTTTGGAAAACGTCTAACTGGCATCAACCAGTTTTTAGACTTTAGAATGCAGCAGTTTTCCTTTCACTTTGTGGGAGTGTCTCTAGTCTTTTTAAGGCTGTGAGAGTGTTAGAATATAAGCCCTTACTTATTCTACATTTTAAAAAAATGGCTTCATCTGTAAAACTATCTGTTTAAGGCAGATAAAGGATGAAAATGTGCTGAAATCATGGGCTTCTGTTATGCCTTTTGATGTCCATCAATGAAATTCCTCTTCTGAAATCTAACCACAAACATGCTGTACAAAAGGTGTTGAATCCCACCATGCACCGATCATCTTTAACATTTCACTAAGTAACAGACCAGCAATTTTATAAATGGAGACAATTCAAAATATTGGTGTCACACTCTGATGAGCAGAGGTATACATGTGTTCAAAATGGGCATCTCTTTCATGATATGCAGAGGTATTATGGTAACTGAAACCAACATACAACAGCATATCATCAAAGGCACTTGTCTTAGTCTGGCACACACACACACAGAAAAAAAAATCAATGGCTATTTAACATGAAAAGAAAATATACATTGAGGAGAATTTACAACAACATTTATCATTTCTGGTCCTGAGTTTGTTGTATGTGTGTAAATACTTGTCATACAGTCACAGTCAATTGATTTACACAAACCCTAAACTGGCGCATTAGTTGTTTACTTCAATGGTTCCCAAACCCTACATGACATCACCCCGAGAGGCTGATTTATCGCACTTTAATTATCAACCTGTTTCTGCGTGTATGTTTCTGTTCTCTTTGGCATGTGCAGTGGAATTCTGAAACAAGTTGGTTGACGTCTGGTGTAGAGTAGAATAACAGGGTGTAATTGTGGTATTACGTGTTCATATTTACTCAGGCACACATGCGCGCACACACACATACAAGGCACTCTAGGACTAAGAATGAAGACCCCCTGTTGGAGAAAGTTGCTGTGGAGCTCGGTAGGCAGTAATCATGTGGCTTCTGACATTAATTTGCACTTTGCTCCTCTCCTCGTCTTCATCGTCTCCTGCACCCCTCTTCCTTCAGGTGTTGTTTTATGACCGACTCCAAACTGAGAAGGAAGGAGGCAGACACTTAACACTGACATCACAGACTTTATACATAATATGATGCTTTACAATGCATAGGGAAATGTTTTAAATTTCATTTAAGTGTCTAAAATCTACAATTAAATCTATTATGTAAAAATTTGAATCAGTGCAAGCCATAGCAATCTATAATGTTTCACATCGTGTGACAAAAATCAGCCTAAAATACATGCTGGCTCATGAATACTCACTAATAATGATGATCACAATAATCAAAATGACAGCTATCAGGATGGCCCACATCTGCAAAGGAATAAGACAAGAATACTTCATTATCAGCTGTATATGCATTATTACTATTTTATTATTTATACATTTTTTCTTCTTTGCCTAAAGATACTATTAATGTCGTAAAGTCTGCAAATTATAGATAGATAGGAAGACAGACAGACAAACAGACAGATAGACAGATAGATAGAAATTTTGTTGCATGACTCTCGAACATAGTTTAAAGAATACAGCTGTCAAATATTCAATCTCAATATGTAAAAAGTGCTATGTGATATAAAAAGTCTTGCGTGCATTCTATTAAAAAAATCTGTTTTAAAAGTCTGAAATCTGTTTAAAAGTCTATAAATAGTTCTAGCAGTGAATTTTTAGTCTTTCATTCCTCTGTGGGTGTTTGGCTTCCTTTATTGTGAATTCAGGAGTCTTATGGCTTGATGGATGAAGCTGTTGCGAAATGAGTTATTTATTTTGCAATGACAAAACTGTAAGTTCTCTGACGACTAAACCTTTCAGGACTGTGCTTTGTGAATAGCATTGTGAATGCATCACCTTGCAGTTTTTCCACCAGTACTTCCTCTTCAGCTTGGCGGCACTGGTCTCAAACTGGGAGGCTCCAGCCTGCAGTGCGTCTGCTCTGTCATCCAGTTCAGACAGCTTCTGGTCTCGTTCAAGCACTTTGTCCACATTAACACGCATAATATCCACGACCTACACACAATGCCAAAACAGTTTAATGGATTGAAATTACATAAATACACTTCACGGAAGCATTCAATGTATAAGGTCTTAAATTTCCTCCCTCCTCTAAAATTACCTAACCCAGATATAATTAAAGAAAGGCCACACCTAACAATGGGAAAATTGTGTGCACTTTGGCTAAATAACAGTGTAAACCTACAAACAGATAGACATGTATGTGCACAGAAAACACATAACCCATATGTTCCACTGATCCACAAACCCAACTCCTGCCCCTCCCTTCAGACAGAGCGGCAGGGTGGTGTAGGCCCATGCTGGTCTTACATAACCATGGAGACAGTGATTACATAATCTCCTAGCAGCCAATTGGAGGCTTTACACAAGACGCTAAGGTTAAAGTTCCGTGTGGGAGGAGCTAGCTTCAAGTGGGCTATAACAGAGCAGAGTAAATATAGGATTAAGACATGAGCAATTTTGAAAAGGGGAGGGGGTTAGGTACCTGGCTGGCATTTTATTGTTATTTTTCATGTTTTTTTGCACAGCAGAGGAAAGGAGTTTCATCTGAGAGACTCAGATTCCACATCAGGGCGATTCATGCCACTGCTGCCAAGGGTTATGCAACTGTCTGCTTAACACTGGCATCAAAAACACAAAGAAGTCAAACAAAGTCCTTGAGGAGAGAGAACCTGAGGGAGGTAGGGTTCAACAATAGTGTGTGTTAGGTGAGACAACTGACGCATGCTGGGACACAAAACTAGGCATAATAAAATCACTCAAGAGGAAGAATACGAGAAACTTGTGCTAAATTCACACCAATGGATTTCTGAAAAAAAGATCTCTGCCCACACTCCACTCTAGTGTTTCGACAACATTTCAGGTATAACTTCCAAAAACATTAATATACCTAAAACACAAGTCACTAGGGCAATCGGAGTTACATAATCACAATTCTATGGCAATTAAACGTCTACTCAATTTTCAGTATCACGTCAGACCTACTTTCTACATAACTAGAGGGCTGGTAACACCACTAGCTGAATTAATAACTGTATAATGATCATGGGAAATGTCCTGGTCTGCGGTGTGGGAACTTTTTACATGGTTTTATCCCTTAGCATGACAAATGCATTAAACAAGACTCTAATTAATGTGGAGTCAAAATAAATATCAATGTTATTTATTGTTATAAATTCCCAGTTCATTTTTTTCAATTCAGAACTTTGAGGTGAATTAGATGGATTAGTGCCAAAGAATATTACAACTTCATTTGCTTGTTTTTATTGGTATTAAATTCAGCTCAAGATTTAAGAATTATTTTCACTTACACACACATCAAATTTTCAAAGTCACGTACTTTGACCTGGATCTTCAGTTTAACACTTACCCAATTTATAATAAATTTAAAGCTTCTTTGAATGAACTTTATATTTAGATGGTTATATTAGCAGAATATTGCATGGTTCTGAATTTAGTCATTTTTCTAACTGAGTATTGTGTGAAATTCTTATATTGTTCCAGTTTTATGAGAATTCTTTGGACATGTATGAGTACATTCAGAATATGTGGCTAACTAAGTCCAATTTTAGGACAAAGTACACTAAGAAACTTACAGAAATCATTTTGAGATTGCTAAGAAATGCATTGCAAGTGGAAATCAGATGCCCCCCTTCCAATCAAAATGTGGCTTTGTGAAGTCAATAGCTGTGTGCTCCTAGAGAAAATGACTTATTGGATGCAAAAAAGAAGTAAGATGTGGGAAAGATGGTTCTTTTGGCAGACAGGAGCAGTGTTTGTTTGTTTTCTGACGAAGGCTACAGGAAGTAGCCGAAACTAGTCAAGCAGGTAAACAAACACTGCTCCTGTCTGCTAAAAGAACCATCTTTCCCACATTAATTATCGGAAGACAGTATGAACCTGTACCAGACAAGAAGTAAGATGTTTTATAAGATATGGCAACCATTTTTAAATTATATGGGAAATCTACCAGCACACCAGATTGATTAATGTCCTTGTATTCGAGTTGGGCTTGGCATGATCTGAGTAGTACCATTTGTGTCTCTCTGTAACTTTGAATATTGAACCTTTTTCTTCTTTTTTTCCCCTCTTCTTTTCTTAATTTGTGTATGTATTTTTCTGTTGTCTCTGGTCCTGTCATTGTGAGTCAAAGATTTGACATTGTCCTGTCTTGTAAATCTGTAACTGTACCTTTGCTCTCTAAAAAAATCAAAAATAAAATCTAAAAAAAAAAAAAAGATTATGTGGTTAATTCAGGATTTTTACTGCGGGTCATGACCATATTCCCTGTTTACACCTTCTCAACAAGGTGGCTGAAGAAATAAGGGAGGGAGTTACATGGCTGCATGTAGCAGAGTTTTCATTTCCTTTTTATAAGCAGCTTCTCAAGGCTATTGCTCTGATGGGAGAAAAGGCATAAATGGGTATATTTGTGTAAGTAAGCACAATCAGTGTTTTGTGGTCTGTTCCCCTACCTCATCCACCTGGGCCTGGGTCTGCTGCAAGCGTCGGTTGCTCGACCCTGCAGCGGAACCTTCTGGAGCAACGCCTGACCTGAAACAAGTGTAAAAATAGATATAAAAATCAAGTAAACAAAAACACTTCTAAGAATAAATATACTGCATAACTTATCGTTTTAGCTTTTTTTTTTTTTACACATTGTATTAGCATGTGCTCTTTGCCCAGCTTTGTTTTCTTTTACAGTGGTGACACTGCCACCCACTGACTTGAGACAGCATTGCCCTGCAGTAATCTCACTTAACTTTAGAGCTGTCAACCGGGTGGAATATCTTCAGGGCTTTACACTGAACTACAGTCCTCAATGAGACAACAGATCAGAAGTCCAGCACAATATTTTCAGAGACTCAACCAAGGTAGAAGCCAAGACAGCTGTGGATGGATCACATTTCTTTTACGGTTGTCACAACAAAGCCGGACCATCTGAGTGTTTGATGTCTCAAAGTCATTTACAAAAACAAACAAAACTAAAATGACAAAGGCAAAATGCCAGATTAATATTCCATTGACATACAAACTAAAGCTACAAATTGCCACTAGAATCCTGTAACAAGCCCACAACAGACTAGATCTAAAGTACACAAACTCTCAGGAAGCTGACAATCAATTGTTACATTCAACTGCACTCACACTGACCTGCAGATCACAAAACCTTTGACAATTTCCAACCCTCACACCCTTTTCCTGCGATATATACACAAACAACTGTACATGTGAAGTGTTTTTCACATTAGACCTCTGAAAGAAAAATATGTCTAAAATAAACAATTTCCAAAACATAATAATAAGCGGGAACTGACAGACAATTTCTCTCTGTATTCTTGGAAATGTAAAGATGTATTTTCCATCCAGGATAAAGGTTACAAAACTGGCAGTGAAGGAGATACACAACAGAGGGAGCAGATTAATGTGCTGAAGCATTTATTAACATCCTTAAGTGCTCTATATAATGGGTAAGACAAAAAGCAAATATTTATCAAACAGCTAACTCGTTCTCCAACCTGCAAGCCACTTGAGATAGTAGTAAAAAAAAAAAAAAAGAGAATAAATGTCACAGAGAGTTAAAATGTATTCATGTACATACTCATATTGCAGGTGACTGGAAATGATATTCCTCTTTGAATATAGTATCAGTACTATATTGAGATGAGGTATAACAGACCACAAATTATACACCTAACTTTGATTTAGGAAAATATCAATGTGAGCTACAATGGTGTACTATATACCATTTCCCACTAGAAAAACAATCCATGTTGTAAATGGAAACACAAACCCCAAACAGTGATAAAATAGGTAATGGCAATGGCAATACCAGATGCCAGCAATTAATTTTAATTCATAATTCCATTCCTATCCTCAATTACAGCTGCAAATAATATTATTTTTTATTGTTGAATATTGTGTAGATTATTTTTGTTTATTCATTAACTGGTCAATAAAATGTCACAAAATTTCAGAAAATACTCACCATGATGACCTGTTAAATTATTTATGACAATAGTTCTTAATTTGGTAAATGACAACTAATCGATTCATTGTAGCAGCTCCAGTTCTACATCAATTTTTCCTTTTACTTAATCTGACTGTGATTTTAGACAATAAAAAGTGAATTAACATTTGTGATATACTGGTAGAAATTAAAGAATGAATTTCAGTTCTAATTTCATTACAACCATACTCTGGGTCACGACTTTGAACATGTGATGAAACAACTGATAAAGCAAGGACGTATGTATGCAACTGTATTGTTGTCTTGTTAAAAATCTAAAATAAAATATTATAAAAAAGCAAGGACGATCCCATTAAATAAACCACTCTTTAGGTAACACAGTGGATGCATTACTAATATGTTGACAAGTTCTATGAAAATGTCTCCTCTAAACTGTAGAAGTGAAGAAATATTAGGAATATGCTGAATTGCACATAAGAAATATGGTAGTAAAGTTCATGGCATGTGTCATACATTTGTTCGTCTTAAATCATGACTATCAGTGAGGTTAGGTTAGGTGGTTTCTGCCAAGATAATGACTATTCAGGCCTGGCAGCCTCTAACCACTAAGAAATGGGTGTTAATCATCTGGGATATTTCATACATGGCAGTGTTATCAGCAAAGCGCAAAACTGACCAGCAAAATATTACTTACTAGAGGACACATTAATCCAGGATAATGAGAGAAACCGTTAATCCAGTGACTGCAATACATTCCTAGTTTAAACGATGTATTTACAATACGAATTATTCTTCAACATTTCTATAACAGGGGAAAACTTCCTAAATAAACTATAATGTAAATTCTAAATTGGTCGAAGGAGTGAAATGAGGTTAAAGGATTTAAGTTGGAAATAAATGTTTTGAACGAGTGATGTGTCTTACTACTTTGTTTATACTAGACAGGCCTTACCAGTACACATCAACGACCTGCTCAGCCATCATTACATTTCCTGTTTTGGATTTTTACACTACCATGGCTTTCCTTTAATGTATAATGATGCCAATTTTTACTAACTATAATGCACTATCAAAAGAACAGACATATAGCTTATTTGACTAAATTGAAGCTAAATGTGTATACAAGTAATGCTAATTGATGACTAGCTAGCTAACTAGCAAAGTTCACAAAACAGAATCCTTGACCCATAGATATTTGTCATACATTAATATCTCGACAAATATGGATATCGTACCACTCTATCACAATATAGTTTTCTTTATTTATTTGCCTACATATTAAAGTCAAACGTAACGTTATTAGCCGCTGTACTTTTACGTTTCGCATAATAACCTCCTAGCACTTGTTGCTTGCTACAGGCAAAGTTTTGGGCGTTGCTTTTTCTGTGATCTAGCTTCACCAAACTACACGGAAGTCCGGGTATGTCAGTCAACTTTGAGGAAGAAACAGGTGAAATGTTTTGAAACATCATGATAATATTAGATACTTACATTGTGAAATTGTATTTCTTCTAACGAGACGACTCCGCTGCTGTGTCTTGACTATAAGCTAATGCTAATGCTAATGTGTAAATCCGTAACAGTTACTGCCGTCGGTTGGCGTGCTGCCTTCGCTGTTACCGGAAATACAAAATCTACACAAAAATGTGAATGCAACTACAGCATTTCCATTTGGATTATTCATTTATTGCCTCGCGTGACTGTATGTGGCTGTAGCCTGTATCAGGATACGCTGGTGCATAGAATTCGGCTACATCGTTCACAGTATAAAATCTACATTTAAAATTCAATGTTTCTCTTTATAAATACTACAAAATGTATTTGCAAGATAAAAGTTGGCGTTTAGTTACTACGTGCTGTTTTATATTAAATATATATCCTATATACAGGCTCATGTTAATACAGCATGTCATATTTAGATTAGAATTCTCGCATTTATTTAGTAAAGGGGGAAAATTCATGCTCATCAGGAGCGTTTGAACGCAGCATTTAGGAGGCCGTAGTAGGCAGCCCCTCTGCATAACTTCAATTATTAACGTATTAAATAAGACTAAAGCAAACATTAAATGGAATGAAATACCCACTTTAAATATGGCAAGATATTACAATAGCTATTCAAACATAAGAGTGACGCCTCAAATGTTTGTATTTTTGTTCTTCATCACTCATGTTTCTGGTTCTGTGTCCAGGAAGAAAAGCATGGAGAAGGGACCATCAAAAGCCCGTGATCGTCATATGACATGGGAACAAAAACTGTATAAAAAAATGTAGGCTACTGCAGAAGTTATGGACATTCTTATTAATAGTATATGGTGAATAACAGAATCTTCTAGATTTAGGTCTGTCCTAGAACACAGAGGCCAAATATCTTAATGAGTGAGTTAAAATCTGAAACTATGACCATTTATATGTAATTTATGTGAAACAATAATATGGAAAGATGTTTTACTTGTGTTTTCAAAGAAAACAGGATGACTTAAAATGCTTTTCTCAGTTGATAAAATGAGATGTGGTTTAATGTGTTCTTCTTGGCATATAACTTGAGGCACTAAGGTATAGTGAACAAAACAAAAATCATTCATTAAATTTCTTTTTTAATTGTTAGGTAACTTGGAGCAATATAGTCACAATTAATTAATATGAGAACTGTTAACAGTAGTGTCATACGCATAATTCACCTATTGCTGTATGTTCAAAATACACAAGTACATTAGATACGACATAAGATAGAGAATCATAATCATGTTGATCATTTCCATGAGTGGTGTGGCTTCTCCCTTTGAAAGTCAAAACATGAATAAAATCTGTAGGCCAGTTTCACTCACAAGCATTATCTCCTTTCCTTTCATAAAGAATGGTCCAGTGTATCGTACGCCAAAGAAGATGCTTGGGGAATCACTCAAGGTCATTTCCTAAGCATTCAGAGGATTTGAACAGCTGTTATTTAATTATAAAACAAATGACAGATGATGTATGGGCAAAAAAAATTCCCTTTTGCAAGTTTAGTCCATGTATTCTCCAGATGGAGTGAAGATATCTCTATTCAGAGCGTACTGTACTGCACACATGTGGTCAAACTGTAAACCTGGTTTCTGTGTGAGTTTTTCTAAAATGGACCTATTGGTAAAAAAGGTTCTATCTCCAAATCAGGCCATTTTTTAAAGAAATAACAAGCAGTGGCCAAATAAGAATATTCAGGAGACTCTCATGCTGTGCCAGGAAGCAGAGCAGTTGGTGTGATACTAAAGTTAAGCTACCCCACCCTTCAGCCAGAATATTTGATCTCTTAGCTCAGACCTGCACTGATGTTCCATCAGTTTTGCTTCCAGTATTACAGATGCACATAGTAGCACCAGAAATATTAAGTGAACCTTATTTCAGATTTGAGTTTTAGGTATGTAAGATGAACACTACAAAGTGCTATGATGCACTCTGATCTGAAATAATATTCTGCCATAAGTGTCAGAATCTCAGAGATTCTTTTCTCAAAGCTGTTTGGAGTACTGATGTATTTTGGGTCAAGGATCAGACTGGCGAAAATGGCAAGTTGACAGGACCAATATTTTAGATATTAGTAGTTTTGGAGTACAATAGCCTTACAATCACGTTGAATCATAGAATCATCATTGAAGTTGGTTACCTCGCAACAGATAAGAAATAGGGCCACGTTGCCATGGTGTCAAATTTCATGTGTAGAAACAGACATGCCAGCTGAGAGGTTATTCAACTGAAAATGTCAATGGAATTTACCAAGAAAGTAAAGAAAGTAAAGGAATGAACTGTATCAGAGGATCTAGAACCCATGGTTCCCCATGGGTCAAACGTGCTAGTTATTATTATTATTATTATTATTATTATTATTATTATTACTTTTATTTATTTATTTATTTATTTATTTATTTATTTTTTGAGCCCATGTGTTTCCAACTTGTGCTTTTTCTAGTCCTGTCTTTGAAATATTAACTCATTAACACATTTGACTAGGAAAAGTAAAATGTTTGTAATACTGAATACACAGTGAAATTCAATATTTTTCATGTTGTTCTAAGATATTTCATATAGAAATTTTCCATCTTAATTAAGATGAAGTTATCATGGGTTTGTCAAATATATGGTTTAATATAATACATTGAAATTGCCCTTTTGTAGGATGTTGATTTATATTCTTCTATAACCATCATTATTG
>JAPQRQ010000022.1:22087425-22104520 GCA_037367365.1 Apogon talboti
ATAATTTGTCATACATTTTGTATGATCTTTTCTTGTCATAACCTGGTCTGTAATAAAGTCTGCATGTTTGATTGATTGATTCATTGGTTATAGTTGCCCAGTTACAATCTTACCATGCAACCTATCACTCAATGTAAAATACATGCAAATATTTGAGTTATAGCACTGACAACTTTTCTCCTTAAAACATCAGGTCAAAGTACCATTCTTATAATCTTTAAGTGGTATATCAGCCTGTATCAGTTCACTTTGTAACTGTCCTATACCTGCTTTTGGCAAGAAAACACAGTAAAGCAAGGGTTTGTGCTGTCAATTGCTGCAAACTCTTTCACAAGCATTGGCGCTGGAACAGGGGGGCCAGGGGCCACCTTACAGGCTTGACCCCGACGCCTGGTTCCACCAGTGGCACATCACCATTATTAATAGCCAGGACCCGACTGTGCTGAGAGGCTGTGACTGAGAGACGTGTCTCTCTCTCTCTCTCTCTCTCTCTCTCTCTTCCCTCTCTTGCAGTGGAGACAGAACAGGATGGGTTCTAGTGCTGCTCCCTCCGCCGCTGTATACGCCGTGTGCGTCGTGTGCATCATGTTTTCTAATTTATTTGATCTGCTCATTTTTCTTGCTAAGGATCTCCTTCATGTATGCTGGCTGCAGTTTGCTGGTGGAACTTCTTCTCCAGCTTCTTCTCTGCCAAGGCCAGCTGCTCCTGCACTCGAAGCAGCTCATGTTTGGTAGAGATCAGGTTCTCCTAATCGTTTTCTTTACTCACCATCTCCCACGTAAGAGGACTGGGTTACAGTGCAAGTTTTTTTCAGAGATCACGTGACACTTCATCACCGCTGTGCCACAGCACATGGTCTCGTGCCAGTATGAACTATATTATGACTTTCTGGGAATTCAATTTTTTGTGGTCAGAAACAGCAGCATTTATAAAGCACCTGGTTTAACCAATAATCGTTGTTCCTATTAAATAACATGAATAACAAGTATAAGGTGAAAAGTAGCCACTATAGTTTGTGTGTTTTGAGCACCACCGATAAGTGAACGGCCGCTGTTCTTTCATTGCCACAGCGGCGATGTTAAACAGCGGCGATGAGAGAGCGACATACAGAGAGAAGCTATTTATTTCACTAATTACACACTTAACCACTGATAAACAACAACAGAGAAATACCTATCCACCCCTCTGTGTGGAAAAAGAGCATCTTCATATTCATGAGTGCTGCAGTTCATTACATAAATTCTTATTTGTGTTTTCAAAAGACAGACTCTTGTAGCAAAGGCTACTTTTCCACTTGACCTGATAATTATGATTAAAAATATGCACCAACATTAGGCTACAGTGTTACAAAATTATATTTGTCTGACAGTCATTCAATTCAACAACCTGCACGGGCCCCCCACCCCTAAAATGAATCCGGTGCCGCTGTTCACAAGCATTACTTCATCACAAACTTAAAAGCCTTTAAGATGTGTTCCAAATTCAACATCATTATCCATACTTTACTGGCTGAAAGATGTTGCCAGAGGCATAAAAACTGGCCCCAGGTTCTGACCTTGCTTCTAATTTCATCATTTATTTTCTTTGACTCTGAACTTTGTTTCTTATGGGAGTGGGTGGTTTTGCTGACAATGCTCACTTCACAAAAAGCTTCAGTCATTCAGTTCACTGTTGTGTTATGAGTTCACATGCATACAAAGGGGCCCTGCTGCGTTACTTCCTGTTTACAATTAGGTCAGACTCAGGCAGGAACAAGGTTCTGGGAGCAGACAGGTGTCAATATCAGCAGATTCGAGGCCACTGTGACTCACTACTCACTCTAGTGGTTCAAAGTGGTATTACAACTCAGTGCAGATACGTATAAAAGCAATTAATGCACTGACATCCTTGACTTAACTTCAAAACTGATTTTCTTACACGCTCTGATGTCAATGTCAAGTAATATTAGAATAGTTTAACATAAAATTTTCAAATATCTCCTTTAGCTGACAATGTAGTGAATTCCCACCAGGGGGATCGATAAAGTCCATTTGCATCTGTATCTGCATTGTTTATTTGTTTGTAGTTAGTGTAAGCTTGCAAAATAACCCAATATTGTAAAACTATGGTAAAATCAGACAGTAAATCTTAAAAATTGGTCACGGCTTTACACTCAAAGACTGATTACAGTGTATATTATTTTTCATTATCTAACAAATGCCTCTTTTAAAATGTTAGGGGCAGGTGAATGTGCATGCCATTGCCTTTATTTAAAAGTTAACAGGAAGGAGAGAGAAAGAAATGACAAACAGAAACAGTCATCTGGATCAGGAATCGGACCGATCATGGGTGGTGTTTTTAAATCTTCAGCTCCAACCCTTTTTCGGTCACTTACTGTACAGTGAAACAATACAAAACTCAAGGTAAAAATATGTATATTTTTAGAAAGTGTTCTTATAATGAACTGCCGATATGTCCAGGGCATACTCTGCCTTCACCTGATGGAAACTGGAAAGGCTCCAGCTCCAACATGACCCTCAAGAGGATTAAACAATTACAGCCAATGGATGGATAGATTTTTCTATCAACATTCTTAGTCTTTTTACAACAGAAGAGGAAAATTTACATGGAGATTAATCATGACAAAAACCCTAATTTCATACAACCACAAAGGTTGCTATTCCTCTAGATGATTATGCATCACAGGTTATACCAATAGCATACATATATATATAGTTAACTAGTAGTTGTAATCGTGATGGTTCCGTTAATATGCATTTTAACAAAGCTAGTCTTGTCCTTGATACTAGAATGCTTTTGGGAAACTCAAGCTGCCCTTAATCCAACAACAACATTGTGCTGTCCTCCTCCCTGGCTACATCCCAGATCCGTCATCCATCGCGGGATCCCATCCAGCGTTCTGCTACAAGACACAAGCAGTCATAAAGTTAAGTTAAAGTTCAAATCACTGCATCTTAACTTTCATTAATTTGAAAGCGGCGCAAAGAAGACAGAGTCCAACACAAGAATAACAACTTACATTTGCTCTCTGACCAGCATGTCCATAATTCAGCACATTCGAATTCACATCCTGAAAATAAGTTGTTATATTTTTATTTGTTAGGCTGCATAACTATACTACTACATAGGTCTAATTAATATGCTTATGTTTTCAGTTGTGCTGCTGAGTTGTGACTAGTTGTGCCCACATTTGGTAACAAAGATAACTAAATGTCCTACTCTCCAACAAACATCCTTAGTTGATAACATTCCACTTCTCTGCTGGCTTTTATGCTTGCCATCTGATATTTGCAGGAGGTGCATTAAGTAACAAAGTCAATGCTAATGGCCTGCCTTCACTCTGTCTTCAAGTTGCAGGCCTGGTATGTAGGAACACAGTAATGGTAAACGCCTCAGTGACTTGCTTGATTGAGTTACACCTTATCCCTGTCCAACAGAGGAGTGCTTCTCAAATCTGAAGTCCAGTTAAGGCATGGTCTTTATTCATGATGGCCAGATTCACGTAGACAGAATCATCCTCTGTCCAGGAACTAAAGATGCACAAACGGAGCCAGGACAGAACTATAGCTGCTGACATTTACACAAGCAGAATGTGCCAACTGGAACTGAATGAATATTGAGTAGAGTGAATCATGTCAGATAATGAAGCTTTTGATATATCATTCATTGCTTTAAGAAAAAGCTTGACTTCACTATACTAAGGTTAAAAAAAGTTGGCCAAGACTAATTTCATGATGCATAAAGGTATATAACTCATTAATACTATCTATGAAATTTCGTGTCATTGCAGCAGATGCAGAATCTATCAATATACAACAGGTGTTAATTGTAAAACCATCTGTAATGTCTGTTCCAGGTGCATTTTTGGTGAGAAGATAAAGAAATAGAATTGTGTTATATACTAAATAATGACATAAAACTTACATATCCTGGATTTTCATTTATCATTTCTTCCGCCTCGCTGATCTCTGTGCTGCAGCCTCCAGGAAAACACTCTGCATCACGCTTCTCCCTTATTTTCTGAAGGAACTCAGATGCTGATGATTTTTTCAGCAGTGCTATAATGCAAATAAATGACACAAAAATCAATTTCCCATAGCTCATTTTGTCTCACCTTATAAGTAGTGGTGGACGCACCTCCTTCACAGATGAAATTGATCATGAGCACCCCAGTCAGGAGAGTTACAGCCATGTCCTTGTGCAGACTCTTCATCCCTCACACCATGGAATGGTGGTGCCCTTTCAGGTACCGGAACTTTGTGTTTGTCACCTGAGAAACCCCCACGCCCACAACTGTCCCAGTAGCATTTTCATGAGGACAGCAGGCATTTAATGTATTTGTACAATTCAGTTGGAGGGGAATAAATGTAGGAGAGACACTGAATTCATCAAGGAAGAGAAATAAAATCTACCTCTAAATACATAAAGTACCCACATATGCACCAATATGTATACTGAAAACATAGACACTGCTTGAAATTCATTAAGATATTAATTAAACAGCTTTTAATTTGAAAAATTCCACAACAACAATCAACAACAAGTCCTGTAAAGTTGCTAAAAATTTTAGCCAATTTGAGTATAATGAAATAAATGCAACCTGTTTTCTGTTTTACTGACATTTAACAACTGGTATTTTTTATGAGAAAGAAAGGTAGAAAGAAACAATGCTGGTTCCCCCCCCCCCCCGTATTATAAAAAGGAAAAAGTTTTAAATCATTTAGTCCAGTATCAAAGTTTGTCTGAAATGACTTGATTTGTTTCTGGTACTTTTTTTTTTTTTTTTTTACAGTGAAAATAGACACGAGTGCACAGGCCTACTAACCTACTTAACTGACTATGTAATGAAAACACTTCTTTCTCTTTTTGCATTTGGTATGAGATTTATAACAAAACAGAACAGACTATTCCAAATACCCACACCCATAACTACACTCAAGAGGACAGGAGGAGGCATTTTTGTGCAGTGAGGAAGGAATACATGAGCAACACATGAGCAAGTAATGATGATTTAGCTTGACTTTTGCTGTGCATCTTCTTTGTTGGTCTGTTAATATCTGGATATGTGTAGATTTCTTATTACTATTTTATATTATGTATTCTTATATTCATATTTTATCACCTTAATTCCATGTATGCTCACTGAACCATAATTACTGTTGAGACACATGAATTTCTCCACAATCCATAAAATCTTTTCTTTTCTTTTCTTTCCTTTTCTTTTCTTTTCTATATTTTAAAGTTTTACTGAAATGATTTTAGGCAATTTTGTTATCGAGTGTACTTTTCAGAGGAAAAATAAATCACATTTGTTTTGGTTGTGAGATCTTACCTCATGCAGGCCTACTACATTAACTTCCCCACTAATAGGTGACAAATGAAAATGTAATGAATATTAACACATGCTTGAGACTTTCCTATAGTAGCTTTGTCATTAATTACACGTCAAACACGGCAAAACTGTAATCTTATTTTGTTGTACTCTCTCCTATAACCATGTGTTGTGGTCTGCTATTTCACCAAACACCTATGACCCAATTATAAACGTGACAGTAGTTGATGAAAAAGATCGAGCCAGCCAGGAGTCGAACCTAGAATCTTCTGATCCGTAGTCAGACGCGTTATCCATTGCGCCACTGGCCCTACGTCACATCACCGTCACAAAAAACATCAAATCCCTATTCTCAGGCCCGACTAAGTACGCCACCTATAGGTCTAAGCATGTATAAGTTACCGGTTCGATTCCCAGTCAAAATTAGGACACAACCGTAGACTTTATAAAACACGGACACAGTTTGTTTTACTATTTTTTTTTGTTTTAAAAAAAAATATATTTAAGTGTAACTGGGCGCAACAGGCAGCTTTGCCCACAACTATTTTGGTAAACCTTCCAAATTATTTTTTTTGTCTTTCTGAAATGATTTATCACCTTTTTTTTTTTTTTTAATATTTCCCTCTATATTTAGCTTTTTCAGCGAAAATCAGGTATTTCCCTATATTTAATTAACAGATCATATAGAGATGAATCATAAAAGCTCAGAGTAAATTCAAACGTTATTAAATCATACCAGAAAAAAATGAGGAAAAGAAAATTTTTTCAACAAAACCATCATTAACTGAACATCAAAACAAGTGTCTATAACCACTGTCATTTGTCAAATTACATGGGTTTTACTGGTGAGTCAGTGTTCCACGTTCACCACGGAGCCTCTGAATGTCCAAAGGGCTCATATGTGAGGACCATGAAAAGATGAGAAACTGCATTTTACTTCAATTATTTACATGTATTGATAGAATTAGTGGATCCACAGTTATTAAACATTTTAGACGAGTTTGGTTTGTTTGGGTCTTTATAGGTTAAAATAAATTAATGGAACATTTTTAAGAGTATTGAGTGCTCCACCAAAGAAACACTACCCTGTTGAAGTTCCAGAGAAATGTCCTCTGGGAAATTCTGAACAGCCGCAAGAAAGTTACATTTCACCACTAGAGGGCGTCACTGACCTTCTTTGTAAAGTCCGACTAACTTCTTCTCTTGAGTGTTTTGTTTGCTTCTCTAAAGTTTACCACTGTTTATCTGCAGCATCGCTTCCACCCTCCCTAACATCCTTAAAGATAGGGATTTACTTTTATTTTCATTTCGACACAGTCTTGGTTTGCAGGTGGTTTCATCTGAAAGGTGAGGGGTGAGGTTTTTGCAGGGGGATGCTGGGATGGATGGGCTGATCCCTGATCACAGGTAGTGTGGCTGGAGGAGGGAGCAGGGACCACGGAGAGACAGACCTACACTGACTATTTGGGGTGTTTTTTTTTGTTGTTTTTTTTTTTTGGTTGAAACACTTTACATTTTTTACTACCTCAGTTTTTGATGTCAACTGGAAGCATGGAGTGAAATCCCTGCAGTTTCTTCGTGAATTCATCCATCATCCATCACCATCATCCATCCATCCATCCATCCATCCATCGTGCGCCTCGGTGCTTCTCACTGACCCACTCACCGCCTTCTCGTCGTCGTCGGATCATGTGGATTATTTTGCCGTTTCTCCTGGCACTGACCGGTCCTGGTGGGTGCGGTGGATGCCAGCTGCCCCACGACTGGAGACCGCAGACAGAAGCGTGCCGCGCGGAGCTGGCGGAGATCATCGTCTTTGCAAAGGTGTTGGCTTTGCACAAAGAGTCGTACAACGTGTACAACTACCTGCCGTGGCAGCACGACACAGACCTGCTGTTCTCCGCGGAGATCGAGCTGCTGTGCGACCAGGCGTGGGGTAGCATGCTGGAAGTCCCCGCGGGCTCCAGGTTTAATGTCACCGGTCTGGGATACTTCCCCTGCTTCTCATACAGTGTCACCAAAAACAACAGCTACTACTTCTTTCTGAGGTGAGAAAGTCCCCCCTGCTTTTTTCCTATATTGTCACACATGCTTAAAGTTTCACTGGCCCTCATTATTTTGCAGCCAGACACACCACATTCAATCACTATTAATCACAGTTTTAATTTTAAGATGCCATCAGTTTCTAGAAGATAATCATATTAAAATCGAATAGAGCTGTCCATCATCACATCTTTACCTTTCACTCCTGATCTCATTGAGAACTCACACCTATTAAGGTTTAATGTCCTCCTGAGACCCAATAATGTATTTTTGTCCTCTGTAGTGGACAACAGTTTCACAGCTTTACTTAAAATTAAAAAAAAAACTGTCCACTGCAAAGGACATTCCATAAAAAAATAAAAAAGAGATGTATCTGAAAAAACGGTTGCATCTTGCTGTTTCCAATCAAAAGAATTATGTAATGTAACTTTTACTTACTGGGTCTCAGGAGGATGTTACTGTAGGAATGTGTTTTAGAAATATGGTGTTTTATAGAATATTGTGGTTCTGTGCAACCTTTAAGGTAATCAGAACTAACTCAATGATTGCCTTTAATTAATGCAGTCGTTAATGTAAAACATATGAGCTAACGCTGTTAATGCATTGTACAGCTTTGTGAGAGTATTGTATAAAGTCTGTGGTTCAAGTTTCTCCTCTGCCTTAAACCAGTCCAGTGCTCTGTAGACCTCTGCAGCAATCTGTCATGAACAGAGGGAAAGACTAGGGTGGGATTCAGTTAGTTGTCAGCAAGTAAGAAAGCATTTGCAGCAGAAAAAAAAGGGCACTGTCATTATTCACACATGCTCTTGATCAGAACCTGCACATGATCCGATATTGATTTTAGGTTAATAACGCATTTAATACATTGCCAAACTTTCCTCTCCGGTTTCAAAAAAGTACGTGGCAGGTTAATTCCTAAATGTCTGTGTTGGACAGAAACAACACTATTACTCAGGAAACCTATTGCATTCCAGCCAGGGTAATTACAGAGCCAGACTTTTCCCAACAGCTTGAAGGTAAACCTACAAAGCGCTTTTACTCGAGAGAGTTATCTGCCCACCAGTGGTCGTTAAGACCACCTTTTGTTTGCCCAGAGCTGCTGTAGTACACCAGCATGCTGCTCTACAAAGGGAACATGTGGTGACAGGCCTCACTTATATCTGTCTCCCATTTCTGCTTTTTAAATCAAACAGATAAAAGTGCAGATATATTCATTGGGGGGGGGCAATGAAGAACATTCCTGAAATCTAATGTTTGACTGTCCCTCATGAGGGTCTGCAGCAGGAACAATAGACTATTTTTCTTTTTTTCATAAATGACAAACACATCAAATGAACGGGATCACATTCAACTGTGTGATCATGTTATGCTCTGTATGATTTCACTGATTTCAATTAATCACACCTCAGGGGACGACTTTGCTGGCCCTTGCTGTAATGGTGTAAACATCCGAGACTTCTAACCAGCCAGGGAACCGCTATTGGAAACTTCCTGAGGCTAGTCACAACAAAGCTCTGCTAAATGGCAGACCGGATGATGATTAAGAAACAATGATTATTTCACTAAACCAAATCAGTGGTGTTTTGTGGTGTTTATCAGGGATGTAATGAAGAAAGCAACCCTCCTGAAATGTTTACCCACATTTTCCTTTGCAACATCTCTTTTGATGTCAGCTCTTATGGGAAACAAAACGTAGTTACCTTGGGTACGAAATGAGGATTAATGACTGTTATCCTGCTGTATCTACCAAGGAGGTCTATGATGGTGTCTGTTACCTAATAATTACAACAGTTCATTTGAGTTCATTTTCTTTTTTCTTATTAGTGTCTTACCTCATGCATGGAAAAAGAGTTAAGCCAACTTTTTGTAGATAAAAATGTGTGTCCTGTATCTGTGTTCCCATAGCCTTCAGTCAGTCTGATCATCACATCGACCTCATATGATCCTCAGAACCGCCTCCACACCAATGGCTGAAAGTGTGTTTTTCTTACTTTAATGGTGCCTCTTAGCACTGAGCAATACATGGAGTTAATTTGATTACAAGGACTTTAGCTTTCTGAAAATTGTACAAAAACGCTTCAAAATAAAAGATTATTCCTCTGGAGACAAAAATTCAACATCCCAGTTTGTGTCTCGTAATGTATTCATTGTCAGTATGTTTCTCCATTCATATACAAAGTATAGTTTTGCTAAAGAATACAGTTTTTCAGGGCTATATTTTGTCATACATTCATATAAATGGTAAAAAAAAGAATAAAACATTGAAAAAATGTTTTAAAAAATCTAGATTAAATTCTCCTTTTGGCCATTTCACCCAGCCCTGTTCCTAACTGTTCTATTGCTTTTGACAATAAACCTTTTTCTTCCAAATTTGAGTCGTCCTTGGTCATTGGTAAGACATCAAGTGACTATTGAGCCTGAAAATTGTTGTGGTACTAAATTGTTTTCGTAGCCAAATGTTTTGAGGAAAAGGAACTGAAATCTGAGTTGAATTCAGTGGTGGATTTGTTTCAAAACAAATGTGGCTCAAAATAAAGATTTCCATGCTTTCATGATTATTATTTTTGCCAATGCATCCACAGATCTAAAAAGTAATTCAGTGCATTAAACTTTGCGAAACTTTCAAGACTACAACCTCCAAATTACTGTGGTTCTTAACATTTTTGTACAGTTTATTCTTAAGTTTTCTTATTGTGTTTCTAAAACCCTCATTGATTTAGTGGATGAGGCATATTTGTTACATCACCCAAAGACTCATACAAACTGCATGGTACTGTTCAGTTCCCATCCGTCCATTAAAATAAATGAGTTAATTCTGCCCTGTGGTCTTCGCTCTTTGAGTCGTAAACCTTAATAAGATCAATGGTGCAGATTTTTAAAGGCAGCCGTGCTGTGCCTGCTTCACAAAACGCCAAGCGCTGAAAACGTATGAGCTGGCCAAAAGTGAAAAGTTCTCATCGGAGTCTCCAGTGGACGTCCATTTCCTGTCATAAAAACCCCAACAACATTGTCTCGGACTAAAATAGTCTTTCCAATCAATCATGAGTATAAGTTCCCCGGACAGGACAAATCAGAGCCCAGTGTAGAGAAAAATGCAATGATAGATCTCCCACAGGACCTTTAAATGAGACAGATTGAGTGTTATGCTTGAGCCATATGTTCACTGGGAAAACTTCAGCCTATATCTCACTCCTTCAAGACTTTCAACTCCACTGTGAAGAAAAAGTAACTGAATACTGACGCTCAAGGAAGAAGAGACTGTGTGGTTTTTGTTTTTTTGTTTTGGAGAGTAGAATTGGTGAAGTGGCTCCCATTAAGGTTTTGGAAACATTGTGAATCTGAAGAGGAGTTGGATGTCTCTGTATAATGTAGTATTCTTGGTATTTATTATTCCTCTGTCACTGTAGAGGCCGATGACCTCCTGGACACAGCGCTTACATCTAACCTCCGACCTTCTCTGTTGAAGCAAAACATCAACTTTCGTCCTGCTTTCTCAACATAAACACAAACACACACACACACACACACACACACACACACACACACACACACACACACACACACACACACACACACACACCTACACATTCCGTCTGTGATAGCGACAACCAGACTTTTGATGTCCCTCGAGGGATATGAGATGGGTTCCAGATGTATGGAAACCCACTGGTTCAAGACTTCCTCCCTCACACACTTTACATCATAGGAAAAGATATGAAACAGTCGCAGTAAATCCCTTGGGCTTGTATTTTTCTGGCTTGATTCCTCCACACAGAGCTTGAATTTGCATAAAAAAAAGGTCAAGGTCTGTGAACAATTGTGTATCTTTGTATTTTTGCAGGGTTTTCTTTTACTGTTGACAGATGCCTGTCAACTTTACAGACTGTGGTTTCTAAAGACAGTGAACAGCGTCTGCGTTGATGATGCTGCAGAGAACGAGTTTGTTTGATTAACTTAGTGTCCTCCTGGTAAGGGTTAGGGAATATATAATTAATTTGTGCTAAAATTGCAAAAATTTTAGCAAAAAATGATAATTAATTCAATAATTATGAATTTTTGCAGTGAACGAAGTATTCAGATCCTTTAATGAAGTAAAAGTACTAACAAAACACTTTGAAAATGTCCATCTTTAGTTAACACTTTAGAATAAGTATTAACATCAAAATATACTGAAAGAATGAAAAGTAAAAGTTGTGTGCATTGCCCATTGATAATATATTATGATTGATAATAGGGAATATATGATTGTAGGATGTTTTTGGATTAATTTTAATGCTCCATCAATGTGTATGGTGCATTTTACTTTTGCATTTTAAATATGAAGACAGATGCCCTGATGTTGTTTCATGCTGTTATAGAAAAGGGAAGCCACTTTTCCAAGCTCCCACGTTGGAGTCGAACAGTAGTAACGCATCCACGTCCATATTACAGAATCTGATCAGCTATTGGTAATTACAGCTATCAATTACTGTATGTATTTGTGAGAAAAGGCTTGTGATTTGACAAAACTACTCACCAGACCACTTGAATTATGAAATGAAAGGTACTAATGGAAGTTTTGCTCATTAACATGAAAAAACTCTGAAACACTGCAGCTTTAATCCTTTGGTTTATCACAAACATTCAGTATCAACACATGTGGAGATACATCCCACCCACTAATATTTCACTGGACCACCAATAGCATTGGTTACAGCAGACATCGTTTTGATAAGCTTATGCAACGTCACCGGTGACCAATCCATATGTATCCATCACTCTGGAACAGGGTCAGTCTGGACTCATCAGATCACATGACCTTTTCCCATAGTTCCACAGTTAAGTCTTTATGGTTTCTATCAAGTTAACGGTTGTTTGTTAAGTGAGAATCTACTCACTGCATCAGTTTGGGTTAAAGAACTTGATGCAGCTGAAGCATATTAATCACTGCAGTAAATATTCAATGGAAAGATCGTTCCAATTGTCTTAGATGAATAAAGGCGTGGGCTTTTGAATGTCTCTTTTATTTGGCCAGGCTGAGTATGGGTATATTTGTTTTTCAAGCTAAACCTGTAAATTTACCTATATCATAGCACTTCAGGGGTGAGGTGGGGTTATTGATGTCAATGACTTGAAGTGCTGTAATCAATGCTAACTTCAGATTAAAACAAATTAAAAACCGTGTAACAAAGACGAACAGGTAAGGGATTGTTCAGCCTACAGCTATCACTTACGGTGTGCATTAAAAAAATAAAAATAAACATAAAAAGGTCAATAAACGTTGTCATACACACCCATTAACCTAAATTCACATAAACACAATAACTCCCCTGAACCCCTGCACATAAAACAGAACATAACACAGCAAAATGTCCAATACCCACAATGCAATGCGGCAAGCAAACCACAATATAATGAATGATTTTTCTTGTATAGTGCTTCTTCCTTGATTATTTGAATAATTATTTTGTAGTTCCATTTTTGTAAGGCAGCTTTAGCTCTTCCTACTGGATGGGAAGGAGATGAAAAATTATACTTATTATTATATAAAATTATAATTCAAAGTATATAAAGTGGCCAGACAAATATAGTGGAATAAAAACTAATGTGTGTTTTTTTTTTAATGTTGTAAAAGCATTAAAAAAACAGAATGCCCAAATGACAGTATCAAATTAAATCAAATTTTATTTATCATAACAAAAGTTATCTCATGACACTTTACATGTAGAGCTGGTCGAAACCAGACTCTCAAGCCAATTTACAAACACCCAACAAAATCCTCCAATACTTGATTCATACTTGTGATGACGACTGTCTCATATCTTCCTCTTGTTCCTCAAAGGATGGATGAAAACTACAATATCGTCCCTCATGGAGTCAACTTCCAGGATGCCATCTTTCCAGACACTGCAGAGAACCACCGCATGTTCGCCAGTCTCTTCCAGTTTTCCAACTGCACACCTGGCACTCAGGTCCACAGCTACACCCCGGAGTGGGAGGCTCAGGAGGACAGCCGGGTACGTGGATCCACCGCCGTTGTCTATGTCAACTCAGTTGGTGAAAACCTTTAATTTGCGTGGTGCAGACCGGAGTTTACCCTGTATGAGTCTGCAGCATTGCCCGAAGTACTGTGCTGAACACATTAAGGATTCAACATAACATCCTGTTGTTTTCAAAGCAGTAGTATGCAAGAAGCATGCAAGTTAAATATGTTCTTAATGCACTGCAAACCAAAAACACATTTCTTGAGGTTTGGTCAGACAAAGAACTTACTATGTTTAAAGGAAAATCCCTTTAAAAACATTTTGCCAGCTCTTGGCTCGGGTAAACTGTTTTGTTGTTTGATGCTGTTGGAGTAGTTTCTTAAATGAAAAGAGGAGAGCCCTAATGAAGTAGCACATGACATCATGTGGTGGCTGGTCTGCTTCAACTCCAATGGTCTTTGATAGATGTGATAAGTATTTTACACAGGTTTGGGTTTCAGTCTCCCACAGTTAAATAGCAAATGCTGTTTTACACGGATATTCAGAGAAAGTGTGACATTGGAGTAATAGACTAAAGCTGAAACCAGAAAACATGATACGCAGGATTTCAACTAAAGATGATAATTGTACCTTTTTTTCTTTAAATGGAAAAACTAACTTGCCCCGGACTTATATAACAAATGGTTTAATGCAACAATTTCAGGTCTGTCCTCTGGAGGACGTAAAAGGTATTTATGGAAATGAAGATAATCACTGACTAAAGTAGAACCAGAGAAAGTTAATACACCATAAAAGTAAATTACAACTCAGAAAAAAAGTTCTAGGATTACACTCAGGACACTGAAGATTGATGATATAACAGTGCAAGAGAAGGTCACTACTGTAGGTGTATATGCAGATGATATTTTATAATGTCTTGATTAGTGTGTTTATGTTCCGGTTGACATCACGAGTGTCATGTTTTAAAGTCATCATAGCTTATTTGCACCTGAATCTGTCTAACAAACACGACACCTGGTCTCCTGGACTCTGAAGGTCTCCTGCTTTTCCTCCCAGAGTCTGTGTGTCAGTATATAAATGGTTTCCAGTCACTCACCACTAGCTTATCCCCTTTAATGAATCTAAACCTTTGGCATAATCCCTCTGATTTAGGTCAGTCTTCTTCTGTCTGTTTCCAATCATTTGCTGACTACTCATAAAAGCAGAATCTGCCATGGATAAAGAAAATGAAAACATGGTTTATATTTCCATTAACAGCAACCTTCTGGGTCAGGACTGTGATTATAATTACAGAGTGACATTTAGATATCAGTGCAGCTTTCTTACATCATTCTTGTGATTAGATTTCCCCTTAGGAAAATAAAAACAGACTTTGTTTTTACTGGTTCTGCACATGGTTTAGAAAACTGACCTGAAGTCACATCAGATCAGATCATGCTATACAAATCGCACAATCCAGTGTCTACCAAAGTAAATCAAAAGGCAGACATTCATCTTAAGTTTGGACACCAGCGAGTACCAGCAATGAAAACACTATTTTAATAAGCAGGGTTTTATGTTCCTAATATAAATGCAGAAATATTAACTTTTGAAGGCCTGATGTCCAGACCGTAAAAAGGCACAGGACACATAGACATCAGGAAATGGAATTCACCAGAACAAAAAGTCCATGGAATATGAATATTTCATGGACTTTTTGTTTTTCGGATCAAATCAGGTAAAATACCTAATTAAAGGTGTACCACAAGGAACCATTTGTTAGCCTACAGACAAATGTGCAGACTCATAAGTACATAGGGAGCTGAAGGTCCACCCTTTCTGGTTGTGTCCCATGAGACCAACTTTGGAAAAACGTTGCATTACAATCAATGGCAAGAGTCAGTCATTTTTTGATCCCCTGTGCCACCATTTACACATACGGTGTTTGTCGGTTTTAAAGGTAAATTTACGTCATGAAAATGGCAGTTTATGGTAAAACAGTTGATGAATCAGACTGTGAAAATACATAAATAGAAAGACTACACACCAGAAAGTCATCCCATGTCTCTTTCTGTGATCTTTTCAGAATTCCTGAAGATGTCTTTGCAACATAAGACTATAGTGATTTTCACTTTTTTTTAAATACTTTTTCACCTGACACTCAAAGATTGAAATTAAATATGCCAAACAGCACTTTTTGTCGTTGTTGATGTGTGCCATGTGCAACAAGAAATACAGTCCATTGAGCTGTTCACCATAAAACTAGATTTCCTTTACTATCTTTGCTTTAACTGTGACTTTCTTATCTCATAAAATATTTTTTTCAATTTAACACACATCATATGTCTAAATGGAGGCCTAATTCAAATTGGACCAAAAAGTTATTTGACTCTAACCCCATTAGGTCCAATGGAATGGGTGGGACTTCAGCTCTCTATTGTAGCAGTATTTATTATTCCTGTGGTCATTCTCTCAGACTTAATAAAATATATTTCACCACTGTTTTTATAGCCTGAGTAGTTCCCCTCATGAGACCTATAAATTAACCTGAAACATCAATGTTGCGTTCCTTTAGCATTAAATTAGTGCATAATGCAAACTAAAACAACATGTTCATATTCTTGAGGTCTGCACATGTTTCATGTAGATGACATTTTCATTCACACACAAACAATGAATATATTGAGTCTTATTGTAAAACTGTTACATAGGTTTAACATTTTATGCCAATTCACCTTGTGTCTGCCTTTTACCTTACGTACAATAACTTAAGCATTTACCACAGAATATTATATGATGAAATTAGGTTAAATGGTTAAGGTTAACTCACATTATTAACCCTGTAGGGACAGTTGGTCTCTTTTACCCTTCCTAAAACACACAGTCCCTAGCATTAGCAATTACCACTATCATTCATCACATTAGGAGCAGTGAGCTGCCATTGAAGTTGCTCAGGAACCAACTCCAGGCCTTTGTCACTACCTTGGTCTTGGTCAGTTGACCTACATATACCTGCTTTTGATACTGAGGACCCAGAGGACCTGCAGGAAGTGTACTCAACACAGAAAGACCCTGGACTTAATGGGAATCCAACACATAACCCACTAGCGGTGAGCTGGAAATGTGTGTGATGTTGCCCAAAATTAGATTTGATTTTTTTCAGTGTGCACGATTCACAATGTTTTCTTTTATAAAGCAATACAGTGTCCAGAAAGTCACACAATCCAATATTTAATTGGAGCACTTTTTGCTTTGATTATGATGCACATTCACAGTGGCAAGATTTTGATGTGTTTCAGCAAAGCAACAGCATTCTAGCAAGAGTTGCATTATGTTTTTGCAAAGATCTTGATTTGATAATGGGAGTTGGATCACAGTGTAAAGTCTTCTCCAGTACATCCTAAACGTTACCAGTGGGGTTAGGATCTGGATACTGTGGTGGCCAATCTATGAGTGAAAATAGTGTCTCATGCTCCTTGAATCACTCTGGAACAGGGTCAATGTGGACTCATCAGACCAAATGACCTTTTTCCAATGAAACACAGTCCAATCTTTAGTTTCTCAAACAAATCAAAGCCTTTCACAATAAGTGTTTTTCCTAAGGCTACATAATCCCAATCCCTTGAGTTCTCTTCACATTGTGTGTTGAAAAGCACTCACTTTAATTTTATCTCTCTCTCTCTCTCTCTCTCTCTCTCTCTATATATATATATATATATATATATATATATATATGTGTGTGTGTGTGTGTGTGTGTGTGTGTGTGTGTGTGTGTGT
>JAPQRQ010000022.1:22117410-22127991 GCA_037367365.1 Apogon talboti
TTATTATTATTATTATTATTATTATTATTATTATTATTATTATTATTATTATTATTATTATTATTATTATTATTGTTTTAGCTTAGGTAGCTTCACTTTCTGTTCCAAGATTACTTTATCCTGGTGCAAAGACAACACATTTACATAATAGTTTTAAATAGATTTTCAAGGTAATGGCCGTTAATTTGCTGCAGAAATGCTGGATATTATATCAACTTTTTTTGACTGGAAGAGAGCGAATGGAAAAAAGGGGAAGCTAAACAGTCATATGAACACTGTCCTTACTGTACCTACATATGCTGAAGGACATAAACGTCCTGAAAGCCATGACTGATAGAGGCACAATAGACTCCTGCTGACAGATCGGAGTGTGTATAATTTCTCTGTCACTGCACACACATTTCACTTCAAACCTTTACTCAACACTTGAACATATAGGTAAAACCTTAAATAATGAAGGTTTATGGGGAAAGGTTTTGGTTTGAGAAACAAATTATGCCATCATGCATCGCATCGATCTGCAGGATGTTATCAACATTCTCCATAACTAGTGAGGCAGCCAGTCATAGATCCAAGAGACAAAGGTTAAAAAGGTTAGGAGTCACCGAAACTCAATGAAGCTAACAGTACTTTGACACAGTTAAGATGAATATAAGGAACTTACAGTAAATATGAAGGAAAAGAACAGCATTTTGTACATTTGGTGTCTAGAATGGAAGGGTTTTGGACCTTGTGTGTGTAGTTTTCAAATTCATTCATTCATTCTTTGGTTTGTTGGGTCATTGATTTTTTGTTATGATTTGAATATATATATATATATATGAATAAAATAAAATTGGATTTGATTTTCGTTGGTGTGTTGTTTTATTCCTTGGTTTGTTCATTGCTTTGTTGGTTAGTTTATTGGATGGTTCACTGGCTACTTCATTGATTAGTTCATTGGTTTATTGGGTAATTTTTTTGCTATGATTTGGCACTATATAAACAAAAAAAAAAAGATTTGGTTTTTGTTGTTTTTTTCCTTGGTTCTTTCATTGGTTTGTTGGTTCATTCATTCTTTCATTCATTCATTTGTTGGTTCATTGGTTTGTTGGTTTGTTTGTTGGCTAGTTCATTGATTGGTTCATTCATTCATTCATTCATTTAAACATACTGAGGGAAATCCTCATGGGTTGTTCAGCGGTGTCAAGGTACACAAAATTATAGACACAACTTATACCATGAAACAGCAAAAAATCAAACAAAGCACAATAAGGATTTAACAATTACAAAAATGACTACAGGTAAACAATGTTACAGGTAAGGTAGAAAACACTTAAAAAGTAAAAGCAGTCAAATTAAAAACAAATAAGTAACTGAAATCAATAAAATCAGTGGTTAAACCCTGGAAGAGTCTCAGTGGAATCAGTGAGGACAGCTTTAAATCCTGTTGTAGCCATTTCCAAGTACGTAGAGCACAGTAACTAACCGAGGACCTTCCTAATTCAATTAACACATGTGAATTTGTTCAACAAGTGTAGATGGATCACATACACAATTTTTACTTTTTTAGTTTAGTATCTTCACATTTTGTATTAGTACTTCCACATGGAATATGTTGAGTATATACATGTAGTATAGTGGTAGTTTTTGAATAAAAGATCTGTATATTTCAAACACTACTACACTGTCTAATGTGCAGTGAATGTGTTGGACAAAGACATGTTATTTATAACTTATTACTGCAATAAATTACAATGTTATATTCTCTAGTTTCATTTCTATTGTCTATATTTTTTTTGAGACATGACTTAAAAATATTGTTTATTGTCATCAAGTAAAAAAGAAAGACCTGGGTTTAATCTGACCGTTTATGTGGAATTTGTGTGTGTGTGTTCTCTCTAGATAATCTAGCTTCCTCACTACAATATGTACAATAAATGTACATTAATGTACATCGGTGACTTCAATGTGCTCCTCAACAGTGCTTGTATGTGTTTTTAGTAACACCATATGTTTACAGATCTTCATGTTAACCTTACTGAAATATTTACCTAAAATTGTGTACTTTACAACATCCTGTAGACATGTGATAATTTACCATGGTTTATGTTAGTTTTAACACTGTAAATGATACTGAACTGAAACCATTTTTCTACCCAGACACTTCTCTGAAAATATCCATAGCATGCAGTTTGTTTACATACATCATTTATGGCAAACATGTGCAAGTATTTTAGTGCCGTGTTCATGTGATAGCAGCTGCTTCCTCCTCCTCAACTCTTTGAATCAGCACTTTGTTCCCTTTGCTCCTTATTAAAAGTCTCACTGTGATTGACACTACTCATATAAATCAACTGGTGAACAATGAAGTTGTGAGTCAGTCATTCCAGCGTTGTTCACTTTTTTTTTGGCTCATTTCTGTATCAAGTCTCTATTTCACATTCCATGCAAGCATGGGCAACTGCGCTCCACAGCCATGCAGGCAGGAGGATGAAGACTAAACCGGATTTTCATCAATGAGCTGCTGTTTCTTTATTGTGGCAGAAATTGAACCTTGTCATCAAGATATGTGTGTTAGCTTTAAAATGCAGACACACTCCCCTCTGGTCTCATCTTTAATTTAGTTGTGCTGTTCAGTGTGGTGCAGAATTTCACCCTTGGCCGTGTTTCATGTTATATTTTCCATCTTTCAGCGCTTTCTGTCCTGTGATGCATAGGTTTTCTCTCCCATTATTTTGAATCAGTCCCTTGTTCCTGGTTTGACCGCATCATTTTTACTCTGTCTACTGTCTCATGAATGAGGTCGACCACCAGATTCCCCCTCTCTCTGCTCTCGGCTGTCTTCCAGTGTGATGCTGCTGCAGCCAAACCACAAGCCTCAATTACCCAGCATTCTTTGGAGAGGACGAGAGAGGCCCCGTGTAGCAGACTATGAAATTAACATTCATGACAAACCTCTCGAGCCACAAAACTATTTCATGAGCTCAACAGTTGCTGAATTTCACCAGTGGAGAGCAGTATCACTGCTGTTGCAAAGCCCTAAATATATTTGTTTAATTTTCTTATAAAGGGATGAGCAACTTTGCACTGATCTTATCCGGTCATAAGAGATGTGAAATTTGTTTTTTTTTTTGGCACATGAGAAAAACTATTCAGACAAATCCATAATGCATAGACAGGGATTTTAATGTATGTCACTTACAGTCACTGGCTTTCACACTGAGCAGTAGTCACTTTTCAACAATCCATGATGCATTGCATCTGAGTATACCAAAAGAAGTAGAATAGCCCAAAACATCATTTATAAAAAGGCAACATATTAATGGTACAAATACTCATTTGTACAATATACCACACACAGACTTGAAGAGTGGTTAGTGAATGATCAAAGATTCAAACACAACCAAAAGAGAAACTATTACACTAATTACCTCTTTCCCTTTGCTGTTAAGCACCATCAGAGACAACTTTAGCGTCGTAATTGAACCTTAATTATTTAACCTAACTGTGCTTCTAAGGTCACTGCTGCTATTTTCCTACCAAGGTGACTGAGTGGTGAGGTAATGGGATACTACTTAGTTATGTATTTCATCACCACTTGTGTCATTGCACTGGAATGTAAAAATTTTCTATTTTTCTAGTTTCCACGGTCTTTGTGTAAACAAGGAACAAAACAAAGAAAATTCATACTAAATACTTTTTTTTTCCTTTTAGGGATTGTGGGAAACATTTCGAGTACTTCTGGGTCTGGGTGCACAAAGCCAACAGAAGGGGAGGAGTATGTTAACCTTATTTGAGCCATATTTTAGATTAGCAGATTTGTTTCTTTTATCTGGAGAGTTTGTGTAATATGATCAATATGTTTTTATTAATAATATAGTGGACGACAACTGCTTTCATGTGTTAGCCTTCCCATGCTCCTTTTGGTGTTCCTCTGCCACAGTAATTCATGAGGTTCAAACAATTCACACTAAAAATCCCTGAAATATAACTTTAAACTATGCCTTACAGTTTGGAGTCAACAGTTACATTACTGTCCAAATACACTACCCAATAGAAATGCAGAATAAAGCTAAGAAATACTTCGAAGCAGCACATTGAACTTGCTTGAACCTGCAGAAATGTCCATACAGCTTTAATCACTCGTTGCTGTTGTGCATGGCACACTTTGGAAGGGGATTTCTAACTATTTAAAGTTGAACAAAAATCCCCATTTATTCACGTTATGGCATTTATGCAATCAGTGTGGACACTATTTTTGACAATCATGGAATTCACAATTTTTAAGCCACGCCATGCAAACATAAAATACGTACCAGATCACATCTGTTCTAAATGGTTTTAGTGTTGTAGCAGTAAGGGTAGGGAAAGCTTTTTTTTAAAGGCCAGTGATCAGAAGAGGCATGGAGTTCATGTTGATGGAAGAGCTAAACTGAAACTGTCACATCCTGACTGTACAGTACATCCAGACAACATTCCTCTACGTCTGATACACAGGGATGACCAGCTGTCAGCGCTAACAATGTACATCATAGGATACGGTAAAAAAGGGACAACACTGCTGTTTTCGTCACTGTTCAAATGGAGCGAATGAAAAAAGCCGAAAAGGATGCGGACACACACATGAAAGCATAGATGGATGTTCAGTAACGATAACACGAGTCAGTCTGGTGCATATTCAACTCGGGTTCTTTCTAAACAGGCTGCTTGTGGAGAAAAATACCTGTAAAAATGTAAAAGTCGTAGAAATGACAACAGTACACGATGACAGATGCATATCAAATTTTGGTTGCTGTTTTTTGCATCCACACAAACTACTAAGTCTGACTTAGTCGATCTGGTCTTAAGGAAGGCGGAGCTATGTTTTGATGCTTGATAATTTTTTTGCACAAAATATAATGCAGGTTCTGTATCACAATATATAAAAACACTAGTAAGTTTCACTGAGGAAGCTGGCAAAAATATCTCTAAGAAATGATAACTTTTTTCCCTAGCGGAGCTTTCCAGAGGGGATTTTATATGAGTATTGTAGATTTCCTTTGCTTTTTTCATTCTGTAATATCTCTGTTTAAAGCAATATCACTATAAATTAAAAATATAAAGGGTGTTACAATGTAAGCCATGTGCACAGGTCTCCGTTCTGAAAAGACAGAATGAGAGAAAAAGCTTAAAACTGCCTTTTAAAGCAGAAAACGTATTACAAACAAAAAAATATGAAGTTTCAGAAAGAGTCAGTACTGCAGGAACTGTGCAGAAAGAAACAATTTTCAGAAGATCCCCAAAAATAAACCCATCATACTGTTTATCCTAAAGGCACCTTAGACAAGAAGATATATCCCTGTGCTCAAGTGGTTAAAGAGGTTTGAGCTTGAAAAAAGCGAAAGGGGGGGGGACCTTTTCCTTCCAAAAAGCTTAACCGCTGAATGGAACCACTGTATCACCAGAATAAAGGCTACAGAATAGACCCATGGAGTTTTCATTGCATAAACTAATCTATCACTGATTGTCTAAAAGCACAAATTAAAGACACAGAATGCATGTCTGTGTGTGCTCATCCATAAGACTTAATTTCATCCCAAATACTACAATATATTAAAATGCTCTATGCATTTTTGCTTTGACAGATTTTGCACATGACACTTCATCATCTGCATTGTACTGCACAGTTGCGTTTATGCAACAGGGTATATTTGAAAGATAACAAAACATGCATGGGGGGAATTTTCTCCTGATCATGCAGATATTATTCTAACAGCAGGAAGTTAAAATGACAACACAAAAATATATATAAAACAATAAACAATAAAACAAACAAAGAGACAGGTTGAATCAAAATCCATGAATAAAAACTGTGTCCAACAAGTTCTGTCCTGCTTCAGTTAGAAACAATAACCCTGACATGCTGGTGGACGAGTCTTTGCTTGCCCTTCTTCCTTTGTATCTTTTCCCTATTTTAACCCATCCACAACTACAAGACCAGTCTGTAAAAGCGATCCACTCTGGTGCATCGTTATCATCAGTTCTCTCTCTGTCTATCAACCCGTTGAATTTCTTCCTTGTCATGGTGCACAGGCTTGCTCCCCCTGCAGACGAGAGGTTGGAATGACGCTGTATTCCTCACCAGATAAGGGGGGGAGGTGGTGCCTCTGGTTCCACCAAAAGGTTAAAACTGGAAAGTCACTGGGATTGATTAGACAGGTAAGTGAAGCAGGTGCAGAGATCACACCCTGCCGAATGGATGGCAATGTTATGTGCAGTTGGACAGAGCGCCTGCGTTGCTATCGACGTTCTGGGAGCAGCCTCCCTCACAATGAGCCTCTGAGGAAAAAAGAGAAAAGACCATCAGTACTGTAGCCGTCCATTAGCAGCATGACTTAACAAAACATCATTCATTCATTATCAAAGAATTTCACATTCAAGCATTAAATAATTTGAAAGTCTTTGCAAACTTAAGCCACTGTCTAATATGATTGTTCATTTATTATAGACTTAAATAAATGCATTTTTTATTTCTGACATAAAAAACACAATACAACCACCAACAAAAGCAAATGCCTGAAGCACATGATCAGCATAAGACAACCAAAAAAGAGATTTCTACAATTATAAAAAATAAATATTTCATACAGGTTTATTGTATATACATCCAAAAAGGAGTGGAAAGAAGTAAACACTTATTTAATTCCACCTCTTTATCACAATACCACACACAAACTATATCAATCTTTTAGTCAATCCTTAATACAGCATGTGTGTATATCAATCAATACAATAATTATAATTCTACATCATAATCCACTACATATGTGCTAAATATAAACCCATATAAATATAATATACAATTGGCTATAAATTACAATTACATACAGTTGTCCTTATAATTTATGCTATATACAGCTCTGGAAAAAATTAAGAGACCACTGCAATTCTTTCTAAAATCAACATCTCTACATGTGATCAAGAGGAAGATGGATGTCACAAGCATCAGACACAGCTGAGCTGCTTGAATTTTTGCACCAGGAGTGGCATAAAGTCACCCAACAGCAATGTGATAGACTGGTGGAGAGCATGACCAGACGCATGAAAGCTGTGATTAAAAATCAGGGTTATCCATCAAATACTGATTTCTGAACTCTTCCTAAGTTAAAACTTTGTATTGTGTTGTTTAAAAATGAATAGGAATTTGTTTTACTTGCATTATTTGAGATCTGAAAACACTGCATCTTTTTTGTTACTTTGACCATTTCTCAGTTTTTGCAAATAACTGCTCTAAATGAAAATATTTTTATGTGGAATTTGGGGCGATATGTTGTCAGTAGTTTATAGAATACAACAAAAATGTTTATTTTACTCAAACAGATACCTATAAATAGTAAAATCAGAGAAACTGAGACACTGCAGTGGTCTCTTAATTTTTTCCAGAGCTGTATGACTATCAACAGCTAACTCGACTCCATGAACTTTCCCTCTAATTGGACGTGTGTGTTTACTCCTGGATGTTACCTGCATGCTGCAGGTGATCCTCCGGCAACAGCAGATGGGCCCGGCACGGACTGGGTAGAGTGTTTGGACTGGGTCCCTCATGACTTGTGCCCAGCTGGAGACGCCTCATGTGACGGACAACTGCTGTGGCGTTGAACGCTTGCTGCGGAGATGAGAAGCAAGCAATTATTTAAAACTCAGACCAACAAGCTGAAAAACTAGGACCTGGAAAGCAACTCAGGCATTTGTTACAGTTATGTTACTTTTTTCCAGGTTTGGAACTTGAAACTTAAAGAAAAGCAAATGAGGGACTCCTGCTTAACCCATAAAGACTCAAACATCCACCGTCGACCTAAATCATCTACTGATGGGAAATGTTTAATAACTTCTGTACCACTAAACCTATTAATCCATGTAAATAATTAGTGTAAAATGCAGTTTATCAGACATTACCCATTTGGACGTTCAGAGGCTTCATAGTGAATGTGGAAACACTGTCATCTTCTACAACATTGATTCATCAATAAAACCCATGGAGTTGGATCAATGACAGTGGATGGAGACACTTGGTTTATGTTCAGTTAATGATATATTTTTCTTCAGTTTTTTCTATTCCTGATATAATAACCCTCAACTTTATCTAAGCTTTAATGAACAGCTACATGGTCAGTAAATTGAACATAGGAAAATACTTGATTTTCACTGAAAAAAATGTAAAATAAAGAGGATAATGTTACAATAAATGGTGATAAATCACTTAAGAAAGGTTAGAAATAGAGAAAAAATTATTTAGGAACTGCCACAAAATTAACTCTGGGTCTTTATGGGTTAAAATAAAAAAGGTAAAGGAACATACTGTGTCATATAGAAAAATCCAGATGTGTTTGGATTACCTTCCACTTGCTTTTGGCAAAATTCTTCTTGATCTGAGCACTGACCGACTCATGGATATTCTTATCCAGGGCAGTATCTCCAGCAATCCTGTCACACAAAGGGATAAGTGTTTGTCTGTATTTACATGCATGTCTGAAACATAGAGGTCATATTATATAGCAACAGTCAAACTGAAGTTTAGGAGTGAAAGAAAGGGAAAAGTACCAGGGATGCTGCAAAGCCTGTTCACAGGTGTAACGCACGTTTGGGTCTTTCTCCATCAGATGGACTATGAAGTCTTTAGCTGCAAAAAGAAAAGGAAAAAAACTCACTTATTTCAGTGTCCATTACAGTGTTTAAACACTAAGTGTATGACCAGCCTTGAAATTATTCAAGTGCACCAAATAAACAGATACTTGATCAGCTGTCTCGGTCTTTGTCTGGAAGTGATGAACTGGGATCTGGTCCAGAGGGAGGGGTGAGTATAACTCAAACTGGGATCATTCCCTGGCCTGTGTAAACAGCTGAACAGCATCTTTTACTGTGGAGAAATCTGTTCAAGCAGTTCTTCAAGGGACATGTTGGATAAAGGAGGAGTTCACTGTATAAAATCTACTGTTGTATACCAACTGAAACTAACAAATGCATAAACAGATGGAGACAAAGTCATTTTTATGTTTGACTTACTGCCTCACAGGCAAATAGTAAATCAGACAAGACACTGTTTATAGAATTTATGACCAATTGTTCAAAATGAGAAGCACATGAAAACTCCTTAATGCTGAAAGCTTTCGTTTTTGTTTTGGTGAAAATGATGGTATGGGTAAATGTTGAATCTTTCAGTGGAAGCCAGTATATACTCAATGACTTTAAAAAAAAAAGTACAATTAGACTTATGAAACAATGACATTTTTTGTGCAGATTTTCAAAAAATCTCTACCTAATTTACACTAGGTTGTCTTCCATACTGTGTCAGGCTTAAGTGGTCAACCTCACAGCACTGTTAAAGCTACTATCCAGGACCACCACATCCACCTGGTACATCTCTGGGTTGGGTTCTCCTCACCTGCTCTGACAGCAGCTGAGACTCTCATCATCAATACAGCCTTGATTCACATGGGACTAATATTATCACAGGATTTCTGTGTTTGATGAAAGACGGTTGGTCATTTTTACTTTATAAACTACATTCATGGTGGATTTGTACTGGTCACAGGTCACAGACTACCTCCATCATTATTACAAATTACCAGAGGTCTCACCCAAATAGGACTTTAGACTTATTTATGTATGTACGTGTGCATGTTTTTACGTACATATGTATTTTTTGCATTGTCCATTAATGACTTGATCAGAAATGTTCCATCACAAGATAGAACCAAGGTTCCAAGAATTTTGAAGAGAACCCGTTCAAGAGCCAGGGCAACCTCAGGTGTTTTTTTTTTTTTTTTTTTTGCTGAAGACAACAACCCTGATATATTTTGTACCTGAATCAGAGATATCATCCCAGTAAGGAGAATCAAACTCATATTCAGCCTTCAGGATCTGCTCAAACAGTTTGGCATCATTCTCATCGTAGAACGGAGGATATCCACACAATCTGACAGACACGGGAAAAGACAGATGTCATGTTTTCAAACATTAATGCAATTATGGATAATTCAGGAGTAGTATTTGAATGTGTTTGGAAGAAATGTATTTATCTTGTGCCAGCTTTGAAAGTGTACTCACAGAATGTAGGCGATGACACCAATAGACCAGCAGTCCACTGCTTTACTGTAGGGTTTCTGAGCCAGCACCTCAGGAGCTAAAAGAATATAAAATAAACATGTCATGACATCTGAAACATTTTCATTACCATTGTCATGTCAGCTGTGAAGATGTTTTTTGCAATGAAAAGACGTAAGCTTCATACCAACATATCCAGGTGTCCCACAGGCTGTGGACATCACACTGCCCGAGCCCTCGATTTTAGACAAACCAAAGTCACTGATCATGATTTTGGAGTCTTCGTCCATGCTGTAGTACAGGAGGTTCTCCGGCTAGGACATGAAAGGACAGCAAAACCAGGACTATAAATAGAAACATCCAAATTTATACAAACTCTTCATACATAAAAGCAGAGGTATCTACTTATATGCAATAGCAGAGCAGCATGAAATATGAAGAGTGAGTGAGTGAGTGAGTGAGTGAGTGAGTGAGTGAGTGAGTGAGAGAGTCTTGACTGTTCAATAAAGTATATCA
>JAPQRQ010000022.1:22128091-22144508 GCA_037367365.1 Apogon talboti
GAGTGAGTGAGTGAGTGAGTGAGTGAGTGAGTGAGTGAGTGAGTGAGAGAGTCTTGACTGTTCAATAAAGTATATCACCCCAGTAATGCAACTTACCAAACAGAATAACTATTAAACTGGAAATCTAATTCCATAGAACTCATATATATACAGATAAATCAGAATCACTGAACATTAGATCAGATAAAGGTGGTTCTATTAAAGTCAATAATTCCATTTGAGAAGGTTAATATTAGGCATTAGCCACGACTAGAGTAAATTCAGTCAATAACAATAGTTTCTAAAAGGTACAGAACACTTGGCCAAACTGATAAATCAGCCTATTAAAAAATGTTGCCACCTACTACATAGGGCAGAAAGTAGGTTTCTGATATCTGTTATGTTTCATTGGGTTTGCTGAAATACAAGGCCACACGTTGTTCCTCCGTTTAATTACTAGGTTTACCTTCCATTCATATTTCTGTCCCATGACTCACCTTGAGGTCACGGTGCACAATTCCCATGTCATGGAGGTATCTGACAGCATCCAGAATCTGTTGGATGAGTTTACTGGCGTCTTTCTCTGTGTAGAAACCCTTTTCTATGATCCGGTCAAACAGCTCTCCACCGGAGACGCTGCATAGAGGAAAGATTCACTCAATACACTGAAGAGAAATCTGAAATATTTCTGCTGAAATATGCTGCTGTTGTTCATCTGTAACTAACAAAATGCATAAACACGAACAGGCAACGGGATCTTAAAAAGGACCCAGAGTGGTATAAATGAAAGAGTCACATGCTTGATATTAGACGTAGATGCCACTAGATGGAGACTTTAGTCTGCTTACAGAACATGTGTTGAACGTATGAGGGTGTTTTGTTTGAACTTCATACATTAAAACATATGAATAAAAATCCTTAAATAGGGGAGGAAGTACTGGGCAGATAAAAAAAACCCAAAAAAAAACAAACAAACAATGACTGATAAAAAAGTTGCTCTCAGATCCACTTAGTCTCAGATCTTTTATGATGCATTTTTTAACATGCAACAAGGGGATTGATAACTAGAGCATTGTATGTGCATGTATAGAGGAAACAGGTCCCTGTAAATGTGAATACACACATCACTTTGCAAAGAAACAAAGTGTTACAGTAAAAAAAAAACTCCCACCAGTCCTCATATACAACCTCCTCCTCTCCTTCCTTTTAATTTCTCTGAGTTAGTCTGACTTTGACAAATGCATAAATGATTTATGTTTTCGGAAGTCTCCCAGTTAGTAGGGCTCCTAATCCTGATGTGTCCTTCCTCCTCTGTCTCTGACATTTCAGGGGTTGTGGTGGGTGGGAGGCTGACAGGCTGCAGGTGTGAGGGCCCGCTCCCCACTGCTGCTCAAGAGCAGGCGTAGTACGCTGCTGCTGCTGTGTGTGCAATTAATGGCATGTGACATACAGTGTGTGGGAGATCACACAAGGAGGGAGTATCAAACGGAAAAATCACATGAGGGTGAACCACAGAAACCCACAAATATGTGAACACTCACAGTTGCATGACAAGGTAGAGGTGTGATTTACTCTCAAATATCTCCTCCAGAGATACAATGTTGGCATGTTTAATCCTGTGTGAAAGAAGATGAGAAAACAGAGAAGGGGGGGGGGGGGTACACTTGTTAGTCACGTTATTCTCATAGAGACATCTATATATCTTCAGGAAACAGCAATTACATTTGTCTCATGAAATCATATAACAGAGAAACCTGCGGATATTTCAGCCCCGCTGCTTCATCCACCAGTCACATGTTCTCCTTACTGGCCATACAGGAGGCTACAGTGTGTGATGGCATGCAGCTCCTTAATTGGCTGAACTCTGTGTTCTGACCCGTGGGTGCAGTGACAGGGGTGACAATGACAGTGACACACCACATCTAGATTGACATTGAACATGGCCTGACCACTGTGTACTATAAGCTACCACACCTCAGCTGTCTCAAACACATGCTATTAACGAATACGCTGAGTTTCAGTGTAGTATTATATATAAAAACCTGGGCCCGTATTTAGTACATGATGCACACAGAGGTTTATTTATCTGCTTCTAACCTTTAACTTGATGTGGTGCAAAATAAGAAGCTCATTTGCCTTTTGAAACCACAGACATTTGTAGTACCATAAACCACAGCACATGTCTGCACATGTATTATATTGATGTTGCCTGAATTACAGATCATTATCTCCTCTGCACATTCATTGCTGTGTATAATAAATGTATGACTATGTAGTGACTGGGATATTGACTCATGTAAGTAAATTAACTTGACTTAGCTACTTTAATTTGATGTACTGAAAATCGATATTTTCTTTCTCTGTGAAAAAGGTAAAAACTAAAATGATCAGGCTTAGTTAAATCCTCACTGTGTTATTTAAGCTTGACTATCAAACCTTTCTATTCTATTTGTACTGGTTGAAAGGTTTTAGGTTCGTGCAGGCCACTAATTGCGTAGACAGACTTACAGGAAATGCCGTTAATCATCCAAGAGATTTGCCTGCGAACCAGACTGATCTTTGCTTTGGCAGATCAGTCTGGCAGTGATCTCATTAAACCTGATTTACACTTGGCAGACGCGTATCTACACTGGGACGGGTCAGGTACGGTTTGATACTAGGGCGGGCTGCCACCTTTGATTCTTCCAGTTGAGCATTAGCTTTTGTCTATGCAGGAAAGCCCACAAGTCCAACCTTATGGGGAGTCCCTGAACGCAACATGACCTTTTCTTTCTGTGACAGCAATATGATAATAATAATAAAAATAATAATAATAATAATAATAATAATATGTTTTTGATGTATGAATGAAGGATGTATCAATAGTTATATCACTTCATGTTCTGAATAGACCCTTTCACTTATTTCCTTCTACTTATTTCAGACCACACACGCTCTGCTTGCCTTCACTGTAGATTTTATTTACATGAACAGTGCTCCAGCTTTAGCCAGCACAAATAGAACCATTTGTGTGTGTGTGTGTGTATCATCTACAGATGTGTTATGATTTTTAAGTGCTCAAAAATATGTTCCCATGATTCTGTTGTATTTAATGTGTTCAAAACGATTACTGAAACTTAAGACACTAGATTTTATGGTTAAGAAAAGAGATAATACTTTAAAAGGAGTATAACTTATAACTATGGATTCACCTGATGATATTCTCTGTTTGGTACAGTCCCTTCCATGAAAACAACTACACTTAAAGCAATAATGTGTATTCAGGGTTTTTTGTGTTAAATTTAGCAGCGAGATGTTGCTCATTGTAGGTTTATTCATGAATATCCTTAGGCATTAAAAGCAAAATGACAAAAACGGACTGTTGTGAAAAAATGCATCATCGATGTTCAGAAAGTAAGCAGTGCAAAAACAAAAAATCCCCCCCAAAAAAGTTAAAATATAATAATAATACAACTGCCAGCAAATTTTGATGACACTCAGACTTTGTTAGGGTTTGTTTTTGACCCATTGAAGTGCCTACGATCAATTTTTTTCTTCTATATCCAGAGACATTTTGGTCTGTGTCCTTCGAAAGCAGAAATTCCAGGTCATCAAATCAGCACTGACAAGAAAGTTTAAGGTTTATGTATCAAAAACAGGCAAAAACTCACACTAAAATGTCTGGAAAGAGTTATTTAAAATGTTACCAATCATCTATGTGACAGATGTTTTCTGGGATGTCATTAAATTAGTTTTGTTTATAGTGAGCCTTGTTTTGTTAAAAACACCAGAAGAGTCTCTACAAAAATGTTTCGTAAAGTATGGCAGGTAAGTGCAACAAAAATGGCATCAATATCTGGTCTATATGTGTAAAGAGTCTCCAGTTTATTGAGCTGACTTAAAGGTAGAGAGCAGGCCAATATTTAAGCCACGTGTCTGAGTTGTACTGGAAGTACAGTGTGTGTGTCCATCTGAGCTTATGCTGGATTACAGCGATAACTCTGATCCTTACTGTAACAATGCTAACAATGCATGAACGCCTTAATTCATCTGCTTATCTTGATATGGATGGTACAGTAGTCCGATTCAGTGAAGGATGAATGAAGGATTAAACCTTCACAGTGAGCAGACACGTGTGAACCAATGTGAGCTCAAGCATGTGCCGTCACTCACAATAACAGACGGCGGGTCAATACAGGACAGTGCAGTTACTTGCAGAGGTGTTTGTGTGGGTGATATACAACACCAGAGTTATGGCGGACACGGTCAAGGTAATTGGCAGAGAACTGAGATGTCGGTTGAGGGCTGGTGAGTCATTTACTGACCCCTGTCAGCACCTTTGGGTCTCGCTGGGCCTCAGCACAAAGCAGTCAGCAAATTAGAAGACAGAAGTGCCTCTGCTGCAGCCAGTAATGACCATATCAGACATCAGGGGGAAAGTGGCAGCTCTACTGATTGCCCATATCTTCAGGCTGTTGAATTTTCCATAATTATCACAAACTCTATAGATTAATTATAGGAATCTTTTGGATAAGTCAGTCGCTAAAGGAGGATAAGTGTCAAAAAGTATCCTGTAGTTTCTGTTAAGTGTTTCTTCACAGAAACCTATTTTGTACAATAATCACACACTCGATTTCAGGTTTTTTTTAACCTTAAAAACTTAGAATTAGCTTTGTGGCAACTTACAACCCTTCACAAATGATATATCACTATTTATAGTAGTATTATCCTCTGAATTTAGCATTTTTCAGTGAAAATCAGGTATTTTTCATCATTAAATGATCATGTGGACGTTCACAAATGTTCAGAGTAAGTTCACAGGTTATTATATTAAAACAGGGAAAACAGGATAAAAAGTGACTTTTTCAACAAAATACATCATATAATGAATGCAAAAACATGTCTATAACCACTACCACATGTCAAACTACATGGGTGTCATGGATGAATCACTATTGGAGAAAATGACATTGTTCCGACATTCACTACAGAGTTCAAAGCTGAGAAATAGCATTTTACCAGAATTATTCTTATATATTGATAGGATTAGTGGTTAGAAAACCTTTTATATCAGTCGATGCTGTTGGTCGCTGGTGGCTGTTTATGTCTGTGAGAGTTAACGGTACGGGAATCTGGCTTCTTATCAGCGTGATAAGAAACCAGGTGTATTGAATGCATGACCTCTAAAAAACCTCAGCTAACAGCAGAAAGTCATGATATACTTCATAAAAACTTGCATGTGAACACAGAATACATGATGATATTTTAAGCATGCTGAGTAACAACACAAACTCTACAATCTGTTTGCCAAAGAGTGCAAATAGACCCCTGTTAAACGTCATATAGACTATTATGACTGTGTTTAAATACATGCAGTAGTCCTCCTCAAACACTTACACATCTAAAAAAAAAAAGGGACTTTTGGTGTTTTCAGGCCAAAAAATTTTATGAGTACTAGTAATTCTATTGTCCAACATGAATTGAGTGTGATCCCCTTCACGATCCCATGTAAAATGCACAGTACATTTAGTTATATTACACACATATTCAACAGATTTTCAACACAGCCACTTCATGCCAAGTCGTCTGATTGGTATGACTACAAAAGTGACAGCAAAGGGTGATTAGTCACTGTGTTTGCAGATGGCTCTGTTTGAGTAAATGTTTGGTCTAGATCACATGAGAGGAGGAAGGACAGCCAGACAAACACTGTAATGAAGTTACAGAGCAATATTACCAGTATATCAAACTACTATCATGTTACATGCGTCACATGCTTCACCTTACTATAGAAAGAGATATGAGTTCATTGAGTTCATCCCAAAAGGATCATCAAGATCTGCAGACCCACACTAGCTTGGTTATTACACACATAAGCTATGATAAAATATTTCTAGTGCTCTGTATAGGTTATAAACATTAATATCAAACCAATGAGAAACACAGCATAAAAAGTCAGAATTTGGCTCTTACGCCACAGAAAGGAGCAACAAAATCCAGATTACAAGTGCTGTTGGCTTCATAGTTAAAACAACAACTAATAAAAAATGTTAAAATAACTATAATAGAACAGGTTTGTCTGACATTTAAATAAGCTGTGGTGGCAAAGGTAAACAGTAGTGGGGTTGGGAATTGCCACTCATTTCCTGAATCCTGATTTGATTCTATATCTAATCTTCCATTTGGTTAGGTATATTTCAATTACAACAACAATTCTGCTTTAAAATAATTCTGTACACTGCAAGAGGAATGCTCTTACGTGGTTCCAAACTAACAACAATAGAGTGTACGTATGTATTGAGAATTGACTGCATTATGTTACATCAGTGCACTTTTCTTTAACACGACCAAATGGAAAGTGCTATTTTAGTGCAGAGGTGAAAAACGCTAAAAAGATATTTTATTTAAGCTTTACAAAATAAAAGATAACTTGTAGTTAGCTGATAAGATTAAATACTACTTACATTTTGCTAGTATTATGAAGGTTTGTGTCTAATTATAAGGTTGTGATGGTCAAAAATAGCTTTTTATTTTTTTACTTTCCTTGTCAACCTGTTCAAATGAATTTAACTCATTTTTATAACTGTGACACTATTCTAAATTTAAACCACTTACCACCTACGTGAAATTACATTAGAAACTGGTATTTTGGGGTAAAATGTCTTGAAGTTAGCATTTCTGACTAGGAGGTAGTTTTTGTGCCATAAGACTGTTGGATGTTACCTACTATAAAATTTTAAAAAGCCCATTACCACTGTAGTAACATTACAAATTCTGGTAAAATTCTGTTTTATATGATTCAAGGTCAAAGGTTAGGATTTATCAAATTTTATTATTGCTCGGTCTCTACATTTTATCCATCCTATGTCACACACCACCTAGTGTTAGCATTAGCAATTAGCATTAGCATGTAGCACACTGGGAGCAGTGAGCTATCAAGTACTTAGGAAATAAAACCCTAATGAAAATATAATTATGAATATTATATTACCTTCCTCAATTAGATCATCCTAAATTGCCCTGAATATTACACACTTTGTATAATTAAATGATCAGTTCTGTGTGACTAAAAATTAAAGATGACCGGTTACATCTCTAACTGAAGTCTTAATCTGATGATTTCATGCCCTCCACGAAAATCAACCAACCCCCTTGTGATATTTCCTTAAATTACATCACATTTACATCTGTACACTGTGTCCCCTGCTCTGTGTACTGAACAGGAATCCAAGATTATGCGATAAAATGACTGATGAATCCTTTGTCTGAGTCTATACAAACTGCAGACGGAGCGAGTGAGCGGTGGTTTTTAGGCCAAGTTTACCTCAGTTTACTCCATTTGTCAACATTGCAACTGAATTGATAACTAACCCCCACCTCTCTCTCATTCCACCATCCTCACCTCAGGAGGGCTCATAGCTGTATATTGGCTGCAGTTGTGTGTCTCCTGTAACCCAGGCAACAAGAGCTCTAAAAATAACTTAGAACCTGATGTAGATTAGCCATTTTCACCATGGCCTGTAATTCCACACATCTAAAGAAAAGTAAGTCTGAAACGCTTCATAATTACAGGTAGTGTTACCATCACTTTCCTTGTCTTCCTGTTGCGTGCATGGGTAGCCAGAAAACGTTGTAGCTGTAAATGCTCCCGGGCACGGATCTGTCTGTACCTGAAACTAACTGATGTGACTCTGGAGAGCAAGCAAATCCACTTTTATTTTGTTAGTCAAAATGCTATACACAGAATACACTACTTGAGTTAGGATGAGAAAACAAGCTGGAGATTGAACCTTAAAAGCATCTATTGATCTAAAATGTTTGACAACAACAACAAGGTTTTCAGCAGCCCCAGATATGACCCATTTGGAAGTCCAGAGGCTCCGTAGTGAATGTGGAAACTCCAACATTGATTCACCAGTAAAACACAAGCAATTTGTCAAACGCTGTGGTTGTAGATGCTTGTTTTTGTATGCAATTATTGATATTGATTTTGCTGAAAAAGTCACTTTTGCTTCAGTTTTCTGTGTTTTGACATAATAATATGTACATAGTCACTAACATAATATGGGGAAATACCTGCTTTTGACTGAAAATGCAAAATACAGAGGATAATATTATAATAAATGATGATAAAAACCTATGAAAGGTTAAATGTAGAGAAAAATTCATTTGGAAGTCACCACAAAAATAGCTCTAGGTCTTTAAGTGTTAAACTGTGCAGTGCCATGATGTTCAAGGGCAGACTATAATTACATATACTCTTCCTAAAGATCAGATCAAGGTGTAAAATGCTCTCTGCACTTTTTAAAGGATTAATTCGTTGGTAAAACATTTACCATGTAGTCTGCGGTTTATCCTGATAAACCAGAATACAACGTCTAGAAATGCAACTTGCTAGTGAATTTCTGAGATGCTTTTTTAAATAATGTTCAACACAATAAATTAAATACCAGTCACAGGTGGCGACAGAGGTAGAGATTTTAAATCACGTGTTTTTTTTTTTGTAAACTTTTCCTATTCTCTGTAATGATCCATATAATCGATCCAAGTCTTACACTGTTGAAGTGAGACAGTGAATTCTATATGATGCATTTTACATGCATCATATCGTATTACCACTATCATATACGACATATATGATATCTAGTGATGTGATACAACTTAGATGATGCTGTAATGGAGACACAGTGATGAAAAATTTACCATCTTGAACCTTGTAGCTTGTATTTCAGATGCAGGCTGATGCTGCACATTAGTAAAACATCTACAGGTTTTTGGTGTCAACACAGAATGGCTTACAAATGCATTGTCTAATACTTTATGTATTATTATTATGGATTACATAAGGGGTAATGTACACAAAGCAGGAAGGCTGGACAATAAAACAATAATCATTTACGATAACAAATGATATTCTTATCATATGAAATTATTGTCAGTTGACGTGGCTGTGTCTATGATTATTGCAATATAATATAGTAATATTATTGTGACATAATTTTTTTTCTTTATAAATCAAATGTTTCAGTGTTTTACTGTTTTTGCGTAATTTTACTCATTCATAATTTGACGTTGTTGTCACTATTTTTATTACTTTTGGTTTCTGATACATTATAGCGGTGAAGGCATGTTCTAACCATAAAAACTAGTAAAAACTGCCACAAATAACTGTCTTTTACATCATTTTCATCTTGTTCAATAGGATTTTAGGTTGCACTCTCTTTATTTTAATTTGGTATTGTGAAACCCGTCGAATGAACAAAATAATACTTCAATGAGAGACCACAGGCATGTTTTTGTTTCATATCATGCCATGTCATGGTTTTTGTGAATAGTTTAAAACCAAAAACACCTGTCTGGTTTCTTCCACTCACACACAAACTATGCCTTCAATGATGATTTGACTTTTACTGTGATAATTACCAATACTGACTAATAGGGACATGACAGCCTTAGGAACAGGTTATTACTGTGAAATTAATGGTCTTAAATCACCCTGAACTCTTTTGTTTTGCAATAATGACCAGTCCACTGTATGTATTCTCACATATTTCATGGTTACTCACTAAGTAATCAATAATTTGATATTGACCAATCAGAAATGAGTATTCCTCACAGCCAGGTAACAACTGAGTAGAAATGCATGTACAGTGGTGGAAAAAAGCTTTTGGACACCCCATGCATTTGTGACATATTGCATTAACAATCACTCTTAAGTCATTGAACTCTACGAAGTATTGTTCCATTCTCCAAACCCACATGCTCCCTTCTGCACACGCTCTCTTCTGTCGAGGTCAAAACTGGATGTTTCAGCAAAATAATGACACACATCCAGGGCATGACATAGTTTCTTTTGATATTTTTTCTTGTTAACAATAAACAAAGAAATAATTTTAATTCGTTTGTTTCTGTCTGACGTTTGTGTCTGCAGATATTTCATGATATATGAGATTGTGGAAAACTTTAAGGGTGACTGAAAATGTTTTTTTCCACTACTGTATAATGAAGTGACACCAGTCAGTACTGTATAATGTAATATGGGCCATGTCAAAGCTAATTTCTCAGATCTGGGAAGTTCACTTACTTGTGCAGGACTGCTATCTCGTTCTCTATGCTGTTCTCCTTGCCTTCTAACGCCTTCTTGGGGATACATTTAATAGCCACCAATTTCTGGGTCCTCTTCTCCTCAGCCAGGACCACCTCAGAGAAAGCCCCCCTGAAACACAAACACACAGGTCAGTCAGTCAGACCTCGGCCCATTCATCACCCAGTGCTTAACACAGCTCTCACATGCATCTGTGACCTCGAATGGATGTAGAAAGTAAAGTCGTTTGATGCTAAATAGGCTGTAAAGCATTAGTATAAAGTGTTGCTCACTAAAACCAGCCAGTGTCTATTTTTAACGTCGGCCTCCTCTTGAAGCCGTATGGTTGCTGAGTCAAGGTTTGGACACAGTACTGCGATCATTTACTGTAGAAGCAAAATATCCACTGCGGAGGTTTAGCCCACGTTGGGAGTGTACGGTGTGTCTTTGAAAGGTGTGTTGAGTGTGATTTTGTGTCGTGGCATGCATAAGACTGCACCGCAACCTGACATATTTAGTTGGCTTTCCTAAACAATATCTACATTTTGTTTCTTTATGACTTTGTTTCTGCCTCCTGGCTGTTAAGCAATAGTACTTTAAATTAGGAAATCAGCTTTGACTTTTTCCCATGACCTAAATAACTACACAGGCAGCTTTTGGCAGTGGTCCAGGCATTTTGGGCTCAGACCGAAAGCTCCAAGCATCATACGTCTACACTAATATAAAAGCAGCACTGAGATACGGAAGGGAAACCCTCCAACTGATGCAGAAGTGTAAGCAAACTATGACAGAAATACTGCTGTTGAAGCTGAAGGTGTAGCAGGATGAGGACGTGACGCAGTTAACATGAAATGAAACATCTTCAGCTGTTTCAAAGTTTCCACCCTGCTGATGTACATGGAGACACAGGGGGAGTGGTCTCAAATTTATTACATGCATAAAATTCCTTGTGTCTACGTCAGTAAAGTGTGTTGGTTAAAATCACGCACAACTGCTGTAAACTGTCTCATGCTCTGTGATGACTTCTAGTGTAAACCACACTGCATCAGCAACAACACAAAGAACCGAAGGCCTTGCTGGGTATCGTGTCTTAAAATGAATTAGAGAAACTCAATGTTACAAGTAGATGAGTAAACATAAGCCTCATTATGTTTTGATATTATTTTGATTTGTATGGCCATGACTCTTTTTTATATTTAGTAATATTTCAAAAGCTACAGGAGAACTCTCCCACACGCTTGCAGCTGCCGGCTCTGTTTGTACACTTTTGGTTTTGATACTTTGTGAGTCATAGAGAAAACAACACCAGACAAATGTCAAAGTACTATACACAGATGTTCCAGTAATTAGGATTAATAAAAAACATCTGTTTATTCCACTGTTCATAGCTCAAGGGTTGGAGTCTAATGGTCTACAAAAGATGTGAATTAAAAAACTATACATATATACATATATATATATGTATAGTTACAGACACTTGCATTACAAAATAGTATTGCATGTAATTGATTGCTATGGAAAAGAAAATGTTACCAGAGTTAAATATGTGTAATCATGGACAAAAGTTTTGGCCAAACATTTTATAAGTTTCAAAGACTTTTACTGGAAAATGGAAAACACATCTATGCAAAGAGGCAATTTGTGTCACTGCTACAACTTTTTGCCATGACTGTAAGTTTGCACAGCCATGGGCAAATAATGCTAATAATCAAGCTAATTCAAGTCGATTAATTGTTTAGTTCAGTTGTACCATGTGCCCTCCAACTGAACCACAATAACAGTAAAAATAAAAAAAAGTGGCTGCAAGCATACCATTTAATGTTTTAATAATTAAAACACTTAACTTATACTGTACTCAGGCAGAAGCAGTGTCAAAAACATTAGTTCTGATTCTCTATGAAGTGAAAATAAAGTTAGAAATTTCCTCCCACTCCCACATCCCAACATCAAAGTGGTTGACACCCAAAAAAAAAAAAAAAAGTAATTTACAGATCAATTATTTGTGCACATCGCCAGCATAAGGACAGTCTGGAAGGACAGAACTGGACCAACTTGTTTATACTATCCTATCTTTCTGATGGCAAATTCAGTTAGAGGGGTGTGTACATAGACTAACAATGAGTACAATAACTAGGATAACATTTCTTCTGTGTGTACTGTCTGTTAAGTCTGACATGCCATCACCTAAACAGACATTAGGTTGTTTTATCAGTCAGAGAGCATCGGTAACAACTAACAAGTCAAAAGGCATGTCATTTTAATGTTAATCCTGCTGCCTATTGTTGCAAGTCTTTCTAATGTTGACCATCATGTCAGCTGAAGTTAGTTAACCACAGTATTAACTAACAAGACAACCATGTTTTATGGGTCTCTACCTAAGTTAAAAGCAAAGCCCTGCTTTTGGCTAAGACTAATTCTATTTTTGTGTTAACATTACAATTAATTTAAATGGGGTAAAAAAAACAAACAAACACTTCTTTGAAACATCTCTTTGCTTTCAGGTGAAAACAAGCTTAGCCCATTGCTAAATAAAATTAAAAACAGTTTCCATGCAGAACTATGAATAACTGAGTTTTACATAGAAAAACTACTTGCTGAACGTGCATCTGAACCAAAGAGAAAAATATTTTCAGGTGAATGTGGTTGGTGGTGTTTTGACAGGGAAGTTTGGATGAATTCTTACTCAAACTTCCTCTAATGTTTTACCACTGAGCAGATCCATTTAAGATGAACAGGTGTGTGTTTTGGAACATGATATTATCTAATCTAGTGAGTATAGATGCTCAAACATGTCTCTATTTCCTTATACAACTTAGGTTAAATGAAACTGACATCCATTTGAAACCAAAATGAAAACATCTCTCTTAGAGTTGAGGAGTGTTTACATGGGTCCAGGATCATGTCATGTCTGCTGTCAGTCTGTGACGTACCGTATCTTTAAGACCAAAGATAAATGCACTGTGAGGGCGGAGAAGAACCATCCAATCTCTAGGTTTACAGATACACAACAATTAGCTTATCAGCTTTACAAACCCAGAAGGACTGCATGGTTCCAGTATCACCAAAAAAGAAACCTCACGACCTAGAGACAACAACAACCACTCTATGAAAAAAACAGCTGCTGTTAAGATCAATTCTGGCATTTTACTTTTTAGAATGAAACATTACGCCAAAACTTCCCTTGGTCCAAATTGGATTTGAAACCACAAACAATGATTTTTCCTTGTAATTCAACATTACAAGTTCAATAACATAATAAGTAGCATTTACAAACCAAACCCACACCCTGGCCCAGCTGCATGTGAGATGATTTCACAAGGGATACTTAAAGTCACAGAGGAAAACCTAGATTTTACAATTACGTTTCTGTTTTCATTTTTATCCCTGATTCCAAGACTTCACTGTGGCTGACCTACATAAGGCTCCTCTGGTGTTATTAACCTCAAAGCTGACAGAACACTGAACACATTTCCTGATCAAAGTAACAATTATCCTGAGAGTGAAGCCTTGTGGTCACATCTAAACTACAGCGTAAAACTGCCACAGAGAGGCCATTGGTTTTGGCAGGAGTCCAGCTTGCGTTGGTGCTGCAAATTCCTCTACAGCATCTGGAGGATTTAGTTGACATTCTCCATACTCCTACTGACAGACCAAAGGGCCCTAGGGAAGTGTCATCCAGGGGTTCACACAAACAGTGGGCAAATCTAAGAACACATTAGTCTAATACGTCATTGATAGTTATGTTATACCAAGCATAAACTATCTTACAACATAATGATACCCTACAGCAACTTTACTCCTCATCTCCCATCCAGTAGAACTACTTTAAGATCTCATGAGTCTGCTTATGAAGTTAAGGGAAGTAAATAACTGAACCACATAATTCAAAAACTGTACTTAAACCCTCACAGTTTTTACAGTTTACCTAAAGGGTAAACTGTAAAAACTTAAACCTTCACACACTGATCTAAAATGTTTAATAACTTTTACACCACAACATTTTAAAAAAAATTCAATTAAAATACAGTTTCTTAGCTTTTCAGCAGCATCAGATATGACCCATTTGGACGTTCAGAAGCTTCATAGTGAACATGGAAACATTGATTCACCAGTAAAACCCACAGAGCCTGACAAACGACACTGTAGATGCTTGTTTTCATGCTGACATATTCTGTTATGATACAATAACCTTTGAATTTACTCTGACCTTTTATGAACACATAAGTAATTAGAAAATGTAACATAAGTAAATACCAGATTTTCACTAAATATGCAAAATGTAGAGGTTAGTATATGATAACTCCTGATAAATCAATTTGGAAAGGTTAAATGTAGAGAAAAACTCATTTGGAAGTCACCTCAAAAATAGCTCTAGGTCTTAAAGGGTTAAAACAGCCACTGTAGGTCAGCTGAACCACAGACTCAGACATGCAGGACACTGTTGATCAGAAATAAACCCTGTACTTCCTGTCACCAAATGGCACTGAACCCAGTTTTCATGAAGTTCCAGATGACACTTCCTCCTTTCTGAATTGCGAAAAACTGTAGGATGGTATTACAATGACTCCCAGTTTATCTAAATGCCAATAAAAAAGTGAAGTGCACCCACTCTCACTTTTGCAATTGATTCTGTAAAACATTTCTGACCAAAATGATGTTATTTGGGGTAATAATTATAATATTCATACTTTAACTGCCAATGACAATGCCTTACAAGAACATACTCTTATGTTATGCAAGAGATAAAGAACAATTTTCATTAAGCTGTTGAAATGGATGGAATTAGAAAAAGTAGACTAAATAATGTTCAGTTCAATTTTCATGTTTGATAAAAGTACTCGGATTATGTGACATGGAATTTGTTGAAACATTCACTTCATGAATGTTTCACACACACTGGTGAGGATCATGCCTCTACATCAGGGCTCAACAGTTAATCAAAATATTATTGAAATCCCATTATGGCCAAGTGCAATATCCAAATTGCAGGAGCTGAAATTTTTGGACAGCGGGAAAATGTGCCAAAACATACCATTATAAATGACGGAATGTGGAGCTACAGAGACGCCTGGCCTAGAAATCAGATTTGGACAGATGGGGACATGTTTGGTTGGTACAGACCTAAAAAAAAATCACATCATTTTTGTATCATGACATATACAGCTCTGGGAAAAAATTAAGAGACCACTGCAGTGTCTCAGTTTCTCTAATTTTACTATTTATAGGTATGTGTTTGAGTAAAATGAACATTTTTGTTTTATTCTATAAACTACTGACAACATTTTGCCCAAATTCCAACTAAAAATATTGTCATTTAGAGCAGTTATTTGCAAAAACTGACAAATGGTCAAACAAACAAAAAAGATGCAGTGTTTTCAGACCTCAAATAAATACACAATACAAATGTTTTAACTTAGGAAGAGTTCAGAAATCAATATTTGATGGATAACCCTGATTTTTAATCACAGCTTTCATGCGTCTGGTCATGCTCTCCACCAGTCTATCACATTGCTGTTGGGTGACTTTATGCCACTCCTGGTGCAAAAATTCAAGCAGCTCAGCTTTGTTTGACGCTTGTGACCATCCATCTTCCTCTTGATCACATATAGAGATGTTGATTTTAGAAAGAATTGCAGTGGTCTCTTAATTTTTTTCCAGAGCTGTAACTGTCAAAATAATTGCAATCATTTTAATTGTTTAACTGTTTTTTTTCTCCACATAATTCAGCCCTATTCCTTATTCAAAACCAGTGTCTAACATTAAAACTTACATTTAAACCCTCAAAGTCTGATCTAAAATGTTTAATAAGTTTTGCACCACAAATCCTATCAATGAATTTAAATATTTCAGTTAAAATACAGTTTCAGCAGCATCAGATATGACACTGGTAAAACCCATAAAGTTTGACAACTGACAATGATTGTAGATGCTTGTTTTTATGTTGAGTTAATGATAGATTTTGATGAACAAGCCACTTTTTCAGTTTTTCAAATGTCTTCATACAAATAAAATTTCTGTAAAAATAAATATTCAATACTGCAGAGAGACGGGGCAAAACGCCTTCAGATAAACAAGCACAATAAACAAACAAAAGCCATTTTTTACTGTGTTGCTGAAACACGTTCTGAAAAAATAAAGACCATTGTGGGTTCTTCATATTGAGGGCATTTATTTGGTAGGTGAAGAGAGAGACAGGGTGGTGAGTTTACTGAGCTTAATCCTTGCAGGGTTTTAGCTGGATTGTAGGGTAAACAACAGTGAGCTGAGGCTACTGAGCTGTTCCTGTTCCTAACAGGACATTCTTATCACCACCATGGGACCTGTGTCCAGGAAGAGGATATATATACACACACACACACACACACACACACACAC
>JAPQRQ010000022.1:22148581-22162920 GCA_037367365.1 Apogon talboti
AAAAAACTGACTTTCATGTAAAGCTCCCCCATTTGGATGACTTATAATACTCATGGAGAAGCTGAAATCAATAGGGTTCTTCCACTAGGAGTTACTAACGAAGATGACGATGACGAAGACGAAGCTGGACACAACACCTTCATAAGCGTCCTTTCTGGACATAAATGTGTCCAAGACCAAGGAGATGACAGTGGAGTTTAGAAAGAATCCTTCTGTCATCTCTCCTGATCTGATCAATGGTCTTAGTGCTTAATGTACTTAAAAACTGGGATTTCACAGAGTGGAAACATAAAAAAAAAACCCAAGAATTATGAGCAATACAGACATCAACAATATGAAAGGTGTTTCTTCTAATGATAGGAGATAAAAAAAACTAACAAGTTCAGACAGATACTGACCTTATATTCACATCCTGCTAGTGGTAGCTCTGATAGGAGTACTTCACAAACATTACTGTGTATCTGCAAATCTGAATGCAGCAAGGACTAATAATTTACAGTCAGATATTGGGTGTGCAAAGCTTGTTTTGCAGTAGCAGCAATTAAACCAGAGACGGTCTGTTTGTTACCTGCTCAACAACAAACAACACAGACAAGCAGAATTTACAGGAAGCTGCTGAAGAATGTGAAACCTCTAACAAGCTGAACCAGGATATCTTCCTCAGCAGCTGCATATCGCTTATACATTACTGTGCAAAAGTCTTAGGCCTCCTTTAACTTTGTTGTTTTTGCAGGATTATAATGAGCATACATATTTATTTTTCATTCTCTTTTCTTCATATACATATGTGAAATATGTATGTGAAATACATGGAACATGTGCACAGCCTTAAAAGACACACAAGAAATGAAGTAAATGGGTTCTAAAGGTTAACATCACTATTTAATGTGACCCCTGACCCTGTGACAAGAAGCAGAAAGAAACATCTGAAATCTGTTGAATGATACCTGGTATAAAACATCAGAAAATGAATACAATAAATGTCATATTGCCTGACCAAAGGGGTTAAACGAAGGTCACACTAAATATTACCTTTTTGGTTTACAGAGGCAGTTTTTTTTGTTAAAATGATTGTTTCTACTTCTTTACATACTTCCCATACATTCAGACTATTGTATAACACTGTACATTTGTCACATGGCCACAGACATATTGTGTATTAACATTGCTATCCTAAAATCACTCCAAAGAGCTTCGAGGGTTTCCTTTTAAAGTAAAATAAAACATACTTTCCTCTTTTTCTAGGAGAGACACTGACTATATCCTGAATAACATAATTTAGTAGATTGTAATTAAGCTGCAAAGCAGAGAACACGCTTTCCTGAGGATTTCTGGGACCTAAGATAAAAAGCACATGGGCGGTCTTTCCGGGCCAGTTTGCTAATATGCGGACAGTTTGTCTGGCGGGGGGACTATGGGTAATATGGGATAAGAACGCCAGAGAAAGACTGTGTGAAGATGTATATGACAAGTCTAGAAGTGTAGTTAAAACTGCTATGGAGGGATACAATGCTGTGAGCAGATGGAGATATATAAGTGGGCCAAACAGCAGGCATATATGAGTTTGTGTGTGTGTGTGTGTGTATGTGTCTTTGAGCTTGTGTGTATTCCAGGAACTGCAGGCTATGCCATGCTGAGCTGGGCTGTGCTGAGATGCAGGCTTCTGTTCGAATTAGGTCAGGGCAGGGCTGAAGGGCTGAGGGCGCCATAAGCAGGGATGGATTTTCAGGATTGGACCAGAGTTGGAAATTAAGTTATCATTTTTCTAAGGAGCAGTTAAACTCTGTCACTGCTGTCAATGCTGGAGTGTCTGAAGAGTGTGCATTTTATACCAAAGACACATATCAATGGCTTTTAATACCTCATAATGTATTTTAAAGGTGACTGTATCCGCACAAATTCTGGGCTCAAATGCTCTTCTGCAGTAACAAGGAAAGGATGAGAAGCCTTAGGGCAAATTGAGATGTGTATCACAATCCATCTACATAACTGTTGTATGATCTTATCTACAGTTGAGACAGAATTACAGGCGCCAACACATGTCTTATGTCCCGTGTGAGTACTGTGTGTGCCTCCTCCCCTTCAATGAAGGAAGGGTTTAGTTCTCTTATCCCAAAGCTTAGACACAGTACACCGCATGACAAAGGAAAAGTGCAATGCAAAGACAAGGAAAAAGGAAAAGAGCAAAAAGCAAAGGGACAGTAACTCAGAGTGGTGTCAAATGAGGCGCCTCTGGGAAGAGATGGTGGAAATGAAGAGAACTGAAAGACTAATAAAAGATATAAGAGTAGGAGATATGATGTCATAATAGTAGTAAAAAATGCGGTGAGAGGTAGAGGTGGAATGACACAGAAAAGAGATGCAAAGAGAGTGAGAGATGAAAAATAGATGAAGTGGGACAGCGCTCATGCTGGGAGACTCATCTGCTCCGTAAAGGTGGCTGTTTCCCCTTTGTCTGAACTATTTTGGTAATCATCATCTTGAATTAATTTGATTCTGTCTCATCACAAAAACACTGAATAACAAAGAGGTGACTGAAATAACACCTAGGAGTCGGCCTTAGGCTGAATATCTGTTCTCAGTGTCAGTATCTCAACTAGATTTTCATGTTGTTATTTGGGTTTGTTTTAACATTCACATGCTTGTTCAACATGAAAATATGCAGAGTAAAATGAGATATAGCAACAAAATGCTGAAATATTTGTATTTTAGCTGAGGTTGTGAACAAAAATCCAAAAGACGAAAGAAAAATGTATCACAATAAATACTTCATAAATATAAGTTTATAAATATAAGTAATTGAAAGGAATTAACCATTATTAATATTTCATAATCCTGTCATAATCATGACAAAATATTTGATTCACAAAAACATACATTTTAGTGCTGATCTTTAACTGTTGAAATCTATGTTTAGCCTCGTTAATTTTCTACTGCAACAAGACAACTGTGACAGAAAGTTAGTTTTTTTTTTTTTACTCAAAATTATTGCAAATGTGATGTTTTCCTTTACACTGCAACAGGTTTCCTAAAGTTATATCATCTCCCGGCACTGCAGTACATTCATACCTTAATAATCGTAACCCCTGCATTACAATACATGTTGTGTTACTTCATCAAATATAATCTAATCTCATGTTATATAATGTATAATGGGGCGATCCAGTGCAGTTCCTGGTCTAGTTCCAGATTGGATCATTTACTACATGCCTCTTAACTACTCTGTCTCTCAGCCCTTTTATCAAACAACCAAATAAAAAAAGATCTGAACTCACCTGAACCGAGCTAATAAATAATCTTAAAAAACCCTGAGTTGCGATCCACACTCTAAACAAAAGTGTGACAAGACAAAGATCACTAAGACAAAACAATTTCCTAGTTGCTCATGTCATCATTTTATTGAAGCGTATTTGACACTGAGGCAGAGCCAAAAGCTCAACTCTTCTCAAACAACCTACAGTGTTTGCATGCGTTCGTAAATGCGACTGCATACACACACACTTGCATTCACAGACACACAAACACACACACCCCAATGAGTGTTGTTATTGAACCTTTCCACTCAGATACAGAGAGCCCTTATACAAAGTGGTAAATGAGCGCTGTAATGTGTAATGTAGCCGAGAGGCAGGAGTGTGAGGGAACAAGTAGAGCAAAAGGTTCTTTATTTGGCTAACAGATTGTGTCCAGTCAAAAACTCCTTATCTACAACACACACACACACAAACACACAAATCTAAGTTGATTCAACATGTAAGAACTGACACATCACACCATGCCATGCATCACTAAAGAAACACTGAACTACAGCTTGAGTAAAGTCAAGCATTCACTGCTAAAACCACTGGTATTTAATCTTTGTGGCCTTTTATTTGCTGAATATGGAAGCTGTGTGGCACATACTGTAAATGCCACAGAGGGGTTTTAATGAGAAATAAGATCACATAAGAAAAAATAACAGCCCAGGGGCAACAAGGCTCTTTGCTTTGGAAAGAGAGAAGATGTGTGATAATAAATGCTTTGTGTTCATTAAGAGAGGTGGAAACACTGGAAGCAAAGATCTAAAAATACAGATACAAAGAGAGAGAGAGAGAGCAGACAAATACAGATGGATCAGACTGGTGCTCATGAGCTCTAACTATACACAACGACTGCAAGTAAATAAAACACACAATCACAGCCACTCTAAGGGTCGGTGTTGTTATAAATCCCTCTTTTCTCATTGGGTCTGTCTCATCAGCACACACATGCTACTCTTCCAAATCAATTCTGTCCGACAGCTGATCATACGACCAGCGAGGGCAGGGGCTACTGGGTCACCGTTCGACATGAGTGAGAGAAAGAGGCAGTGCCAATCCATCAGCCCTAACGATTTTAGATGATTACACCACACTCCCCGACTCTCACCCTCCACTTCCTCTCATGGCCTGTCCCTCTTAGCTCTATGCCCCCTCTGTGTTTTGCAATGCATTCTGGGCTGGAAATGCTAAGAATGTCCCCTCCCAGAGAATGCCTGGCTTACTGCTCTTGGCATGAGAACATGTGCAGTCATTTAAATGTCATAAAGGCAACACTGTGAAGATTATCATCAGTGGAGAAACCTCAAAGATGGAAGCTGAGTGTGGGAACGATAAAGTTTGACGAAAAAATCTACCTGTTCTTTAGGCGCAAAGTTAAAAAAAATAATCACTTTTTTCTGGGCACAATAGTAAAAAGTCAACTCCTACTAATTAAAATGATGACATTAGAGTAAAAAACTGGGGGATTATTAAGATATCATGTAATAGTTTAGGCTTATTTGCAAAAAAAACCAGACCAAAGACTAATGTAATGAATCTAAAACACCACTGACCGCAACAAAAATTCCTAAAAGCTGTTTTTTTTCATGTTTAATGCAACACTGTTACAATATTTACACAGAAACTATCAATATCCATTTTCCACTTACTTGACCTATGAATCTAAAACCACTTATACTTGGATAATGACCAGCATATGTTGGAGATACAAGAAAAGTCAATTCTTGAAATGAAGCCAAGGGAAGTCAAGAGAATCCGAACTTTACAAGCAACAAGGTCTGGATGGGAGTCTGTGTGTAAATAATACATCTGTCAGATTATGAATAGTTTGTCTGCACAATATGGCTTATTGACAATACCCTTGAAACATATAAGTTCTTCCAGTTTAATCGTAGTTGTTGGCTGATCCCTGTATAATGTAAAATCAAAGGGTGTCAGGACAAGGAAGTAGAGCAGGTGACAGGGACCGGGATGAATTTCAGACAACAAAGATGTGGGTTTGGTTAGAGCACAGACACGGAAAGAGAGAGACAGAGGGGTGGGGGGAGATTAACATGAAGTCCCGGCAATGAGAAAATAAGGAAGGCGACAGAGGATTTGAGTTGATTGTAGTGAAAGTGTGGTTGCCTGTGTGCCATTATTAATCCCCATCTGTTTTGATTACCAAAACATGTGGCTACAGCTGGGGATTCACAGCACAAACCCACCAGCATTTGTTTAAAAGGTGCCCCGACCTAAAGACAAACATGTAAAAACTATAATATGTATGAGAAACAAATGATGGTGTATTTGCAGCATATTATTTTGCGCCGTTTATTTACTTAAAGCTTTTAGCAAACAACATTTTTTCCCCTTATTTATTGATGAGTCATAGAACAATCTGAATAAGAACGCAGAAACACTGACACCTCTAGAAAAAAAGAGTAAAACCATATGTATGTCCACTGGACAGTTATAAGAATTACAGTTAAGACTTACTGTTACTAGGTTGTTAATACCTTGAATGTGTTGGATGTTCAGGACTGTACAGGTAGACTAAAGAACTATTTAATTCATTGTTGTTACATGATAAAAAATTAATTAATTGATAACAGGGTGTCTGATTACATGTTAATTACAAATGTTCCTAAACATCATTAAAACATAATTATATTACATAATATATTAGTATACATGAAGCCAAATTCTAGGTGTCTATGGAAATGCCTGCATGTGTGCATCAACTAGAGGAAAGAGGTGAAGTAATCCTCTGTTGGTTTGTTTGTTTGTCTGTCAGCAAGATTACACAGAAACTACTGCACTGAATTTTTGACAAAAATTTAGCATAATCCTGTTGAAAGACAAACAAACAAACAGAACAGGAGAAGACTGTGGGTATGCAAGTATCTGTCTGTTTTTCCTCTTTTCCTTTAAAACGGAGAGTGAGTTTATCTCTTGCACAATGCACACATATGCACTCAGTGGCGGATTATTAATAGCAAATCAAAAAGTTTGTTTCCATAGTGACTGTTTGAGTCCATTATGGAAAGTGTCTCCTGTTGTTACCAAGACAACAATCCAGCAATGGCAAATGAATGTGGTACACAGCTGAGTGATGCGATGAGCTGGGGATTGCTCCATAAACAAGCTCAGCACCAAAAACAGGGGCAGGTGGGGGAAACTGAGGGTTAAAAGGATGGAAAAGCATTTTTTATGCATGTTAGTTGTGCACTTACACTATAACACAGCTTCAAAGATGTGATATTCTTTTATTCACCTGTGTATTGAGACTTTAACCTTTAACAACACCGCACCAAACATTTAACACAACAGTTTTTAACTTTTAAGTGGCTATTTGGTGTAAAAAAAAAAAAAAAAAAAAAGATTCTGTATTTATTTTTTTCTTTTACAATTTGGCCTTTAAAGATCTGCTAGCTGCACCATCAAAGAAATTATTGATTTTTTTATGTACTTTATTACTATACCATATAGTTTGCAATACAGATAAGGAGTTCTATGGCCTGTGTTTCTTCCATTGACTTTCTATGCTCAAATGCTGAGAACAGATAATCTTCAAGCGACACCTCAGGTTTGTAGCAGTCACTGTTCCTACAAAGCTGCTACAAACCAACTGTTAGGACGTACTTTAAAAGTGCTTTTAGCTGTTAATTATGTTTTCTAAACTCTGTAAAGCCTGTTAACCACAGAGGGAGGATAATGTTTTATAAACTTGGATGGCTTAGGTTTCATCTTGGAATCAGCCAGCGTTCACACAACCTAATCCTGGACTAACACGGATGTGTGTATGCACAGTAAAAGGTGCACCAAGTAGGAGGACACCTTGGATAAACATCCTGTCTTGTGACACTAAGCATAAATTATTTAAGGCTCATAAAACAAAGAGTGACTCAGGGGGATTAAAAGTTACATACAACTGCTGCCCACTCTCAAATGCTATTTATTTCTTTTGATTAGACTAGAGTCCAAATTAATTCTTCTTCTTCTCTGGGAAAGCCTGGGATGGATAGCAGGACCACTTAGACAAGACCAAGTCAACCTAGGAGGAACTGAAGAAGTCCCATATGGTCCTGCTTTGGTGATGGGATACTCCTGATTGTTGGGGGTGCCAAGTTACATCTGTGTTTGGACAAGTGTGTTCTATACTGTATCTATGAGAATGGTCATCTATCTGACCTGATATTTATAGCACTGTTGCACTATGGCCTGCCATATAAGTAGGCGTTAAGGAGGAGGGGAGCAGTGGGCAGATCATCATACACTCCAGAAAGCAAACACACACACATATAGTGTTTTCATCTGTGCTTAGAAAGCATTACACATACTTATCTTGATTTCCTGGAGACCTAGTTACAACCCTAACCTTAAAACAACTCTAAACCCTCAGACATTTTGATTCACTTTAGGGGATACAAGGGGGCCCAAATCCCCTCAAGAAACTATATAAACAGACGTGTGGCTCCAGACTGTAAGAAAAACATATACAGTGGCCAGTAAAGTCAACAGGTTTGAGAAAATCCACATTAGAGAGAAAACAGAGCAGCAAATAAGGAGACACAGTGGAAAGACACACCCTGAGCTGAGGGCAAAATACAGTCCATCAACCATCTCTTCATAAAGTTTTATTGGTATGGAATTCATCCTGCAGTAAACACAGTCAAACCACAAGGCAATTGACAAAACCTGCAGAACAACACGGCACACAGTGCAGGACTGGAAACATCTGCAACTACCTCTTCATGCAAAGTACTTGGTTTGGTGTAAAAAGCTCAATGATCAACTGGCACTAGTGATCACAGCCAATAACCAAATAATGCTCCCTGTATATAAACACAGGTGTGGTGTGTCACCAGTGAAAAATGTCCTCGACTTAAAAAATAAAACCTTGCCGTAAAATAGCAGCCCTTCTTCTGCAGCTGTAGACATGCACACCAACACTACAGCACTGTATTGAATCGCTGCAAGTTCAACTGTGCACCTGTTGTAGTGTAAGTTGTAACGTGTTGATCTTTCTATGCTGGGTGGTTTTGGAAGTAGTTGTTTATCAGTTTACCTATGTACAATCAACCCTTTTTGTTGATAAATAAATAAATAATAATGCCATTTAAATTATTAAATTTGCAGTCACTTTCAAGGTTGAGCACTGAAGAAACACCTCATGTCAAACTTTGTGACTGGTTTGTTGACACTGAGTCAGGGCGGATTGATGACACCATATCAACAAAACTGATCACTATAAGCTTTGCAGAGCTATTCCATGACTGAATATATTTACTGTAGGGTTATTGCAATTAAGTGCGTTAGTCCGTGTCCTGTTTGCATGACAGGAAATGGTATGTGGACTAATGTCATGAGCTCTGTCATAGTACACAAGCAATATTTGCAGGCTGCACTCTTTAATTTGCATTTCTTTAGGTTAAAAAAAGTTCTTAAACTAGTGAAACTCAAATGAATGGCCCAGCTTGAATATATTTCCAGCCATTGTAAAATGTAGAAAAACCTGATTCAGAGGTTGGTCATAATTAAAGGCCCGAAGAAGGCTGTGTCCTCACCTGCTTACTCAGCTTACATATATTGAGAACCAAGCGCTCCTTACTAAGGTCGATCAGCCATTCAGACGAATTAAGCACCAACTCAAACACTTAAACCAAATCCATACAAAACCATTGAGAACAGTAAAGAAAACACACACACATTTTCAAGCCAACAAAAAAAACTATTTATGTATCATGTATCATGGTTTCAATAGTGTGACAAAGCGAGCTTACAAAGCTGAAACAAAGGGATTTGCTGTTGGCACTGACACACTTACGTTCCCAGGATCTCTTTGAAGTCATACTTCTCCTTCACATCGGAGGTCTTCTTTTTCCAGGCATGGCAATCTTCGCCCAGTGGCATCTTCTTGTTGTTACGGTCAGAAACAATACTAATGAGGGGGGAAAAAAAGTGGAGAAGGAAGACACGCTTATTAATACCTGCCATTGAACTTCATCCACCTTACCTCTCCAGATACTTCACTGACGGCGCTCACCTCTCTAAAGTATGGATGAATTATTCAGAATATCAAAAGAACAATATGTAGTTTTATACTTACAGGCAAAGAACTGTGCTAAAACTCACCAGTTGGGGTACATAAACAGCTCTGTTACCACTATTGGCAAATATCCTGTTGCAAAATTTAACCAGTGTGTTTCAGGTAGCTCAAGAATGAGGTACAACCTGCTTCCTGTCTTCAGTACTTTTCACACATTACATATTAGTGCATTTTAACAATACTTTGAATTACTGCTCATGAGGAAACACTGGGTCATTCTGTTTATTTGAATCCTGCATCCATGCTGTCCCGGACACTGCACGCACTGTATGTTATGCAAATTCCTCGCAGTAATGTTGCGGTTAATTTAAGGACCCTATATGTCAGACAGTGAAGAGGATCTGTTCTGATGTAAAGGATTATTTTCTTTATTTCAATAGATTTCGTTTATGCATTTCTGCCATCTTTGTATTTACAATTAAACAGAGTGGAATGTATAATAGAGAGGTCGCATCCCCAAGGTTAATCAGGTTAATCAGTCAACTATAGAGAGCTGATCCCGCCCCATTCGCTGTGCACCATGGGATCAAACTTCAGAAAACAATCTGCAGACCAGTCAATGGAGAGGGAGAAATGATTTTTTTTTTATTCTGTTCTAATTGTGCCACCATTTACACATATAATATTTGTTAATTTAAGAGATAATTTTATGAGCCAAGAAAGTCACAGTTCATAGCAAATGTAATAAGGAAACATCTAGTTTTTTGTTAAACAACTAAATGGACACAGGTATATTTTATTGCACATGATAAACAATATGAACATTAAACTGGTTCTACCTTTAATCTAGTCCCAAAAATGAAGGTAAAAAACCATTAAAAGAAGTGACAATTACTACAACTCCAGTCAGAAGCTGCAGAGACATCTCCAAACTCTGAACGATCGTGGACTGTGACAGTTACGATGTTGTTACTTTTGCAACATTTTGGGTGTGTAATCATTTTCTTTCACTGCAACTTTCCTAAAATCATCTTTTAAATTGACACATATCATATGTGTCAAGCGGGATGAAAGAAATAACTTGTCTCTTGCCATTGGCTGTAATACAATGTTTGTTTCTGAAGTAAAGTCACATGGGAACAACAGGAAGTGGCAGGACTTTGGCTTACTATATGTACCTTCAGTTTTCACACAACAAAATAGAGGACAAGGCTTTTCCTGGTGTGTAAGGGTTAATATAAATTATATAAATGATTCAATACTGACCCTCTATCTAAAAATAAGAAAATAGTCATCAACTCAACTGATCTGTCTATAAAATGCCAGCTTGAACAGTTTGAAGTGTAAATGAGATGAAACAAACTATCTTCAGAATCAGGGCTGAATGACAGACCATACTGGTGAATACAGACTCCCGTTGGTGGAAAAGTTCTCAGATAATTTGAATTCTTTTGTTGTTTCTCATTCTTGGTTTTGTTCCACTTGTTCATATTTCTCAGGGGGAGTTCCCATCCAGATGTTTGGCAGTCTAAAGAGTGGGAGTGGTCGCAGAGGACCCCGCTGTCACAGCTCTCATCATCTAAAGCCAGAAAGTGCCTAGAACTCAGGACCTCAGAGACTAAAATAGCCCTGTTCATATCAGCATGCCTCACTCCTCCTCTGTTTCTGCTGCCTGCCTGCCTGCCTGTCCATATAAGATGATATAACATGTTATGGATTGAAGTGTCTTTTTGTTAAAGACTTTCTCGCAGCACAGATCATTTATTCAAGGATCGGTCATCTTAATGCTGCATTTTGTTTATGAGCGGTGGTGACTGACTTGACGCTGCTACTGTATCTCAGACTGAATGTTAACAGGACATGACACTAAGGTCACTCAGCACATACAGTATCATGTATCATTTACACATAAACAATGATTTTTTTTTTCATACACACAAACATACACGTGGTGGTCCTCCTGCTGCCCATTAATGTCAGAAGTTGGTTTCATACAAGTTGTCATGGTAACCCAAAGGAGCTGCTATGGTATCTGAGGCTAAATTGCATTAGTGTCTAATGCAAGGTGGCAGCTAAGGTAGGGTTGTCAAGATGATGAAATTTTAGGTGAACATACCTGTTATACAAATAATTACCATTGATATAAACTCAGTAAGAGTTTATTTATTTAAACACACACAGCACATGTGTAAGTAACTGTGGCAAACCTCAGGTAAGGTGGAAACCATTGCAGTCAGTTTGATGGCTAACTGTAGCTCGCCTACAGTTATTTGACATATTGTGCATCACAAACACAAAGTAAAATAACATAACCTGTTAAGGTACGCACTACAGTTGATCCATTATGCTTCTACATGGTAACATGTACTGCCACATTATAGCATATATATAAAACCCACAAAAATACAATGAATGGGGCTTTCATGTGTCCTTTTAAACAAATTTACAAGGACATTTTAATGATTGTATCATTTCCCCAGTGTATTTTGCATGCTACTTAAGCAACTTATGTAAACGGAAGTATTTCTAAATTAAGCATGAAAAAACAGCATGCAAAGTAATGTGCTTTGGGGAAGCAGTAAGAGGAAGTCCAGTCAAATGTTTGTAAAAGCCTTGGCCGTAAACTATGGTTGGAGACAAACATATAATATACACTGTAACTCTAGTCCTTGCTTCTTTAACTTGACACCATTTTCTTTCTCTGGAAAATGGGGATCCATTACCAGGCATCATTTTTTCACTGAAAAATGAGCCTCTTTAGTAGTAAATGAACGCACAGTAATCGATGGCTTGTTTTGTGTAATGAATGGGTGTGGAATTCTTTACTACTATCAAGATGAAGACAGTGAATTTGTAATTTTACAAAATAACGAATGACATAACATAGATTTTACCATATGCATACATTGCGACATATTTGCCTGGTTATATCTGCTTTCATTCCTCAACTTCACATTTACACTTCTGTCACAAAAAGTACTAATTGTGATCATTATGGGTTCTGTGATGGACAGTTTGCAGATGAGTGGATTAACCAGAAAATAAAGATGAAAGCACTTCCTTATCTGACTGGCAGTATTAAGGCAGGGCATCACAGTTGTTTTATTTAACCTTTAGATGAAAAATAACTGCAATGGCACAAGTTCATTTTATGACAAAAAAATGAAAACACTTTTCACATACTGCTTGTTTGTAGCATCTCACCTTGCTCATATGGTGATTCATGGTAATTCATGCACTGATAATGGTTCATACAGAGCATCAAAGCCATGTAAACATCAAAGTCATATTAAAATGTGAATCCATTAACCCTTGCTTATCTTGGATGTGTTCGCTGGCAAAATACAGGTGACTATACCCAAGGAATACACATAAATCTTCTTCATAACACTTGCATTTCACTTCGAAGGTGCAACATCTGCTTCATATATGGGAACGTCATATCACATTTCAAGAGACACACTTCAAGCCTTGTTTGACAATGAGCAAGGGGTTCTGTTTTTCAAACAGACTAATGCTATAAACAGCAGATTCAGGTTCGGGTTTGAGACACGCAGGGGGCAGATAAGGGCAGGTTTTCAAAATGTGGAACAGTAGAGGAGAGATACTGTACATGCAGGTAGTTTATGAGTCAAAAACCGCCCCTCCATGTCAACGGATGACATAACTTTTGGAAGTGAAGCTGCTCAAAACCCAAGAAGCAACAGGATTGAAGAGGCTTGAGATAGGGAGATGCACAATACCATAACCACATTCCCAAATGTGACATGCAGCATTCACCCTTGTTGAAGGTATACATAGAACAGCTGTACTCACTGGTTTCCCATTCCTGTGATGTGCAGTGGACAGAGGAGACACACACACATACACACGAGCACAGTTAAATTCGACTGAATGACATGTACGGTGTTGGAGCGCAACAGAGAAGTTGCATCACCACTTGCAATGGTCACATGACATGACCACAGCACAAAAACAGACACACATCTACAGAGTCCGTCATACAAACAACACACAAAACAATACGGCTGCTGTAAAAACCATTAATCTTACAGGTTAATGAACCGAGCTGAGCCTCGAGGACCTTTCGGGAAACATTCAGTTGCTTTGTGTGGAGACTCTTTAGCTCGTGCCTCTACCATAGCGCTGATAAGAAAATAACACACTCAGAAGCTACTTCACTTTTGTGTGTAAACATTGTCAAATATTGATTTTGGCTCGCCCTTACAACTATTATCTCACTTCTCAGCATCAAACTGTGAGGATTTCTGCTGCCAAGTTCTGAACAAAGTCTCAACACGTGCCAAAGACCTACATTCTCAGAGCTGATTCACCTTGCTGGAGGCCATTTTTTCCTTTAACTATTTTTTGATAATATCGTAGGTCATCTGCCCTAATCCTACACGTGGTCTTAAAATTCTTTAAGAGCTGCAGGACAAGGAGAGGGTAGGATGACTTTATCAGGCTGAAATCTGGCCTGAAAACCAGAGCTGAGCAGTCTTTTCACATCCAGGTGCCCAGGATCACACTGCAAATGGTGTGGATTTAACGAAACAACATCAGACAAAAGAAATCAGGTTAGTTCATAAGATGCATTTCAGGGTCCTCTTCCTTGTATTTTTACTGCCAGGCCTTTGTGTTTCATTTTACATTATTTCCTCTATTGACCGTGGCTAAAACATCGCGCCTGCTTCCAAAAACTCTTTTCTGAGCAAACATTTAAAATGATTCATCAGGTTGACCACTTTCACTCACAGATCCTGGGTCTCTGGAGAAATGGGGGCTTTGTATTCAGAAGTACCTGGTGGTTATTACACTTAACACACAGCAACCAGCGCAACTGCGGTCAATTGGGAATCAGAAAATTATCCAACTAGTGCAATAGTGGTGCTTTGACAGATGCCAAGTCAGATGGTGTCAATGACAACAACAAATCTCCTCTTAAAGTGAGCTTTATATGAAATAATTGATTATTACAGCAGATAGATAGATAGATAGATAGATAGATA
>JAPQRQ010000022.1:22163078-22179604 GCA_037367365.1 Apogon talboti
TAGATAGATAGATAGATAGATAGATAGATAGATAGATAGATAGATAGATAGATAGATAGATAGATAGATTAAAAACATTAAGAGGGTAAGATCCAAAAATTGAAAAACTACACAGTAGCTGAACAGTGTCTACTTAGAAAACTGTCTTAGTAATATATCCTTATCTCTCTCTGATAGACTATGAATTTTACCAAGCAGTTACAGCTATACTAGTTTATATAACATCAATCTTTGCATATTCCATGTTAGTATCTGATATTCTGTTATACTGAGGTCGCACAGTGCAAATACATCTTCACAACCTGAACTTCAGCAGACTGCCCAACAGAAAAGCTAGAATGACTTTTATATTTTTTGTATCACCAAATCCCACCCCATCAGTCAAAGGCCTATTTTAATCTAAACGAAAAGTCCTTATCAATGGGCGCTCATACAGTAGGTAGTTAAGACCAGCTGCTGTAACAGACTAATATAAACACATTACCAGGGCAGGAAACCGCGCTCTAACATCTGCCTGGTGTTCGTGTCATGACGGGATGATAACAGAGGCTCCTACCTGCGATTGAACTGTCAGCAAGGTCCAGCAGCCGCGTCCGTGCGTCCGTCTGTCTCTCCGACTCGAATCTCTCTCACAAATCTGTACTTGGCAACCTCTCCGGCAGCGCTCCCCCTGACGTCACCCCAGGGCAGGGCTGCGCACCGACCAATCAGAGGCCGAGCTGCGACGCACAGGTAAACAGTTCTGGCGCGCCATTGGTCACATCTCCCGCACCCGTGACTCCGCGCTGTACTCCAGATAAAGGGCGTGTAGGTGAGTTCTGCGTGCGGTTTTGACCCCTGCTGGGCTCACATGTACTTGGTGCGGTTATAGACACGCTGAGAGGGGTTATCACGGTGTAACTGTGGTGATTATCTCCCAAACACAGAAAACAGCAGGGGAATGTTTCCAGGCGCAAAGCAACACATCACAATATCACGCATTGGGACTATACAAAAAAAAAGTCCTGATTTAGCTTATAACAAAATCAAACTTTACATCCAGGCCATTACATCCACGCATGACAATAAAAAGAAGTGCAAGATAAAGCGCACACAAGGCTTTTCTGTGCAGGCCTGCGTGCCAGGTGCGTCTTTCTATTACTGGTTTCCACTGAATGTGTTCACAAATTAGTTTGTTGTGATCTAGTGCGCCATCCAGTGGAATATAATGTACCAAACACATAAGCGTATTTTTTTAACGTCAGCTTCACTTAATTTATCAAGAGTCCATAATAAAGGTGGACGATATGACCAGAAAATTACATCTCGATTTTTTTCCCCTCAGCCTTATGGTCGATATACTTTGTGTGTTTTATTGTTGTTTTTAATTTTTTTTTTTTTTACTTGAATAAAAAATTCTCTTTCTTTACTAGAAACGCCTGCCATATATGACTGGAGAAACACATACAATTAATATTTCACAAGAAGCAAATAGATTGAAACAAGTCTCCACAGGAATGATCTTGGTTTTGCAAATTCGGCATTTTTCACCGTTTTCAGAAAGAAAAATGTTGATTAACCAAATTCTTTGGGAGATAGATTGGGATATAATGATGATGATGATGATGATGATGATGATATTAATAATAATTATTACTATTGTTAGTAATAGAAGTAATAGTAATAGTAATAGTAGTATGTAATCAGAACTATGACGTCCTTTACTGTCATTGTGTAAGTGCATATAATGAAATCAGTTGAAGCTTCTTAAGTGATTTAGTTTCACATAACAGCACAGAACGTTTGACACTCACTAAAAATATGACAATACAATTTAAAAATATAAAAAAATACCTTAATAATGATAAATGATCTGAATATTCAGTAGTAGTGGTAGTATTCAGAACAAAAGACCGTATTAATATTGCTTATCCAGAATTAGCATGTTTGACAAGTCCATTATAATTTCATTTTCAGAGTCATTTCATTTATTTACATGATTTTTTTCACTCAGACCAAAAAAATTCTCCTACATTGTAACAAATTGGTCTATTCAGCAATAATCAAGACATTACAACATTATAAACTGTTATATGTCCCTACAAGCTCTTTGTTATATTTTAAGACAGTCTAGAAAAGGGTAGAAAATTAATACATCTTCACACCATCTGTGCATGCACTAAACTTGATGCACAGCATTTCTGCTTGTGCAGAAAAGATGTGACAATGCTTAAAAATATTATCACCATCTTTCATTTGTTGTAATATCTGCACATAATTTTTAATATAATTACCTACATATTTTGTATTATTACCATCACATTACAAGATTTTTATCGATAGACATGTTTCTGTGCACAAGTGTAGAAAGACACTGAAGACTGAGGAGATTGCTCATTACAAGACATAGATGAATCCATTTAGGCTTGCACTTCACAAATGAAAAAAAAACCCACCATAAATAATAACACACTAAAACAGTCATTGGTCTAAATTAGAGGATGGAGTGAGTGTGCCTTTAATTAACTGGTCAAATATGGTAAACATGCATATAGCTGGGGGCAGCCATGGCCTTGAAGGAAGGGGCTTGTATCCAAAGGGTCAACAGTTAGATTTCCCAGACCAAGATGTGCCCTTGAGCAAGGCACTCAACCCCCCCATTTGCTCCCCAGGTCAGTGACATGGCAAAACTGAATGTGTGTTTCCCCAGATCAGTCCAAACTCGGGGAACAACCAAGTTATAAAAGTCACGAGAATACAAAGCATAATGACTGGTGGATTTTTATAACAGACAGCATAAATATGAAGGAACCAGACCAAATAGAGCCTTATAAATCAGAATCATCATCATCATCATCATCATCATCCCTAACCCTTCATGTATTCAAAGAAGGCCGTTCAGCTTTGGCATACAGTTCACAATGATTAGATGACTACAGTCTCAACACACAGTGATAAACAGTGTTCAAAGACTGCATACATTTGGTTGAGGCACCCATATGGAGAACATCACCAGAGTCAAACAGAGGTATGATATGTCTGTCCAAAAGGAAAATGTAGTACTAGTCACACATAGTGAAATATCTATCTTCCAGCTAGTCTGAGTAATTTATCTAAGGATAGAATGTCTGTAACTATTATTTGTCAACTTAAAATCAAAACCTTTTAGAAATGCATCCTCTGCTTTTACACTCTTGCCACAAGTGTCGGCCTATTTGATATCATGTTCCACACCATACTGAAAACAACATACAACCTATGACAAACCGCTTGAGGCTTGCGCAACGGAGACTAAAGACCCATGGGACCAGCACTACAGGAGCTGAGGCCCATCAGATAATTACCGTCATCACCGTCGTGTCACTTACTATTAATGAAGCCGCTGGTGTAAGACCTCCAGCCGCCGGGGGGCGCTGTGTGCCACACGGCGCTGTGTTCGAGTCCAGTCTGCCTCTCTAAATGATCGACGCTGAGCTGCCAGTTGCCTAGTGACGGAAAACCATCGCCTGCCTCTGATTTCCTGCGTTTTCAAAATCCCATCGCTGGCACAGAGCTAGCGCCAAGTTTTTCAGCCAGATTTGAGATGTTTATGTCGGCTTGATAGCTCGCATATGGAACGACACAACGCTGGCGCTCCAGTTTAGAATGTTGTGTAAACGCCGTGGGCTCTCTTGTCGCTTTATGGAGATTTTCGAAGAATTATGAATAATTACATTTTCATCAGGGTTGTCGGGAAAGGGAGCTATGGAGAGGTGAACTTGGTGAAGCATAAAGCAGACCGAAAACAGGTAAGGAATTGGTATCATGCTTTTTAGTGTGAGTTCAGCCTGTAAAACTTTAACTAACTAATGTGGATGGTTAACACTGAATGTTTATGTAGTTGCTTAAAATGTGAACTAACATAAAATCACCTGGTTGGACGCTATAAGCCCACTGTGATATTGCACAGCTAGCGGAGTTAGCTAAAGTTAGCCCAAGTGTTTATACCTATGTCCGAGATTGATTTTAGGTTAAATAATTGATGTAAAATGCGTTGAATGCAACGACCACTGTTTAGATAGGTCATCCTGTTATTAACCAAGGAGTAATGCAATTGATCGGAGAGTAAAACTACTCATTGGTCAAAACAGTGTTGTGATCAATACCATTTAAAACCGAAACCAGACCAAGGCCTTGGGAGGATGAGATCCAGGACTAGACCAGATAATGTTCATAATAACAATCAAATTTTACCAGCAGTTACACAAAAAATATGATTGATGTAGTCAACCCAGTAAATTTTCATATCATAATTCTAAAATAACACGGTCTTTAAGGTGATTTAACTTCAATAGGATGGGTTATTTTTTGCATTTTAGGTGAGATGTTTTTATATGAATTCACACTAATGATGGTCACAAATAAATCTGACAATGCTCAGGTAGTTTAGTGACATTCCCACACTTTTAATCAAAACAAGGCTCAGTAGAAATAAGGTCAAGACTGAAATGAGACAAAGACCTTCAAAAAATGGTCTTGAAAGTAGTCTTCATCATGACAACACTAGGGGAAAGGCTGGGAAAAGTTAACTTGGTGTGTGAATACATTTGTAAGTATTTTTGTATTTCTTATATTTAAGACACAGAATAAAACCAAATTCACCCAATTAGGAATGACGTTTTTTGCATCGTACTGTGCCGTTCTTTCATGAATCTTCACACTTTCAGAAAAATTAATAAGGTCAAGGTAGCTCAAGTTGTTTTTTTCTCTCCTGTCTTTTCCAGTATGTAATAAAGAAACTGAACTTAACCACCTCCACCAAACGGGAGCGACGTGCTGCAGAGCAGGAGGCGCAGCTCCTGTCCCAGTTGCGGCATCCTAATATTGTGACCTACAGGGAGTCTTGGGAGGGAGATGACTGCCAGCTGTACATTGTGATGGGTTTCTGTGAAGGCGGGGACCTTTATCACAGACTCAAACAGCAAAAGGGAGAACTCTTACCTGAGAGACAGGTGGTGGAGTGGTTTGTCCAGATAGCCATGGCACTCCAGGTATGATGTCAAGTTAGATTTAACATGTTTTTAATATTAATATTGATTGTTGGAAGTCATTTGTGTGACTTTTGCTTTGCAGTACCTGCATGAGAGGAACATTCTTCACCGAGACCTTAAAACACAAAACATCTTCTTGACAAAGACAAACATCATAAAAGTTGGGGACCTTGGAATTGCACGAGTATTGGAAAACCAGAATGATATGGCCAGCACACTCATAGGGACCCCCTACTATATGAGTCCAGAGCTTTTCTCTAATAAACCCTATAATCACAAGGTAATTTGATTGTCTATTCCTACTATGTCTATACTTAGGAGAGATGGTGGAGATTGTTTGACAGTCTGCTGTATTTCTTTCTAGTCAGATGTATGGGCCCTGGGTTGCTGTGTATATGAAATATCCACACTGAAACATGCTTTCAATGCAAAGGACATGAATTCACTTGTGTATCGCATTGTAGAAGGAAAGGTGAGTTTTACATTTGCTATACAGTTTGAACTCTAAACTAAACTTCAGTTAACATCTTAGATCTCCATGCAATAATAGATGCTTTTCCATAATACTGTCATAGATGTAATAGCTGTGGGGTAAACATTTGGTGACTTCAGTAATGATGTTTTTGGTTCTCGCAACAGCTGCCACAGATGCCAAGTAGATATGATCCCCAGCTGGGAGACCTGATCAAGAGTATGCTCTGTAAAAGACCCGAAGACAGGATTGATGTTAAATGCATCCTGCGGCAACCCTACATCAAACGACAAATTGCAATGTTTCTCGAAGCCACAAAAGAGTAGGTGTTACTTCCTTTGAATTGTTTTGGGATTGTTTGAATTTTTTCTCTGCTTGTGTTGCTCCAGGTCTAGTTAAATCGTCTTTTCTTTTGCATTTGTTTGTATTCTTACCACACTAGAAAAACTGCAAAATCAAGAAAGAAAACTGTGGACGGCAGCGGTGACTGTAAGACCAGCAGTGCATCATCTGTGACATCACGGCAACCAAAACATGAAAGACTGCCTTTAAGTCCCCAACCAGAACCGCTTCCCAGGAAATGGGTATGGCTTGCTTTTTCTTTTACCCATGTGATTATTTATAACATGACTATTTGGCCATCATCACAATAAGAAAATCACATTGAATCACATTGAATCACTTTGGATAGCTGCCTTGAATGGTGCTACTGTTGCACTAAAAATGTAATACAATGCAGTGTAATTCAGCAAAGATGCAAGAATGCATGGTTACGTTTTGGGAGCATTTTAGAGGCTTTTATCATTATCACTTAGAATCCATTTCAGTATTTATCTATAGATTCATAACACACATGATATTCAGCCTTTCCTGTGCATGTATAATTCAATTGATTTCTATAATTGACGTGTGTTATTGTTGATGTTAGATGTATATTGATTTACCGCTGCCATTTAGAGATGCCCTAAGTCTAGACAGTTTCTTTTAAGCTGAGCTTTCACTTTTGTATTAAAGAGTGTTTATTCTTATCTTTGTTTTTCATTCAAACTCAGCAAGAAGAAAAATTGCAACAGCACAGAAGTCGAAATGGTGTCTGTAACCACATTCCAACCCCGACACCTCCACCTCTAAAACCCTCTTCATCTGACGCTCTCAAAGCCAGCAACACATCCCTGGCAACCATCAGCAACATTAATATTGATATCCCAGTGCAGAAGGATGAGGACCTGTGCAGGCAGGTGCAGGGGCCCCAGTCAGTTATGTCCCAACAACGGGCAAGCAATGAACCAGCACACAAAGAAGGCAAAGAAAGAGGGAAACAAGATCCTTCTCCCCCTCTTTCCCCCGTTTGGCCCCCACTGAAGCCTGTATCGTGTGTTGGCAGTAGGGGAGGAGACGAGCAGAGGCCATCTAATGGATTGTTAGACATTCATTCAAAGGCTGCACCACACCCTGGGGATGCAGTCTTTTTCGTAGGCGACAAACAGATGTCAGATGTAGATAAAAAGGATGATACAATGGAGTTACTAAGAGAGGCTGGCATCCACAATCCAAACCTAGTGGTTGAGAAGGATGGTGTTTTTTCCATCAGTGTCCCTGAGAAGAGATCTAGGCACAAACCCCATACAGAAAACATTACAGAAGTTTTGGAAGCCAATATTGACAATAAAAGTGACACTGTGACGCTTCTCAGGCGAACTCCAACAGAACACCATACCTCAGACATCCAAGTAAGTGCCCACTCTGATGTGTGTGATGTTTTCTTTGTTTTAATGGATTAATCCAGACTTGCATGTTTATGTTTTTGTAGGAAAGCCTAGAATCTACTGAAAAGCTGTTAGAGCCACTCCCTCCAGTAATGGTGAGAGTAAAATTTGTGTTTATTTTGCTAGTATTTGCTTTATTTTGCAAAGCCTTGCTCGTATCAGTTAGAATAGGATGTGTTTTTTATTAGAGTGAAAACTAATAAAATTAAATGATAAAACAAATATGACGTTGAGTGAAGTTACCATTTTAATGAGTTTTGTCTGTGTTTTGTTTAAGGTGGCTGTTCATAGACCTCTACCTGCTCCTCCTGTTGATAACATTACTGTGCAAGAGAAAAAAAGGAGCAAGAGGACCACAGAGAGCAAAAAAACGACTGTGTCTGCAACATCTACGTCAGTCAGTGCCTCTAAGGATAGATTCCTACCACTACCGCAGGTGACTTTACCCTTTCCATTTGCATTCTAAACATCACCAGGTGCTGCTTCTTAATTGGCGAAATTATGGACCAATTCTATTTTCAGGATCGTCCGCTGTCTGCCAGAGAGAGAAGACGACTGAGGCAGTCTCAAGAGAGCATTTTTCAGACAGGTACTTACCTTCTTATTGTTCTTTGTTTTTGTACTTGAGCTGTAAAAAAAATCAACACACTTGTACAACACTTAAGTGACGCAGTGGGAAAAAAACAAACCTGTTTTATTTCAGCACACTGTGGAGAAAACATGCCCAACTGTATCTATATTCACTGAGGTTTAGAAATGCCAAAAGTACACACTTGATTTGGTCAAGGTACAGATATTTGTGGAAAATTGGAAATGGATTCAACTTATTTACTAAAATACAAGTGAAAAAGTATAGGCTCTGAAATGTAATCAAAGTATACGAGTAAAAAGAAGCTTTTTATGTCTTATGTCTTTCTACAGTGTTTTTGCCTTTCACTTCATTTTTGTATTGTTTAAACTGGATAAACTAAAGGAAGGGATTGTCTTTCTCATGTCACTGATTCATCCATTTAGGTCGAAATTGGTTTTTATGTTTGGAAGGTATGCAATGATGCAAAGATGAAGGTATAGGGAGGAAAATGTGTTAAAATATGTGTTAAAATGTTGGGAGTAAAGATGAAAAAAAAACCCGTTCAGAATATACATACTCAAGTAAAGTCCACAGAGATTAATTTACAGAAGATTAGCAAATTAGACCCAGTATATAGAACTGACTGAGGAGGGCACTATGAAGGGGAAAAATGATCCCAACATCAGGTTAGTTGGCATTTCAAAGTCATTAAATTTCTGATTTTCTTCTGCAGGTATAAATGTTGTAAGAAGGTCATCGTATGATATCACATCCACCAAGGCCAAGCCCCACAGCGCCCCGGTCAGCCGATCAGTTTCAGACTCCATCAGTGAAATCAGCAGTAAGGTGTGATGAACTAACACAATTTAGTATATATATTTGATGTAAAACTTAGTGTTTCATGCTGTCAGTGTCTAATGCATTTACGTAAAGTGTAAGGGCTGTTTTTTATTTTCAATTCCTTATGTGAAATTTGTAAGCCAGTCAGAGGTGTGTATTAATGTATTAAAAATAGAAGTCAGCCCCAGAGATTTAGTCCAATTAGCGGTGTGCATTTCACTACAGCAAGAGAGGATTCCGGAACGAAGGTCTGATGAAGATGAGTGTAGTTCATCGACAAGTTCAACTGAGCGTTCAGAGGTCGACTGCAGAGAAAGGTGAGAGTTCTAAACACAAATTTGTGTACACTCTTTACCATTCTTATTTTATACTCATGCATTTGCTGTTTAACATTGTATGTGTACATTTTCTACACATTATAATCAGCGTTTATGACCTGTTTAGGAGAGCTGAGTCCAATGACATGCGGGATTTAGTCCATATGATGACACAGACTTTAAGGATGGATGGTGGAGACGGAGTGTGTGATGTGGACAGACGTTCAACTGCACTGCCAGAATTTAAACTGAACACAAAGTACAGGGACACCCTGGTGCTTCATGGGAAGGCTAGAGAGCAAGCAGAGGAGGACTGGTCACTTGGTGAAATACCCCAAGGTGAGAGAGTTTCATCCAACTCTATTGTCACCTTTCTTTTGATAATGTTGTGTTTTTACACCAGCTTGTTTCTTCAAAAGGAACCACATCTGGTCCAGCCAAAATCCGCAGGGCTGTAGAACACCTGAGGACAGATGTGGTGAAGGGTCTGGGAGTCAAGCTGCTGGACAGGGTCCTAGAAATCATGGAGGTGGAAGATGACACTAAACGAGAAGTACGTCTTGTAAAACACATTGCACTGTGATAAACATTAGTTTGTTTATTTATTTAACCCGGTAAGCTAGTTGAGAACAGATTCTCATTTACAATAACGACCTGGCCAAGAGGCAGCGTCGTTCTTAGCTATTCTTTGTACAGCAAGAGTTATTTAATGTGTACCAACAATGCAACAGTAATTCATCAGGGGTGAAAAAGTCGACAAATATACACATAACACATATTTGGATTTAGTTTCATCATGCAGAAAGTGGAAAAGGTTGACCTTTGGTGTAAATTTACTGCAGCAGAACTGGGTTGTACTGTCACTGAAGTGTTTGACTTTGAAACCACCTCTATGAATTTGTGGTCTGAAACTTCACAGTGAAAAATTTTAGTGAAAAATAGTTTTTACATAATTTATTAGGTTAATGCATGGATATAATTATCCAGGAATAAACAATTTTTTCATAAACATAGATCTTATTCGTTCACAAATAAATGAAGACCTTTGAGTTAAGTTGGGCTGATCCCTGTGCTGAAAATAGTAAATTAATTTTCCAGGACCCACATGCTAACCTGCTACTATTAGAAAGATTTGTGTTGCCAGTCTTTGTTTTTCCACACTAATCTGTTTGGATAATTTTTTTTTCCTTCCCTGCAGCTGTGCCTTCGTGAACAGATGGGAGATGAGAAATACCAAGCTTATGCTGTGATGGTGAGGCAGCTGAAATTCTTTGAGGACAATGCCTTCAAAGTTTAGGTGGAAGAAAAGACTCTAAACTCAATGACTTTCCTTGACAACTTGTAGAGACTGTCTCCAGAAAAATCAAAAATTATGTTGGTATTATGTTGATGTTCAGATCAGAGTGACATTCTGGGACTATTTCTTACTTTGGCAGTACCACTTTCTTTTCTATTCTTTACATGCAAATACACATTTTCAGATTTTGTCATAGAAATGGCACAGCAAGTCTGTTTTTTTTAAGTGTGCCACTGTAAATAACTATATATTTTTTAAAAACCTTGTTTCAATAACACATTATTAATACTGTAAGCATAGGATGTTTATGCAATGCTTTTCATGATGTTGAAATATTAACCTGTTCGCTGTAGTAGAGTACTCTGGTCTATTTAATATTATATGGTAGAATTTTGATTTGTTTTTCCACTGCTGTATGTTTGTAAACATTTCAAATGTAGACATGCATTTCTTCATATAATGTAGATACATAGTAGAATTATAGCTAATAAATACTGAATATTCTTGTTTTTTACTTTTTAAATAATGAATGGACAACCTGATTTACAAAAGTGAATGTAGTTTTTGTTTATTGACAGAACACATGTATACTTCCATCACGAACACTCTAAACTTATTTTCCAAATGCTTCAAATGTTAACAGTAGGACAAAAATCTAAATGATCTCCAATACAAAAGGCAGGCAGGTAGTTGGGAGTTACTTGTGCTTCTTCTTCTTGAGACTTTCCTGAGGTTTTTGGCTGGATTCACCACTGCTCTCTGGTACAAGTGGCTGCCATGACAGAGGGTTCTTTCTATACATGGGCCATGGAGGCAGAGTCAGCTAAAGTGAAAGAGAAAGCCAAAGCAAAGTCTGTTAGTCACTGAAGCTTCTTCTCATAACAAAAATGTGCAACTGAAGAAAATCAGCTATGGTGAAGAATGTCAATCAAGAACTTACCACACAGGATACAGCAAAACCAGCCAAAACTATGTACACAGTCCAGCCAAACTGTTCAATGATCAGACCATAAACAAATCCAATTACCTGTGAAGACATTGTAAAAACAGTATTAAATATTGAATCTGACAACAGGTAAGAGAAGAGAACTGCAAAAATTTACTAATGAGGTGTTTATTACCGCAGAGACGAGTATTATCCCTTGGAAAATCTGTTCAGCCAGCTTTTGACCCTTATAATCCTGAAACAAGTGGAAAATAATAACATTAAGGTATATTACAGACAAATAATATGGGGTAAACAACATTAAATCCGTGTAAATAGCAGGAAAAGTACACAAAGCTACATACACATAATGACACAGTAAGAAAATCCGCACGCAAATAAATAAAAACCGTTGGAACTGTAGCAACATGCCTTGTAAGATGTGTAACTCTCAAAGTTTACAACGACTAAATCCACTTAGCTGGCTGATTTTGACATTCGGATGTATAGCATTAGCAAGCAAGCAGCTGTGAGCACTTCAAACACTGCATAATACAACAGCATGAAAGAAAAGGATGGCTATCGCATTAGACCAGCCGCTGGTCAGATGAGCTAGTTGATGCATACCATATGTGTCGGAATGGATTTGAATATAGATAGCATTTTTCCACTTCAAATGATGCAGACGTAGAGATTTAGTTCAAACAGGTCCAAAACGACACAGTTACACATCCGGTTTCAAAGACATACGTCGTGCTGTGAAGGCCCCATCCGGCTCCTCCCAAGTGTCGTAACTTTGGAAAGCTGCGCAGGATCGCAGATCTATAAACTACACGGCTTAGCACCAGCAGCACGGTGTGTTGGTAAGTTCGGTTAGGCGTTAGTGAAAGCTTTATGGTATTTTAAAGGTTGCCTGAAAACATGTCCAGAGCCTTTATTTTAATTTTCATATTATCCCAACACAGTTTTGTATTTAATATTCTTGTGTTAAAAAAATTACATATAGTGCAAAAGGATGATGGTAATAATTGACGTAACTTGATAACAGAAATATATTTTACTTTTTTAGTTAGGCATATTTTATGTCTTCTATTACTATGTGCAAATTGCGATAGCAAATAAAGTTGTAGACGTTGAGTTGGCATTTGGCTTTAACGTGAATTTGTTCTCTTTGTGCTTATTCTGACCTGCAGCTACAAGTTGTCCTGTATGTTTTATCACTGTACACGCAGCTACAGGAAACTAATTAACAGACGCCGTTATTTCTGCATTTGGCGAGCAGCATTTCTATTCGACCCCAGTATTAGCCAGTGAACATATTTGGCTCCACTTGCTTGTGTTTAGCGGGTTTTATCAATTTTTAATCGATATCAGACGTGCTGGAGGGACGGATGAGGACGGTGTCATGACACTGAGGAGAGGTGAGTCATTTTGGATCAAATGGATTCTCGTAAACATTAGACTGAATGAGTGATGTGAAATAACAACTCAACAGAAAGTAAGACTGAAATACAGAGGCAAAAACATCACCTGCTTACATCTGATATTGCTATGAAACAGATGGGTTTTTAGTTATTATGTTGCTTCTATACCACTTCAGTAGTTGTAGTTTGAATGTTTGTGTCTTTCAGTAAACGTGGTTATCCTTGTGCTGTTGGCTGTGGCCTTCCTCATCATAGTTCAACGAAATCTCCTCAACCTCAGTGACTTTTTACACCAAGAACATCAAGGTATGTTTATCCATGTATCTGAGAACTGTGAGACATACAGTATAGTACATGCTTTTCTCACAATATTTAGCATTTTATCCTATTCACAATATCAAAGTGCTGACATAATAAACTGAAGCAAATGAAACCCCCAATGTGCTTTTGTTCAGATGCAGGGATGATCCTTCCCTTTGAGGCTGAACTGTCTTCAAACCTGAGGCCGGAGTCAGAGAGGAAAGGGGAAGAGATCCCTATCCTTATAACTGCTGCTGAGGAAAGACTTGGTGCTGTTGTCACTGCCATAAACAGCGTCTACCAGAACAGTAAAGCCAATATTGTGTTCACTATAGTGACTCAGAATGACACGGTGGATCACCTGAAGTAAGATAATATACTGTAGCTTTATGTACATTATTGCTGGTATTTAACACTACATAAGACTTATTAAAATGTAAATCCTGTTTTTGTTTTACCAACAGGGCTTGGCTGAATGATCCAAAGCTGAAATATATTAAACATAAAGTAGTTATTTTCAACCCTGAGCGCCTCAAAGGGAAGATACCAAAAGATTCCCAGAACCTGGAAGCTGCAAAACCAGTGAGACAACTGAATGCACTGTCACTTTGTCTGTACAAATATTCAACCTGTTTACTGAAATGTGAGTCCAGCTTATGATATCTGAATTTCTTGCATTTTCAGTTGACATTTGCCAGGTTTTATCTTCCTCTTTATATACCTGAGGCAGAGAAAGCCATCTATTTGGATGATGATATTATCGTACAAGGTAAATATTTATTGAATTTCTTTGGTTACACATTTTGAGGATTGTTTTACAGCCTCCATTCACTTGCTACATTCTGTATCTATATTCTTTAAAATTGATATTTCCTCTCCTATTTGGTCTCAGGGGATATTCAAGAGCTTTATGAAACTAACATAAAACAAGGACATGCTGCTGCCTTCTCTGATGACTGTGATTCAGCATCTTCTAAGGGCATTGTACGGGGGGCTGGAAATCAGGTGACCACCCCTTCCCTTTAGTGTGTTAAGACTGAAATAAACTGAAAGCTGTTTAAAAAAAACCACTCTGTCTGGCCGGGGGTTGGTATTTTCCATTATACAAGTTTTAACAGGTGAAATCAAACACTTTAACATTGCTAAAACTATTGGTAATTTATGGTTGTGGTGTTTTCATTGCAATAGAATAACTACATAGGATTCCTGGACTTCAAGAAGGAGTCTATCAAGAAGTTGGGGATGAGGGCCAACACATGCTCCTTTAACCCCGGGGTCATCGTCGCCAACTTAACTGAATGGAAGAATCAGAACATCACCCAGCAGCTGGAGCACTGGATGGAGCTGAACACACAGTAAGACAAAGACATTTTCTGTAATTGAACACAAAAATTATAATGTTGACTCTTTCTCTTGCCTTCCCTTTCTCCAGGGAAGATCTGTACAGTAAAACACTGGCCGAGAGTATAACAAGCCCTCCACTCCTAATAGTTTTCTACAAACGTCATTCCACCATCGACCCCATGTGGCACATCAGGCACCTTGGTACGTAACAGCTACTAAACAGTGGTCTTTATGGGCGTTTGTACTGTACTTCCGCAATTAAACAGCCACAGCCCATATCATTTAAGTACAATTTCATGTATGTTAGAAAAGTCCTTTTACTTTAATTTAACTAAAAATCACAAGACCTGTTCAGGGTCCATTCCTTGTGAAGGATCCAAATTTTAGGGTATAGTTCGTGCTTTTAGCGCACCAAACTGTAATACCACAGATGACTTATTTTCTTTTAATCCAAAACTGTCTTTCAGTACAAATATAGAACAGAACTGGGACAAGACAATAATAGCAATAGGAAATGATCTTATTTTGCAGGAACTACGGGGGCTGGAAACCGGTACTCCCTACCATTTGTAAAAGCAGCCAAACTCCTCCATTGGAACGGACACTATAAGCCCTGGGGAAGAACAGCCTCATTTTCAGATGTGTGGGACAAATGGTACATCCCAGACCCAACAGGAAAATTTCATCCTGTGCGAAGACACGCAGGGGACAAATAGACTGATAAACATGTTGAGGAAGCTTCGGAGAGACCAGCTAGCCCTGTCGCAGCAGGACCACGCCTTACTTTAGCTCAGGAACCAAATACTAAGTAAGGCCTTTATTCTTGCCAGCCTTTTAAATCATTCTTATTGAACCGTTGGATCTGTTAACCCTCACATTCCATTACAGAGTTGTCTCTTCCTCTACTGTTGGACCATGCAAATTATTCCAAGTTTTATTTCTCAGAAGTTCGGTGTTTTAAGATTGCTTTGGCCTGTGTTTCCTCAAACACTATCAGTGAAGTATCTAACATCATCAGCTCCAGTTAACAGTAACGCAGACATGTGACAGTGTGCCAAAACCACCTTTTGCATCCAGATTGTAATTGAAGCCACTGTGTCAAAGTAAACAATGAAGTTGTCATTTGGTGCACATAACTAAATATTTATTTTAAAACTAAAGGATCATGTATGCCGCTAAGTCAACTATCCTGCCTTCAAGTTTTTAACATTTACAAACTTCATCACTTCTGTACTGCAGTTGTTTCCTGTGGCGATGCCTTGACATTACCTCAGTTCTGTGTTTTCCTGTGGAAAAGGAATAGTACTTTTAATTGCACATAATCTTTGCAGACCATGTTGTTACATCTATTGAGTGGTCTCTGTTTAGGTCAGCACAGGGACATTACAATCATGAAATACTGTTCAAGTCCCTTTTCCTCTCAGTCCAAACAGTGTTTGAATCACTCCTCACCTTTTGGAGGCAGGTTAAGGTACTACAAGGCCCAGCTTTCAATAATACCATAAATACTATTTTAGCATTGCGTTGTCTCTTTTGCTCAACTATTTCAGTCTGGATTTTATTGAGTTTACATGAACACCACTAAAACACTGCATCCCTGCAGAAATTAATGTTTGCTTAGAAATGCTTCTTCTGTCAGGATTTTTATGCTCCAAGGATTCACCTTGCAGGTGTAAATATTTGTCACCTTTTGTAAGTACATAATAAACTTTTTATCATTGAACTGATGTAATGTTTTTTTGGTTTTTTTTAATCTCCTTGGCATATGATGCTGAGGAATACAGTGGTCAGCATGTCATGCAAACCTATCCCTTCAATATTTCTGCACTTGTTTCACTTTGTCAGTTAAGCAGTGCCTTTTGGCATTCTGTCTGTCTGTCAATCTATTCCATTTTACATACGTGCTGTTGAGTGACTTAAGGTACCATTGTTAGTCTCTGTATTTTCTACTGTTAAGTCAGCATCAATAACATGTACCATTTAAAATTATTGGGGCCAGAGGGGTATTCTATCCTCTGTCTCTTGTTTTCAGTGTCATGCAACTGACCATTTCTATATTTGTCTCAAACTTTGTTTCTTAGATGTGAAGTCAAAATCCTTAGTTTAATTTTTCAGAACCAGTTGAAGATAGAAACTAGTTATAGAGAAAACCATAAAACCAGTAATGGTAGGGGAGAACGGGGGTGGTTGTCACAATTTTTACTCTTTTGTGAATATCTCCTGATCAACACATCTTAGAGTAGTCATTCCTACATTGCAGA
>JAPQRQ010000022.1:22179704-22195585 GCA_037367365.1 Apogon talboti
TGTTGGAGAATGGTTCCACACAAACAACACAGAAAGATTCCTCTTCATCTGATGAAGACTCATTTTCACATTTCTTCGTCTTCTCTTGCTTTCTTGATGTTGTTGTCTTTGGGCACCGATATTTCTTCTTCTGTGTTCCTGTTCTATTTGTTGCTTCACTGGGGTGTCTGTGAAAATGGAACTTGAAAGAACTGTCCTTTTCTGGGGTTTCTTCTTGGCCGGGGCCTTGGATAAGGCCTCAGTTCTTCTGGAGTCACTCCTCTCTGTTCAGAGCTAGTGGATGGTTCTGGAGGTGTAGTGGGGTGCACTGGGGTGCATAAGACTCAGCAGTTCTATAATTCATACATCTTGCCAGTGTTCCGGATAGTCGTCTTTTTTAGTTCCACCTCTCTGATTGCCATCATCATTACATCTGGCCTCTCTCGGTCTTTTTAACAAAACTTCTCCCCATATTCCTTTACATGTGTGACAGAATGCAATATGAATTTAAATTAATACTTCATACTTTCTTCTACATCCTAGTTTTTAATAATTGTTTTGTTATAAATCTAACTGGAATTTTATTTTGACTTTATTTTTTAATTAATTATAATTTTCTAATGGTAACAATATTGTGTCATAAAACCAGCCCAGAAGAAAATACTGACTGATAATATTTAAAACCTGACATGAAAAACACTAATCTCCTGTGAACATAGGAGGTGTGGGAACTTTTGGCTGGTAAAGTTAGCAAACATCCAGCAACTAGCTGGCTAGCAAATGACAACTAAAACTATAGTTTTCTCTTCATACTTCATGATGGTAATAACTTATTTGTTAGAAACCTATTGTGTAAAAACCTAGAAGAAAAACAGTGAAGTGCTTAATAATTACAAATTGACATGAAAAAAAGTCATATCCTCTCACCTCAAGGTTAAGCATCACACTCCATCAAGGACTATATACATGTACTCTGTTCCCAATTCTGATCATTTCACTACCAATATTTTGTGGCTGCCCCCCATGTTGACTGAGATATGATGAGTGTGACAACAACCCCGTTCTGCCCTATATAAACAAAACAGACACCGTAGAGAGTTTCACATGTTTAGTCAATCTATATACATTATTCTGCATTAACATAAGGGATCACAAATAACACCTGGACATTTAAAACAGACTGTTTTGGACAGTATCTGTACATCTCACGTGTGAAACTGTTTTACTGCTCTTCAGAGTCCAAGAGTAAAAGAAGGCCACAAATATACGCGAAATCAGTCAACGAGCAGGACAGTCTCTTGATCGACCAGTGCCTTTCATCACATCCTGATGATACTTGTATACATCAGCCTTGTCATGTGTTGCACAAGTTCAGTTCTGCATGCCACTCAAGAAAGCGTCACTTAAAGTCTGTGTTGAAGTCATAGGCGTCGTCTGTTGTAGGAGCCGAGAGGCTGATGTCTATGGGAACAGACTGGAACTGCACCTGGGCTGGTTTCTCTGTAAAGAGAAGGAGACGTGTAAATGAATTGGAAAAAAAGCTTAAAATGTACACAAATAGTGGCACGTGGTACTGGTAGAGAACTTACGTTTGAGTGGGGGTTCGTTGGTTTCATCCACATTAATTGAGTCGTCTACAGTCTGCTCAGGCTGCAAGAACAAATGTTTCAACAATATTAACCAACATCGTCACACAAAAAAATATTTTCCGTACAAAAATGTCTCGCCAGCAGGATCAGAGTTGGATTAGAAGTCTTCATAAACAAATCAAGACTTGCGTTATTGTCCTCATATCCAGAGCTGGGACTACAGGTTTGATTTGAAACAGCTGTTAATGTCAGGAAATGTTCCAAAACATGACATCTACACTTACCTCGTGATTCTGGTCTTCCTCCTTGTCTGTGGGTCTGGTATCAGGTTGCTCCTCAGACATGTCACAGACCCTCAACAGGCCTGCAGTTGGACCTTTAGAGATGAAGCTTATACTGCTAGCCTGGCTGGGGAATTTAACACCTACAATAACAACAGTTGGTCTTAGTGAATTAATCAACGGTGCTTATTCTTTTGAAGTTTTAACGCAGGTGAGCGTACAAAAGAACCACTGTTGTGCCATGGTCATTCTCATTTAAAGCCTGTACCTTTCAGAGCTTCTTCGTTGCCCCTTTTAACTTTGGTCAGATCCCAGCCTTTCTGCATCTCAGCAACAACACTGTCAGACAGGTAGTCAGGGAGGCTGTGGTTCTCTGGGACCCCGCAGTAGTAGCTCAGCTTGACTCTAAAGAAACACCAAAGCAGATAAATCCTTCTGTGACTCAGGAGACATGGAAATATTTAACACTGTTCTCTGCTCCAGTGTTTGGATCAGAGTTGGATTAAAGTCGTCATAATAATTCACGAGATGATATTGTCCTCATTTCCAAATTGATGCTCTGAAATCTGAAAGGACTCGGTCCCTTCCAAGTGACAAATAGAAACACTCACCCGGTCCAATCGTTTAGAAAAACCATGGCCGCCTGCTCTGTGTTAGGAACTCCACCCTTCTGCAAGTAGCCACGCTTTTTGGCAAGAAACGTTAAAAATTCCACGGAGTTTCTGAAGTCTGGGACGTTATACTGAAGCATGATCTGAAACAGCCAAGACAGATGACCTGAAACATCTCTTCTCTTTAATGTGCAGTGCATTCTCACACTCAAAGTCATTCTGCTTCTACCTGGGTTTTATCACACTGTTTGAGCAGATTCCTGACAGCCTCCAGCACACTCTCCTGGCCCTCCTCCACCTGCAGGCTCCTCAGAGCCATAGAGGCTGGTGGGTTGGAGGGCGAGGCCACAATCCCTGGGCTGTCTATTAGCTTTACATTCTTCAAGATGTGGACCTCCTGCATAGACCTGGTGGGGAGAAGGACATTATACAGAGGGGCAGGGAGAAATATGCTGGGAATCAGTATTCAGTGCTTCAAATATCCCATTTATTTAAAAAAACAATTTGGTCATTAACTACTACTGTATACCATTTATTATACATGTCACTTACTTTGTCAGGCCTCTCTTGACACCAGCATTACAGGCAAGAATTCCCTTCACACTGTTGATTATACTGCTCTTCCCCACATTAGGAAAACCTGGTTGTTCAAGGAGATTCATAAGGAGACCAAATACAACATGTAAAATTTTAAAAGCTAAGAACATGACCAGAATTAACATAAATGTCACAAAAGTCAAACAGACACTCAACAATATAAGATAACAGCTGGATTTGAACTCAGCAGTAATGGAATGTGTTTGTGTTACAGAGCATTGCTTGTTTGTGAGGCTGTTACTGGAATTTTTTATTTATTTTTTTTAACAATGAAATGAGATAAACTGATGTATGTTTCATATAAATTAACAATCTTCAACACACAGTTGGGTTGAGGTATAATATCACACACTGTATATATAATATCACATTGCTTACCAACTATGCCCACTTTGAGTGAAGCTTCACTCTCTGTGTTGGAAGCGTAACTTGTGAGCAGTTCAGTAAGACAGCTGTTTCCAAAGCAGGCTGCTCCTCTGGATTTGTCCAATACTGCATTGGAAGGCACGATCCTGCTTCTCTTCATTTGCTGATGAAGATGAAACCAGAAAACAATTTGCATACAACTTCACATCATCTACACTAATTAAGGCCTGTCATTAAATCATTAAACCCGTAATTTTTGTTTTGTTAACAAATACACATATCAGCCCGTCACAAGGCAGAGTGACTGAACTGTATGCTTTGTTTTTACTCTGGGAGGTTATAACCAGTTATAACAGCACAAATCAAGCTGCTCAACCTTCTCAATCCTCCACATTACAATGATACCAAAACCGTTCTGAATAAACCAAATAAAATGCAAGCCATCTCATAGCAGGTTTAACACAGAGAGGCAAATTTAAGATAGACATGTCCTGAATATGTAAACTGATGTTACATTATAAAAACAGTGAGGTAAACACGTGAAGGACATGTTTTTATATCAAAAGCTTGCGGTTCAGACAAATAATCACCTACCATTGTTTTGTCTTGAATGTATGTTGATGCTTTGAACGCCACAACTGGAAACTCCTGCTGTAAAAGCTGTATCCATTTCTGCACGTTTTCCTTCGGTACCAGATCTTCAAACAGAAAATACAAAAGATAAGACAACAGACGTCTGCTAAAAGTCCCATCAGAAGTACTAATTGGCCTTGTGCAGCATCTCACATCCATTCACCTATTTTATTTAAAACCAAAAGCAGTTTCTTGTTGCCGTCCCTCTGCAGCACCGCCTCCTCCAGCTGTGGACACCTACAGCCCAGCGGATCCCGAGCATCAAGGACTTCAATCACAACATCAGCTGCATCAATCACCTGTGAAGATGAACATCAGATTGAAGCTTTTTAATGCACATGGATTATTTTATTTTATTTTTTTTTAACTATAAAACACTATGACGGGGTGTGTTACCTTGTTTAATTCAGAGCAAAGGAAATGTTTCGAATTCTTGTCTGGAGCAGTTTGTTTCTTTCCATTCTCATCCTATGCAAAAAGGCAAAATGATGTGAGTCAATAGATCAACATATGGCATCACTTTGACTTCACTGTGTATAGTTTTGCCTTTTACCCGTCGAGCTTTCTTGGCCTTGGGTTCCGTTTCTTTACTAGCAGCTTCCTTCTCTTTCTTCCTCTTCTGAGCACGCTCCTCTTTTTTGGCTTGTTTCTTTTTTTCTTTTTCTTCTTCAATCTGCAATATAAGCATTTGTTCAATTTGCTATGAGGGCTTAAACTGTGTGAAATTGACCTGGAGGGATAAACGTCTGGAAGTTTGTCAACAATGCAACATCCTGACAGCCAGCTTCTGCAACACTGCATTATGACGAGTTCTACAAACCTGTAGCCTCCTCTGCTCTGCCTCCCTGAGGACCTCCTCTTTGAAGGGAGCACTGCTGGGCACTCCTGGATCCTTCTTCACTCGTTTGCTTACTCCTTTTTTCTTTGCTTCTTTTCTGAGTTTTCTGTTATGCTCTCGGACCTGAAAAAGTATGCATACTTTAGATCATCCATTCCCAAAGACAAGAGAGGTACTTTACTGACTTATTTAGTATCATTTTAAGAACTGCAATAAGAATAGATAGCCGGATAATTGTTGACTGATGAGAAGGGATAAACTAGTGTTCATACTTTTAGTACCTTATAAAATAATGGTGGTGTTTTACATGCATGTTCTTATTTTAGTATTTTATGTATGGTTTTAGTACTGACTTTTATTGTGTTTTATGTATATTTTTAGTGTGGATGTATGGCTGTGATTTCTATTTTGTGTAACTTCTGCTGCTGCGGCTGTCTTGACCAAGACACTCTTGAAAAAGAAATTTTTTAATCTCAATGAGCTTTTTCCTTGTTAAATAAAGGTTATTATAAAAAAAACCAATTAACGTGCAAACTTCCTTCCTTCCAGTTCTAATCAAATGCATCCTTTACATTGTTACTCTTTCCAATTCTAGATAATAACATGTCTAGTCAGAATCGTTAATTTATGTGCACATTTGTATCTCTCGTGACTTACTGATACAGTGAATAGTTTAGCATATTTAAAAAGTGGTTCCCCAGACCCTCCCTACTTTTAAACACCACTGTAGACAATAAAAAAAGAGTCGGATTCGATGTAAGAGCAACAGACCACTGCCATTTAAAGTATTCAGGCCTCATGGTGAAGCTAAACATGTCATTTGTCGGTAGTTGGTGTCCAAGTCCCACCTACCTTTTTCTGTATTTTGTAGCGTTTGGCACATGATAGCCGCTTGCTTGCTTTCTTTAACTCTAGAAACAAAATGAAGAAAAGGGAAAACAGCTTCGTGTTAGCTGAACAGAAAGCTATATGCTAATGCAGAGATGATGACCGTTAAAGAGAAGACGACTAGCTTCTTGAACAGCAAAACTTAAAAAAAAAACAGCCACTAAACAAGGTGTTGTTCATAAAATCACACATTAATGCACCTCCACTGTTAATATTACTCACTTGGTCTTCTCATCGTGAAGCTGCTGACTTTCCAATGTGACTGAAGCTCTCACACGTGGAGAAGTGAACAACTCTGATAATTTGTCATTTCCGCTTTCGTTGAAGTCCAAACTGTTTCATATGGCGCCACCTGTCGAAGGGAGGCCGCGCTCACAGTCACGGTAAGTGACTACAAAAACTATAGTGTAAAAAAAATCTGTTTGTGAGGAAGATTTACACACACACACACACACACACACACACACACACACACACACACACACACACACACACACACACACACACACAAAGTAAATATGTAATGAAATATATTCCTCATTTCTAACTTTTCAAATGGTTTATTATTACCAGAGGTGGGAAGTAATGAAGTGCAAATAATATAATATAGTATACAGTAAACAGTATATACAGTTCAGTTTTTAACTTTTTAATTTTACTCCGTATATTTTAAGACAAATACATACACTCACCACCTCTTTGAAGAAGTTAGTTTTATAAGGTAGTCAGATCAGCTTTATGTGTTTTATTAGGTTGTTTTTGTTATTATTTTTTTAAAAAACCCAAACAAACTATGTTTAACTGCCATCTGCAGTATGTCTATATATCTATATGCGACAATTAATATATAGCAGTGTAAATAATATAACTTAATTAGCTTAGTGTATGCAAGTTCTACAAGTAAAACAAATGTTGCTATTTTCATTAGGTTAACTTGTCCTGAAACAAAAGGTGCTACTAATCCCACTACTATTTTAACTTGTCAGATCCTGCGCATATTAATTAAATCACATCATCAAGAAGCAGAAGGAGAAGAAGCAGAAGAAGAAACCGAAGAAGCAGAAGAAGAAGCAGAAGAAGAAGAAGAAGAAGAAGAAGAAGAAGAAGAAGAAGAAGAAGAAGAAGAAGAAGAAGAAGAAGCAACTCCTTGTCACGTGATTGGGTTGAGCATCTTTTTTGGTCCATTTTGGATGATAGCGAGGGCTCTGTGCAACCCAAGAAAATGACCAAACTGCAGTTCTTAAACGTTTTTTTGACTGAGCGTCTCATGCTTGCGGCGCAGGAGATCTACAAATCTGTCGAGGACACGATTTTGGAGTACCAGGAGGAAATAGCGATAAGAGAGCGGGAGAACGACCATCTGAGACGCAGGCTGCGAGACGCTGGAATTGAAATATGGCCAGGTTAGCTCCGCTGAAGGCTAACTGTAGCTAATGCCCTCTCAGCCCAGACCCCGGGGTGGCATTGGGTGGTGATCTGGAAATGTCTGCAATCATAAAAACCTTGACTACACAAAATTAGTCTTACATTCTTACAGACCCATCTTAAAGCAGCTTAACTTTACCCGTTAGCTTGGTGTTAGCTAGTGTTGTTGGGAAGCTGCTAGCGCATTAGCCAACCTTTGTTCGTTAGCCAACTAGCAGGCTAGATTAGCCGACTAGCTTACACCCGGATTAGCATATAGCTATGTGCCTGTTAGCGAGTGTATTTTATCCTGATTTTGCGATGGACACATATGTTAAGTCTCTTTCTTTCTTGCCACTGTTCCTGTAGTTTTGAAACATCAAATATATAATGTTTTTCTCACGACTCAAAGACTGAAACTTTTTCCCAAGTAGCTAATGGTTACTGACTAGATTATAGAAACAGCCCTACAGTTGAACTCAGCTGTGCTAAACATTTTATAGGAACATTACTTGACTTTTTTTTCTTTTAGCTATTTTAACAGTGAACGTATCTTCATTGTGCCAGCCCTAAATAATTACAGTTAAGTACGGTAAATAGGAATCTCTAGATGTTAATGGTCCATTATATAGTCTTTATAAAAGTCTAACTTGCAGTACTTTTGGTCAGGTAGTAAGAAATAAGACTTGTATGTTCAAACAGTTGGTTGTAGTTAACAAGTAGCATTTCAGAAAACTTGTCTGATTAAAGGGTATTATCAGAATAGAGACCTGCAGTTGCTGGCAGCTCATGCTGCTCTGCTTTATAATCTCCTTATCAAGTTTACCCCAAACATTTTGAGGAAGGTAGTTTTGATATTTTTATGTGATGTTGTTGTGTACATCTGTATATATAGAAGATGGTTTTTGTTTTAGCAGAGTTTTTGCATTTTGCAATGAAGGGGACTGTGCAGTGGACATGGTGGTAATTGCTACATATGTGTTAATATTTTTTGTTGAGCTCTTCCCTCTGATGTGTTTTCAGATCGTCCATCTATGGCATTGTTGGATGAGGAGGATGGTGAGCATCCACGACGTGAGTGGAGTCCTAGTATGGGGCATGAAGAACGTATTCCTATCCAGATTAAGGATAAAAGAGATCTCCGTGCCAACCAAGGCGATGATCAGCTTCGTGGCCATGGCTCCTGCAACACACCAGAGAATATGTTCACTCCTCCGCGTGTTGGAAATGAATATCCTCAAGATGCCCCCCATACATCCAACCTCCCTCAGACTCAAGGTGTGGAGAACAGAGAGAGGGATCCTGGATCTCGAGGCCCTTCAAGGCATGGAAAGGCAGAGACTGGAGGCAACCATAGAGGATCATCTTCTTCAAATAGCGGTGCACAGCCTCTTGCACCAGTCAATCCAAACTGTTCTAATGAAAACAACATTGACATTATAGGGGTGGAGAATGGAGGACAGATGGTTGGTGCTAAGGGAGCTGGAAATGGAGCTAACAGAGGACAGGCATCTCACATGCGCAACCAAGCAGCCAATGCTGTAGACTGCCCCCATCAAAAATCACCCCTACAAGGGCACATGTCCTCCTTCTGCTGCAAAGTTTGTGGTGAAGCATTTAGTCACATTGGTCATTTGCATGTGCATGTACAAGTGCACACCCGGGAAAAACCATATCGCTGTGGTGTATGTGGGAAATGCTGCAGCTCATCTGGCAGGCTGCAGGAACACCAACGTAGCCACACCGGTGAAAAACCTTTCCGTTGCCAGATTTGTGGAAAGGGCTTCACGCAAATGGCTCACCTGAAAGTGCACATGAGGATCCATACAGGAGAGAAGCCATACAGTTGCCCAGTGTGTGGCAAGTGCTTCAGCCGTTCTGACAAAATCAAAAGGCATCTCCAGACCCATAGCCGTGAGGGAACATATTTCTCAGGGCAATAATGCAAATATGTTGTTAAACAACCAAGTTTGTGAATCATATTGATGTGGGAAACTTTTCTACAAAAGCTGAAATCGCTGCCAATAAGATGAGGCTTTTTCTTCCTACTGTTGAAGACCTAGAGATTCTGCAACTCTTAGAGAATTTTTTTTTTGGTTTTTTAAAAATCTAACCTAATACTTCTCCATGCCATAGTCCCTCAATAGAATTGTATTAGCCAGTTTAGTATGTCATTTACTTAATTTTGTACTTGTCATTGAGTATTAAAACTCAAAGACTTGATTTGAGTTATTAGCTAGTCTTTCTGAATAATCTAGCCTTTCCTTAGTCATATAATTAGCATGATGAAGTCTTCCACACATGCCTTGAAACTGAGACAAATTACAAAATGCAACAATGTTCAGCACCGCCACCACTTGTTTGTAACCAGTAATTCCTTGTCCTTGGGCTCAGATTTGTGTTTCAAATTTGCAAACTTAAGCTATTTTGTAAACCGTATTCTAGCACTGAAAATATAGGCCAGAGTGTGAGTGACCACTCTCAAAATACTGGACTGGAATTTCCGGCTTTGTCTAACACTGCCACTGTTTTATTTTTTATTTTTTCATAATTAAAAAAAGTATGACACATAACCAACTAAAGACACAAGAATTGGAACAATTAACTGCTTTAAAGACAGCAACTTGTCTGATAATGTTAGTGAGTTTTGAAGAAAAATGCCAAGCTTTTGTTTTTTATATTTCTCAAATATGAAGAGTTGCTTCTTAATTTCATCAATTAAATATTGTTGTTGAATTTTTGACTGATTGACAAAAAACAATCATTTGGAAGATGGCCATTTGAAGGCCTTTTTTTTTTTTTTTTTTTTTTTTTTTACATTTTCCTAACTGAATATGAGAAAAATAGAGTTTAAGTTTTTCCAGCTTTTTTATGTCACAGTATTTAAGTTGAGAGACTATGAAATATCCCCATAAAATATACACAATATGAGCCTTGACTGATAGACGAGGAGTCTGATTTGGCACTTAATTTGAGTCTTTATTATGACTGTTCTCATCAGTGCCGTTTCATTGTTGCAGAGCTAAAAACTGCCATCTCATATTATCATTGCTTCATTTTGTCTATTGAAACACGGCGAAATCTATTGTGAGACTGCTCCACTATTTTGTGAAATAATGTGAGTTTTTCTGTAAAGTACCACTAGTCCTGCTCGATCATGCATTTCAAAACTTTCTGGTGTCTTTGTTATGACATGCATTATGGCGTCTGTCCCAGACATTGCAGATATTCAGTCTAAAATGGGGCCACACAGTGTTAGCTGAACCCATCTGTGGTACGTCAGGGGTCTCGATGTGCAAAGAGTCACATTCACCCGTGTTTCCATCACTGTAGTCATTTACATGTGAGGTATTTGTTTTAGACTGGCCTCAGATTATTTCTTCCAGAAGGTTTTTTTTTTTTAAATTTTTTAAAATTGAATCAGGTTCTTCCTCTGCCCACTTCGGACCAACTCCTGAACAACAGACCCTACAGTAGTAATCTTCCTCCTCTCAGGACCAGTGCTGCATTCATAACACGAGGGCCGTCCAAAAATACAAAGTCTGACTTGAATCTGCTTTCGTATAAGTCAGAAACTCAGGGTTTGTGAGTTTCCCCGTCGAATTTGTCTTTACTTATTGCAGAAATAAGTTGCAAGAGATATCTCTAGAGAAGATGAACTAAATAAAATGTGAAAAGTGAGAACCATCAGAGTGGGTTAGTGCTCAGTTTTGCTCTGGGATGCCAAACCTGGCTAAGTCATCCCTCTACATGTGATGAATGCAGCATGAGATAACCACAGCATGTCCTCACAGCTGACCAGCAGCCCTTCCTTCACTCAGTCTACTCTGGAACGCCTATGCTCCCCCTGCACACACACACGACTGTACAGTGTTGTATCATTGCGCATTAAATGTTATTTTTTAATAAAGTAGCAATTGAGTATCTGTTTTGTCTCTTGTGTAAGCAAAGCACATTATCCTAATAATCTCACACTACATGAACAACTGTAGTTGATTTAAATGCATGCATTGATTCAGTAGTTTTAAGAGCAACAAAAGATTAAAGGCAGTAAAGCACTACTGGATGTACAGATGTTTATTTTGTAGTAACAGATACACAACACCTGGTGGAGTACTTCCCACTTCAGTGTTTTCATGAGGGATTTTTGATAGTCAACAGTGGTGTATGAAGTCGGGAATATTACCAGAGATTTGTCTCTTATGGGATGGAGGATGTCATTCTAAGTAAAAACAGTGGGATGATCCACATCCTAGAGGTGTAACTGTAGATGCAGCGCTTCATTTGCTCTTCCCAGACGACTGTGACTGCCTAACAAGATATTCATCTACAGTTTAGGCAGTCTAACAAGCAATGTATTATTACTGCATGATTTGATATTATTTATTCAGTCAAAGGCAATCAAATCAGAACCCCATTGAGCAATCAGTGCTTCATATAGAGCTCTCTAATCATTTAATCAGTGCCTTTTTAGCTCCCAGTTCTGAATTAATACATATGTTCACCTCATCTTTAGAGGAATGTAAATTATTTGACAATATAATCTAACTTTTGACAGCTTAATTATAATACATCAATAAACCAATACTTAAATGAATCCGATTTTTATTAACAGGGTTTTTTTTTAAACTGCATTTCTAAAAGATTAGTTCCCACTTGATTCTGCTGCTGTAGCAAGAAAATTACTTTGGGTTTATTTGCTTAGTTTTTCAGATGTATTAGCCCCTTTCCAGTTGTAAATTAAGTTTTATGAGGAGCTATAATTAGGCCTTTTGTAAATTACAATTTTCAAGCTATACTGGTTAAAAGCCTTCATTCATTCAGCTTCTGGGCTGAGGTTTAATGAAAAGGCTGAGGGTTCATCATAAACCTTTACAATTATACCCTAACAAAGTTGTAGCTGACAGTTTTATCAGATTTTTTAGGAGAATACACATTGTTTTTTATAATTTATGTGAAGAAGCCCTCCCAATTGATATCTAAAAATAGCAGGTTGAGTCAAAGTTTTATGAGCTAATGAGGTTTCAGTGTCTGACAGCTGCTGATGGATGAGTGGGCAGAGAGATGAGGACGGTCTCCAGGGATCTCTGTCAAATACTGATGCATCTCCAGTGTTGGCAGTCCAGAGATGACAGACTGTAACCCATGAAACTGGCATCCATTTGGTTCTTTGTGGTCAGTAGCTGTGTTTAGATCTGACCATCACTCATGGGGTCTCTATATCACAAACAGAATGTCAGGATGGGACCTCACCTTTGAACATAAATGCTTGAGTGACGGGTGATATTTCAGCTTTATAAAAGAAATGGGCATTTTTAGCTTTTGTGCGCCCCAGTAATTCTTCTGAACAAATGCATCTGGGGAGGATGAGATAGTAAATCAGATTGCAGTCGTACACTTTTGTTGGTCTGGACGGTATAACCACCACGTACTGAGACCCTGCACTTGTTGCTTTATTTGTATGGTGTGTGCTGTTCTTTTCCTCTTTTCTAAATTTGCGTGTTTTTGCAGACACGTTTCCTGGACAACTATTGATTTTTCTTTCACCCCAAGGCAGCAGTATTCATCTTTACAGGGTGGCCTGCAGGGAGCCTGTAAACTATTTTCCTGTGGCCACGCTCTGCAGGCGGCTGACTCCACTCAGGGCCCAGCCTGTAAATTAGACTTTACATTTTCTACCTGAACACTGCTGGAGAGCACTGAATTGAAAAGTAAAATGTTTATACCGAAATGATTCTATTTCCTCCATATAAAGCTTGTTCAGTTTGGTAAACTTGGAAATTTAATGTTTCACAATCTCCTACTGTTGGATGCTCTTTTACCCAGGAACATGTAATACAAAAGATGGCAAAGTTGTTTAATATATCAGTGAGAAGCCACTCAATAAGTTTTCTAGTTTTGCTGCAATATCTTCCTGAAATTGATTTTACATCCCCAAGTAGTAGATCTTTGGATCTTTAGGAGCTCATTTGTTTTCTGTGCCTTAGAACATGCTCCAGCTTGTGTCTGCCCACTCAGTGACATATTGATCTGTCTCTAACACAGAGCAGATGGCAGGATAAGCTTCTGTCTGTATAATCCCAGTTTTATCTGAAGATATGAAACTGTCTCTGGAGGAAATTAAAGTGCATATTGTTTGGTGACAAGGAGCCTCAGTAATCTGAAGCGCAGCCTAAAAGAAAGAGACTGACAGATATAAACCTTGGATAAATGTACGCAAACGCAGGTTATTTGCAATTCCAAACATTTCATGAATAAATATGAATATTGACTGTTAGCTGAGTTAGACGAGCTGCTTTATTCTGATGAAGAGTAATGAAATTTCAGTGATAGAAGAGAACTTTTCATTTCAGCTTTTATTTAGTTGATCAAAACTTTAGATTTTAATGATTGGTTTCATAGCTCTTTAAACTGTGTACCATATTTTTTGTTTCTCTTCTTCTCCCCTACCCTTCAAGTGTTTTCTGCCGCTCACCAGGCTAACATTGTAAATAAGAAACTGTCCTTAATGTTCGGCCTATAATTGTGCTTCACACAGACCTTGTAGCTCCTAAGCTGAGTCAGGTCTGTGGGACTTCCTGCAAAAACCCTGGTGGACTCAGGTCAGGGTTTTGTGAAGGCCGCTCCAAAACATCTGCTTTGTTGGACTTAAGCCATGTTGTTTCCATTTCAGAGGTGTGCATTTATCATTGTCCTGCTGCAAATTCCAATCTGTGACCAAGCTTTAGCTTCATGGCTCATGTCTTCTGATAAAGTTTCAAAATATCCACATAATGCTTCATCTTCATGATACCGTGAAGAAAAGGTTTCATGAAATTCACCAGTCCATGTTGCAACAAAACAGGCCCATAACCTTTTACACTGATGTGCTTCATGGTTAAGATGGTTTTTCTTTTTAGTTGTTGTTTCATTAACGTGGAACAACTTTCCAGGTTATGATGAACAGATGATATAAAGGATAATTGAGTAGTTCTGAGAGTTTTGAGTTGATCTGAGGGTATAAATAAGACTACACAAAATGTGAGTCAATGTAAACCTGGGGACTGACGTTACTAAGAACAGCCCTAACTGTTTATTTAGTCTGAAAGTTAAAATAGTGACATGAGACAGATGTGGTGGGAATTCGTCTTGTGAATTTAGTAAATTAAATATAAATAGATAAAATAGATAGAAAAAAGGTAACTCATTAAACTCATGAAAAAGAGTAACTGTGAAAATACTGAATTATGAGGCTAATAATACAGGTGTATAAGTACAAACAGAAAATACAGCCATATTTGCACATTTTTCCAAATGAGTATGAACATTAGCTTTTGTCATAATCAGCAAATGTAATCTTTTATTAAATTAATAAATCTATCAGTTGTTTTTATATATACTTCAAGAAATGTGTATGCGATGATTTACACAGAAGAATGCAGTACAGTGAGTTTTTTTGGTTTTTTTTGCTTTCTTCAAGGTACGTAATAAACAGACAGATCTGAATGATTCCAGGCTCTTGATTTACAGTGTCGGCATCATTAAACAAAAAAGAAATAAAAGAAACAGAGATGAATAGGAACACAATCAGTGTGTGGATTGAAACACTGCTTTTGAAGAACTCACTTTTTTTTTTTTTTTTTTACTTTTCGTAAGAAGGAAAACTGATATAACTGTGTATTTAAGTTTTTAAAAAAATGAAATTCAATCATAACAAATTCCAGTAACAAATACCATATGCAAAGACTGGCCACTTGAACCTTTTTCCAGAGAAGTTTGGAAGGGATTTGAGGAATGTCAATTGAGTTACAGTCAGACACATGAGTGGTTCATGAATCTGTAGTCCCATGATGTTAATTCATGTTTGTACAGATGAAAAGACTAATGTCAAACAGTTGGATATTCATCCCTAAGAGGAAGAAGTCTACGGAAGTGTATGCTATTTTAAAGGTCATATAAGGGTGATTTCTTTAGATTTTCTCCAGATGACATGCATCAGTATAGGGAGAAGGGAGGTTCTGAAATACAGCCTGAGAAATGCCTCCAATGGACTCCCACTAATGATTAGTTGCTGCAGAACTAATTGTCCCTCAGGGGAGAAATAAAGGTCAACTGAGTTTTAGGGAGCGGAATATAGAATTTCTCATTTGAAAAAAGACCAAATAAATCCAACTGTGGCAGGTAAAACTTCTTCAGTTTGTTCTTTATATTGGATTACTTGTGTTGTATTCAAGACCATGTAAACTGATACCAAAGTGTATTGAGACTGAGACAACATACTATGAATGTGTTACTACAAATTGTCACTCTAATTAGTTACATCTCAATATAAGTTATTTGGATATTTGGAACCCTGTTCACCGAGCGAGATGGAAAATAGCCAACAGAAGGTGAAACCAGCGCCCCGAAACATACGGTAAGGATAGTTCATGTGGCTAAACATAACTTCCTCAGAAGTTGCTGGTTACATTTAAGAAAGTTTTACATCAAATTGCAGTGATGATGTTGTCAAATAAATCAATGTACAGGCCTTGAAACCAGTGTTAAGGTCAAGACTGAGTTGAGGACAGATTCTTTGTATATTCTAAACCAGGGGTGTTAAACTCATTTTGGTTCAAGGGCCACATTTAGTCCAAATCAAGCTCAAGTGGGCCAGACCAGTAAAATAATGACATAATAACCTATAAATAATGACAACTCCAAGTTTTTCTCTTTG
>JAPQRQ010000022.1:22198299-22211944 GCA_037367365.1 Apogon talboti
ATTTTCATAGTGTAATGTTATTTTTTTCACTTACATTTTTTTCACATAATTTTTCAAGAAGAAAATCTGTATTTGTCATTATTTAAAAAGTTATTATATTTCTTTTTACTTAAACTAAACCTGAACTAAAATGATTTTGACAACCTTGACTGTTAATATTTTCAGTGTAATTTTTGTACTTTTATCCCGCGGACTGAATTGGAGCCTTTGGCGGCCCGGATTTGGCCCCCGGGCCGCATGTTTGGCACCTGTGTTCTAAACATATAATCCACAAGGTAGAGATCAAGCATATCAAAAGTCGCATTAAAAACTATGAACTACTTGGTTAATTACTCTATCCTTGTTTTTACTTCGACTAATAAGTCACTGAGGCCAGAGTCTCTCACACTGCACAGATGTGGTTTTACACTAATGTGATTTGCCACCTGAACTAATTAATTACTATATATAATCTTCCAGAAAATCCATAATAAGCATCACAGGAAATTAATTTGTCGTAATAGGATTACAGACCTCAGTCACAAATACCATCAGCAGTAGAATCCACTTTTAGTTTGTCTCATTTTCCACAGCTTTAAGAAAATAGCTGGAGGTACACATACAGAGGAAAGGCTTGGACTTAAAACTCCACTAGTTAAGTGCAGCAGTTGAGCAGAAAGATATAGAAAAGGGAAGCTACAGAGTGTATCTAGTGTGTCAAGAGGCTTTTTTGAGGGACTGGCACAGGATCAGTCTTTGAAATCAAAAATAGACTAGTTTAATCTGCAGCAGAAAAATAGACCTGAAGGTTTTGGAAAAGTTCTCTTCATAATAAACAGGAGAGAACTAAAGAGAAATATGTCTAGTTATTGCTATAGAGATTAATCACAACAGCAAAAACCTGTCATTGTTCATTATAATAAAACAGATGGACAGGACTTCTTTTTTTTCCAGATTTGTTGATTAAAAAAAAAAGAGAAAAATAAACAGTAAAGTAAAGCGATTAAAGTGTGTCTGAAAATAAATTTACAACAGGGACTGACATATTTACCCCTTCACTCTGTTACCTCTGCCCTTTTCCCATCTTTTTCTATTTATTTAACTTATTCTCTACCTCTTTCTTGACATAATGTCCTTTTATATTTATCCCCTGGCCGTGTCTCCTCCTTTCTTCTACCCCTCCTGTTTCCATTCATCACCTCCTCCACAACTCTCACTTTTTCTCACAGCCCAGCGGTCTCTCAGCCCCACCCTCATATTTCACTGTGGTCTTTTTAACGCTGACGTGGGTCGGGGTGAACGCTGCACACTGTCTGCGGCGGTAGACACACTGGTCCTCCATCCGGGCAAACAGGGAAATCTGTGTGTTTTTCCACCTACTGGCAGTGATCACCTGTAAGTGGCAAAGTAAATCACCCTGCTTTAGTGTTTTATGATGTTGAGTAGGATGGCAAATCAAAAAGACATGAAGAATAAAACCAGGCATTAGATAACACACATGAACAGGCCTCCTCTCATAAAACATAGCATATTTGTGTCAAAAATGCAAACTATTTTAAAGTAAGTAATATTATTTTACATTATTTTACCAGTAAGCAGTTGTCTAATGCTAAAATGTTGTTTATATTTAATTTTTCTTTATACATCATTACTGTTCAGCATTATAAACTATCATAGGGACCTCTATGGTGCTCTCCACTCCCTGTTTACAAGACTTTTTATGGTGTTTCTGCTTCATTGGACAGTTTTAAGTGGAGGGTGACATGGGAGATGCAAGAGGGGATAGAACAGTGTAACATGGAACATACTGTATGATTCAAACAAAAGCCAAAACACAGAAAGGAGGATCGCTCCAAAAATACCCTTTTAAAATAAGACTCTTTTTTTATATCAAAAGTGAGCTTTGTTTGACAAAAACATATGAGTCACTTGAGAACAACGTTTTATTTGGCTTCAGATGTTATTTATGCTTCATGATGGTTATCAGTTTCCATCACAGCAAGCTGGTCCAGTAATTCAACAAATTAATTGCTGAAACAACTAACTTTAATTAAAATAAAACTGTTATTTTTTCCATAAAAAGTGCAGAAGTCACTGCCAAATGCCTTCAGTATTGTCATATTTTGCTGTGTTGTAATGTCGTCACTACTTGTGTTGGCAGAGTAAAAGAAAGAAGGAGGGATGAGGAGGGATACGAGAAAGAACGAGAAAGCAAATGAAAGGGTGCGGGGGTTGTGGGTCAGTGGGCACTGAGTTTAGTGGACCTCATTAGAGATGAAGCTTTATAATAGAGAATACTCACTAACTGGCCCGGCGCTTCGACCCCAGTGGGGCGACGGGTAACAGAGGACAGGTTTGAGTGATTACATCAGGAACAGGGGTGCCCCACTTGGGTTCCTCTCTTGTTTCCCTCCTTGAAATGAATTACGCTCAAAATCAATAACATTAATAGACTAAAGCATTAAACCAACTGGCAAAGATCCAAGAAAGTCTAAAGGATTTTAGGCACACAATAAATGATGGAAGTGATTTATTGCACCCTTTTTCCTACATCCTGCCCAATAGGGACTCTTCAAAACAGCTGAGACTTGCATGAAGATTGGAAGCTTTCTATATAATTTTAATATATTCATTACTTTTACCATTATGAAATAATACTATTGAAAATAGGAGCCAACTAAAGTCTTTATCTGGAGAGCAAATGTCTTGTAGAAGAGATGTTCATCATTCTTTTCTGAAAAACCACAATAAGTAATGTAATCAATATAATGTGTATAAGTTTTTGAAGCATTTTTGGATATCTGTGAGAATGGAATGGATCTATGTTTAGAGAACTATTAAGAACAGTAAATAAGATCAGTAATCTCGTCTTGAGTGCATCATAAAAGCTCTTTCTTTTATTCTCCACATCATTAAGATTTGATAAATCTTTCTCATTCTAGGTCCATGAACCTTTTATTCCCATGAGCTCCGGGGAAATCTATCTCAAAGACTGCTGTGTTTTAAAATGATAAACTCCCACACGGTAAGTTTATAGTGACCTTGGTTCAGGACAGATTTCTCCTGTGAGAGGATTTAGTTTATTTATAACAGAAAGACTCGGTGCTGCATTTATCACTGGAACATTGTTCTCTTTAAGTTTTCAGCTCTAAACTAAAACTCCAGACCTACAGCACAAGCATAATGCACATACAATACCATAATAATAATAATATGTTTTATTCAAGGGCCAAGGCAAGGCAAAAGTATTTTAAAGCTGTCATACTGCTACTACTACTGCAGAATGCCCTGACTTCCACAGAAATACATTGAACTTCTCTCTAAAAATACAAAGTCAATAATCATTTTTCCAGGACTCATTCCAGTTTCATGTTTTATTTGGACCCTCTAATAAGTGATCTGATCCATCCTTTAAAAATTCCATCAGAAAAAAGAAAGAAAGAAACCTTAGACACAGCCACGGAGGAGGTCTCTCTTCCAGGATGGACAGACAGTGTTGTGTGTATTTATATTTGGATACACAATGAATAAAAATGACATACGAATACCAAAACAAACTGACTTAAGTGTATTTGGAGTGATAAGCAACTGGTACAAGACCTGGACTTCACTCCTCCAGCCATGGGATGTAAACAGAAGGACAGTTTAGCCAAATACTCAAACAGACACCTCTAGATGTTCTCACACAAAGGACAGAAAAACAAGAAACAAAGACAAGGACAAATGAATCTGTATCCAGGTCAGCAGTGAAGGAGGACCAATGAGCAGCTGACATCAGGGTGGCTGATGATCCAGCTTAAGGCATCATGGTAAAAGACCAGAGACAGGTGCATCACTAGAGAACATGTGCCTTGTATATTTTAATAGGCAGATACATATTGAGATTAATGTTTTGTAAAGTTTCCTGACAAAGCATTTTTTATTAATTATAGCATTATTTTACAAAGCCGTTAAAGGAGCTTAAAATCAACAGATGTTGTAATGTATCTGTACTTAAAGTGTAAATAGTAGAGTAGAGGCATCCCTTATACTCAGAGGTAATGCTACATTTGGTCCAATCCCTGACTGTGATGGTTGATTAAAATGCCTCAGTGAAACAGAGCGAGCTGAAGCTGAGGTTTGAGTCAGCGACTGTTTGGGGTCGGTTCCTCAGAGAGGAGCAGTCAGTCATAGCATTTCTGCATGAGTGGTCACACTGTTCTTTTAGGCAGTGATATATCAGACAAATGTCAAAGCACTGACCACATGTTGGACCCACAGCTGCTCACCTACAAAGCTTTGGCTCTGTAAAATATTCCATCTTCCTTTATGTGTATATCGGGAATTTATGGCTCTGGAGTGGCATAAGATGTATAGTTCTGTCGACCTGCTTGGATGATTAATGAGCATTCAGTTCAAAAGTGTTTTCCCCTATCATCATTTTATTCATTCTTTGAATAGGTTGTATTTATTTCTCTTATTGCAACTAAGAATTTCTCCTGGATGGATGAATGGATGGGTGGGTGTACGTATTTGCAGGGTTAATAGTCCGCAATCTGGTAATCAACATGGTGCCTAAAACGCTCCATTGATGACATTTGTCATAACAGAAGGGTTGTTTCGCTGCTGGAGGACAGAAAGACAGACAATAGGATGATATTTGGAGCCAGTGCTACATATTGTCAAGCAGTGAAATATGGCAAATATCATTTTTGGAATTTAAGAGTCCAAATTTCTTTGTCAATAATCAGCCCTGCAGCTGCATTCAAAACTGTAGTCTAGCAACACAAAGCTTCCCGATAGTCGTAACACATCAGAGTCTAAATGACATTCACTGTAGAAGGAGAATGGAGTGACAATGACAAGGGGGAGGAAAGTTTTTACAACTGAAACTATGAGCTTTCAGCACAAAAGTGTCACAACATAGCAAATCCATTCCTCAGAGAAAGATCTCATTTGTGTTATTGTCCAGAGTTAGATGGAAAATGCCGCTCTCATGTCTGTGTGACGAAAATGAAGTGAAATTTGACCTGGTAAATAGATGGAAACTGGTTCTGTTACAGCCTAGAAAACCCATCAAAATCCCTTGTTTCTGTTTCCCTTCATCTTCTTTTCACTCACCAACTACCTACATGTTCTCCTCCACCACATCCATAAATCTCCTCTTTGCTCTTCCTCTCTGACTCCATCTTCATCATCCCTCTACCAGTATATTCATCATCCCTCCTCTGCACATGTCTGAACTCAGTCTGGCCTCTCTCACTTTGTCCCTGAAACATCCAACCAGAGCTGCCCCTCTGATGTACTCGTTCCTAATGGTCCCTGTGTACAATATAAGGGGATCTAATGGAAATGAAAGGTATGAAATACAGTGGTCCTCGTTTATCGTGGGGGTTTCGTTCTAAAAATAACCAGCAACCGTATTAAAAAAAAATAAGTACAGTAATGCATTCTGTACTGTACAGGAGACACGGCACGGCACGGAGGAGATTGACAATTGTCTACAGTCCCTTAGCCAATCAGGACGCACATCACAAAGCAATGCACGGGTTCTCCCTTAGCCAATCAGGACGCAGAACACAATGTGCGTTCATACGCTGTAAAAAAAAAAGCATGCAAAACTGCACTAAAAAATCTGCGAAACAGTGAGGTCGCGAAAGGTGAACCGCGTTGTAGTGAGGGACAACTGTATTTACAAGTGTAAGAGTCACCAGAAAATAATGTTTGTGTATTTCATTCCCCTCCATAGGGTCTTCCATGTTCTACTGAATCTGTAACACTTCAGAATGACCTTTTTCTCTTTTATGGACAAAGCAGGCACTAAAGGATGCCTTTGTCATGGAATTCTGTACTGTGAATGAAACAAAGAGTGCGATAGAGGATCTTGTCTTTTTATCATTTATTAAAGTTTACTCAGAGGATTCACATATTCACAAAGGAATGAAGAACTCAGTGGAAGAACAGAGGACTGTATAGGAGAAAACTAAGGCGAGCTGATCTGAGTAGTGACAATAAGCAGATACAGTGGGGGGGGGGCAAGGGTTGGCATTGCCTGGTGAATTTACAGAGGGTCAAATCAAAGAGACAAATCACAACAAGAGTTAACAACAAGGTCTGGGAGCACGCACCCATCTACAGTTGTGGGTAAAAAGATTTCAGACACCCTTAATATTTTGCGCAATTTTTTTTTGTGTTTCGAAAGGTGTGGCTGTATCAGACAGACACAAATGAATTTTTTGGATTTATTATTAACAAGAAAAAATAACAAAATAAATTCTTGACAGTTCCAATATGTCAAGCCCTGGATGTGTATCAAGGGGCGTTATCTTGCTGACTGTTTTTACCGAGTTGCAACAGAACTGTGCATGTGCAGATTTTGTGAATGGTACAAGACTTGGCAGAGTCCAATGACTGAAGATTGATTCTTAACACAATATATCACAAATGCATGGGATGTCCAAAAACTTTTTTTTCCACCACTGTATTTGATAGAGAACACAAAAGACTAAAGCATACTGTGGCAATATCGAAACACTACCAGTCATCATAGGGGTGTGTGAGGGAGATTTTCAGTTGGTTGCAATCTGCATCTTCACCACTAGGTGCCACTAAATACTGTATGACATACTGAATTTGATATTAACTATTGTTGTCCTCTTCATAGCGCTGGAGGTGTGTTCCTATGAAGACAACCTACTTCTTTGACATTAATTACAGCAATTTCTACAAGTTATAATGATCTTTATTATCAAGCTTCAAATACACATCGTAGCAGCATCACACTGAATGTCAACATGCCAAAAATCCACTTAGCTGAGATGAGCTCTTGGCCTGAGCTGAGTCCTCATACATTGACAGGAATGTCCTTCAAAGTGTAGAAAAAGAAGGAGAGAAGGTCTTTCAAACCACTATCATACATATGTAACATGTGCTGTCAGTAAAGCATCCTCTCCTGAATTCTACAGAAACCATTGATCTCAAAGAAGTAAGATGTCTCTGTTTTTCAAGTATACCGTAGACACTGTTGTTATCCCTGTAACATAACTATAATAGACACAAGAGTCCATTATACTTTATTTAACCTTCTACATAATTTGATCAGGGAATTACAGGAGACTGTGAGGATGTTCTGACCTGAAGGCAAATGAAAAAAAAGAAAAAAGAAAAAAGAATGACACCCACATAGTTCGTACTGTAAAACACAGATGCATATGTTTGTGAAGGTTACTCTAACCGATCAGTGAGGAGGGACAGTTTTCCAGTTGTACTGTGAGCTGAATCACAATGAACCCAGGTTCTCAGTCTGTCTGAGTCGATACGTTAACCACAGGAACAAATAGAAGGAGGCAGAGGTGAGGGACGGCAGGTGACAGGAAAATAAAGCCAATGAGAAGGAGGGAAAATATTTGAAAATAATACAGCAAAATGCTGCTTTTTCACTTATCAACTAAATCTTGATAGTGTTATTATACATTTTATTTTCATATTATATCTAGATATTGTCATCATATAATAAGATTTTTCTCATTATAACAGGATATTTTTATGTTACAACAGGATATTTATAATAATAATAATAAATTTTATATATAAGCGCCTTTCAAGTCACCCAAGGACACTGTACAACAGTAGTTAAAAACATAATACATAGAATACAAAAGAAATAAATAATAAAAAAAGGTAATTACAAGGCAAAAAAAGAGAAGAGGTGCTGTACATGGCAAATGAGGTGTAACATTTACAGTGGGAATGCCCACCCATTCCTCTGTCATTAACAAATAAATTTCCTTCAAGTCTAGTTCACATTCAATAATTTTGTAACATGTTAAGTCTCTGTGACACGTGAAGATGGCGAGCACATGTTGGAGAGCTGTTTTTTCTGAGCAGCCAAAACAAAACCTCGGAAATACCTGATGTCATGCAGCAGACACTTGGGAAGGTCCAAACTGAGCACGACATAAATCTCACATCTGAGTGCCATGCAATGGTGACTGAGTATGCAGTCGCCTCTAAGGGAAACAGTTCCAGGGTAACTGATCTCCTGTAAAACTGTTACTTATGCCAGACAGTTCTATGGTTTATGATCTGAAACTTTATGGCAGAATCAGCAGATCAGTAAACACAGTTAAACCAGGTCCCCTTTCCAAATGTTCTGCAGTAACCCTGTAATTTTTATCAGAAACAGTAGAATCTCTAGCCCCTGAGGTCAAGGCCACCATGGTGAATAATTCTACTGTGATGTGAAAACAGAAATAATACCAGACTGTTAAAATATATTTAAGATTTGGATTCATGTGGTGTATATTTCAGAGGGCAACAACATAGGTGGTTAAGAATCAGTCTGTCAGAGCAATAGCTGCATGAAAAAATTAGAGAAATGTCAAGAGCGTCCTTTTTTATAAACTCAGCTCTGGGTCCTCTTCCAGGAGCACTGAAATATGACCGACCTTTTGTGTGTAAGTAGCACCAAATGTCTTCCTCAAAGATGAAGGTTCAGCATGACTAAGGTTTTAATGTGTTGGGCAGTTTTTAATCCAGTTTCAGTAGTGTCAGCAATCCCCTCAGTTGTTTTCTTTGCTTGATGCAGGCCAATAATTTGACCCTAATGAAACAGAGTTAAATTTTTTCCAGTAAACTGTCCTCTGGTATGGTCATTTAAGAAAATGAGAAGCTACTCACTGCATCAGGTGGGTTTAAATAACTATAGATCTGAACTGTTGACATAGTCACATCCAGGTAGGGACTATTTTTGCTCCAGATGTTACTCACATATACATACAGTATACATACACATGTACATATACTCATGCATACACTTATACATATACATATACATAAACAAATACATATATATATATATATATACATACACATACACATGTACATATACAAATATAAATACGCATACATGTAATAGATCTGGATATTACTTATGAAATTGTTATTCATACTTGGTTTTCGGCAAAAAGTCGGTTTTCATTACAAATGGCCATAACACTGGTAGAAATAAAAAGGGAGAGAAATGACTCAAAGCTCACAACAAAGATTTGGATTTTCTATACTGCATCTTTTTTAATGCTAATGTCACATTGGGTACCAATGAATTTGGGATGAGATTATTAAAACAAAAAAAAAGAAAAAAAATCCACAGGTATTCCCTCCAGCAGTATCTTTCAGAGGGCAATTTACTGCCAAGAGCTTTTTACCAGGTGCCTAATTCATATTCTGCTCCAGTAGATTGATGTAAAAGATGTGATGAGAGGGAATATTCTGATGCAGAGCTTGATTTGCATACACTTTTGATTAAAATGGAAAGTCAGGGATATTAAATTAACCAACAGGCAAGCAAAGAATTTGAATGAGAGGCTGAATCCAATGCTTTTTTATAGTATACACCATCTAACAGAATATTGTCCAATCAGGAGAGCTTTAAAAAACTGTGGAATATAACTTGTTCTAGGTACCCCTGTGAGACGCTCTGTGGCTACAGTTCTACAGTCAGTCAAAAAAGTGAAAATTGAAGTGCTCCCTTGTCGTGACAGTCTACATTATTACGCTGTCTTATGAATTCGTAAAAAGAGGTGACAATGGTACAATAATGTTTAATGGACTTTTTTTGTTTTAGCTTCATCATGAAATATTTGGCTTTTTTATTTCTTCATGGAGAGTGAGAGAGGTAGCCCAAAGGAGAAAGGTCGAAGTAGGATTGGATGCTAAAGTGAGGAGGCGATATGTTGGTTCAACATCAGTGACACCATAAAAGTGCACCGCTGAGAGCACTGAGAGGGAACAAATTTAGGATTTGGTCTCAGGGAGGAGAAAATTGCTTTTTTTTTTTTTTTTTTTAGCAATGACTGGACCAAATGCCACCATAAGATGAGAAATCTCACCTCTTATCTCTCGTTATTTTATATTATGAAAGTCTTTCATGACAGTTTAGAGTTATTGCACTAATAACATAGGCTGACAGCATTGAAGGACCTTAGCCCCATGCACAACAATTGGTGATTAAGATTTTGGAAAATTATATTACATGAGATGTGAGTTAAAATCAATCAGAAGCTAAATCTATTTATGACTTGCAACTAATGCTGAGCATCCTTTACTATGGAGCAGCTCATTTCCCTGGGGTCTATCACAGTGATAGATGGACAGCGCTAAGGTAAACTGCAGACTCACTGAGAGAGGACGGAGTGGTACAAAACCTGAAATCTATTTAAGGAATGCAACCACATAAATTCCGTCTGGCAGGAAAAACAATATTTCTCATTTTATCACAATTTTCAGCTGTTGTGAAAGAAATGTTTAGATCCTTCTATGAATAAACTGTGGACATTCTAAAGTAAGAGTTCTGCCGTTGAGACCATACTCAACCCGTTCAATTATGTAAATATTATCATTAAATTAAAAAGCATGACAGTATGAAAAATGAAAGAAGTTTTAAGGTTGAGGTCATTTAAATTTATGAGCAAGGCATCATACTCCATAAAATCATCATGTATAAAGTTTCATTGTCCTGTGAAAGCCATGTATCTCTAAAAGATTAACTTTTCATCAGTTTTATTTAAAATAATATATAATTTTAGAGACATTAAATAGGTCATTTAGCTTAATAAGTAAAGCTAATTTTCTCAAACCGTGAAGGGAAACTTAATCCTTTTATTTATGACAAAGATTCAACAATCAACACATTTGGGGAGGTATAAAACCTGAGATGCAACTAAAGCCGTATTAGCAACTAAAGAGTAAAGGTTACTGTACAGGAGGAAAACTTGCATAAAATGGCAACACTCCAGTAAAGTATAAATAGTGTACTGATACTATCTTATACACTGTCCAGTCCAAACACAAACCCACACAATATTTCATTGGATTGCCTCTGGCTTTGATTACAGGATGCACTCATTAGTCCATGCAGTACTTTTACACGCAATAAATTTTCTCAGTAAATGCACCAGTGTTTATTTCCATCCAGATTGGCATTAAATTTTGATCAAGATCCGTGGGGCTCGTCAATTGGAATTATAACACAACATGATAGACATATAGTTCAGTTGTCAACACTGCTGACTTATGTGCAGTGGACAGGGGTACAAATCCTGGCAGGAGCAAAAATCATAATAGTACCGTTCAACTTCACTCTTTTAGAAGTCCTGGTCTTAATGCATTGGTTATATTACCAGTGGAAAAGACACTTGCCAGGGATATGATTGACTTTAACAATAAAGCCTTGAAAAAATTGCATGTTTGAAGGATAGATGAGTGAAATGTAAAATAAAAAATAAATGACTGTGATAAATATATAATTTCATATAATATAATATAATATAATATAATATAATATAATATAATATAAATGACTATTTTTAGTTTTATTTAAATTAATATTTTAAACAATGGTGCATGTGCTTTGGCATATCCTAGTGGTGATATGTGGTAATGGTGCATCCGAAAACTGACTTGCATACTGCGCCCCACCAAAAAATAATTTCCCCAGCCGCCACTGGCCAAGATCTTGTGTTGATGCTGGACAGTTGAACCAATGTCTAACGTCTTCTCCATCCCATCCCAGCGTGTCTCAGTGGAGATCAGGTCTGGACTGTGATGGTTAATCCATGTGTGAAATGATGTTTGATGCTCCCTGAACCACTTGTTTCCATTTTGAGCCTAATGAATTGTAGCATTGTCATCTTGTAACAGACACGTGCCATCATCATTCAGTATATTCAGGTAGTCAGCTGACCTCATTTTATGGACACATAACTTTAACCCCAGATTGTAACACTGCCCCCACATGCCTGTACTATAGGTACTAGGCATGATGGGTAATCATCCTGTTTCCCACTCTGCAACAGGGTCAGTCTGGACTCATCAGACCATGTGACCTTTTTCTATTGAGACACAGTTCAATCTTTATTCTCTCTATCAAACTAATGGTTGTTTAAGGAATGAGAAACTACTCACTGTATCAGTTAAAATTCACTGCAGTAATTTTCCAACAGAACACTTTCAACGACCCTCTAAATTTGTGAAAGAACATCAACCCCTGAGCAACTTTTGACTCTGCTATTTTCTTTTGTAGAGATTTAGTCATTTTATTACCATCATGCGATTCCTCATGAGCACATGGTCCACCAAAATAACTCCTCACCTCAAATTATTTTGCAAATACACTGTTGCAGCATCCTGTATTCAGTATCTACAGCTACAGTTGTAATCAAGTACAGAAATAGGTTGCAAATCGGCTATGCTAGACTATTTTTGCACCATTCGTTACATTGCCCATATCTTCTATTTCAGAAATGTTCAGAGCTGTGAAATCTCTGCAATAAATTTCATAACTAATACAAAAAGCAGCACAGTGATTCTCCTCCTGTCTCCTTCTTTCGGATATTCCTTCCACCTTCCACCTCAATAGGTTAATGAGTCACTCTGAATCGCCAGTAGGTGTGAATGTGGGAGTGATATATGGCAGCTAGGATATGCTTCAGCGCCCCCGTGACCTCCAGAGGATGAAACCGTTCAGAAAATGGATGAATGAATAAAAATTGTTGCTCCTGTAAAAATCCATATATACATTGTACATATTGTTCTTGAATTTTTGCAAGAAAATCGTGTGCTATTGCTTTAAAGTGGAATGACATTTGAGGAGCTACTAGGATGGCTCTAGACCATGTTTTCTGGGAGGGCCATTAAGAAGAGTGACTTATCTGGCAATGGCAAAGACAGAAGACTCTCATAAGACCTCGACATTAATTCTACATTTCATAATTGAACTGTCTGCGAAGGTAAACATTGCATGACAACTATTCCTCACTCTAGTTCTCTTTTCTTATGTTTACTAAAAACAACTTTATCCTGCAAGCTTCCTTGTTTGTTTGGCAGAAATGGAAAATAAATCCCACTGAAATCCAAACAGCGCTCTCATCCCCGGGTCCTGCATCACAAGAAAAAACAACCAGATGTTGACCAGAAGCAGATGCTCAAGTCTTTCAATTTTACAGAACACAGCACAAGAGCAGATCTGATATTTGCTGCAACCATAAACCAAAAAAAAAAGGCCGGCAGGTGTCACACAACCTTTACAAAACCCAGCAGGGTCAGCTCATTGTCCAGGGCCACTTTCCCTCTGCAATGAGCCAAACACAGATGATGTAATGGACATCATCAAAATGAGCATGGTAATATAGTATTTCTCTATCATCTTAATTGAGATAACATGCTGTGGAGGCAGCTGGTCCATCACACTTACTCCCATCTACAGTAATAGCTATGGGCATTAGTGAGCCTTACGGCTTATGATATGATTTTCAGGCTGGTGAGTCTGCGTTTTCTTGAACAGACATGATGTTTTAGTGGCTGTACATGTTAAAAGTGCAGACAGATGCAGTCCATGAACATCTGAGCATGCGTCTGATTAAAAAGAAAAAAAAAGCAAAACATACACCCAGATTTACAAGATAATTGTGTGGCTTTTGTGGGCTCAAAACTGGTACAAACAACACAAAAATATACAACAACATCAAAATTTACTAGTCAGTTCACTGTGCTTCATTTACAGGAATGTTATAACAATAGTGACAAAGCGACACCTTTAACCTCCTAGGATGCACTGTCCACGTATGAGGACAAGAAATTCACAGCTTTATACAAAAAAAAAAGAAACAACTGTCCACCGCAAATGACA
>JAPQRQ010000022.1:22214339-22234192 GCA_037367365.1 Apogon talboti
TCCAATATTAGCAATTATTTAATTAAAAAAAGCCAAAACTCAAAAACCTGTGGGGCTCCTGGGTCTTAGGAGGTTAAAGACCCTTAGAATCATTTTTGTGTTGATTTACATATGAACTTTCCTCTACATTTCACATTTTCTTAGTGATTTATAATCATTTATCATAATACTATCCTCTACATTTTGTATTTGTCAGTGAAATTCAAGAATTTTCCTACATTTAATCCACTGACCATGTAGATGTTCAGAATATCTCTGTAAATTCAAAAGTTGTTGTATCAGAAACGTGAAAACTGAGGTAAAAGTGACTTTTTCAGCAAAATATGTTAAAATAAACATAAAGGGAGTGTCTACAACCACATCATTTGTCAAACTACGTGGGTTTTACTGGTGAATCAGTTTTGTAGAATATGACTGTGTATCCATGTTCACCACGGAACCTCTGAACATCCAAATGGGTCACATCTGATGTCGATGAAAAGCTGAACAACTCCATTTTACCTGAATTATTTCTAAGTATTGACAAGATTAGAGGTTATTAAACATTTTAGATTGGTGGATGCTTTTAGTTGCTTATTGCTGTTAAGGTTATTGAGGGTTAATGGGAAACTATTACTTATATTGTTCAAGGAAATCACAATGAAGCTAAAGAATTCAGAAGAAACTTTTTTGTGTAGTTTTCGGTGGAATGTGTTACACAGACAGCAGTAACGACAGAAGGAGAAAGCTAAAGTCCTCGCCGATAAACAAAAATTTGATTTAATACTTAAAATCACTGGCATATATGATGCTGAAAATCTGAATCAATGCAGTTTTATAAGTTATCACATTGAGTGATGCAAAGAGGAACATCTGCTGAGTTTAAGCTGTGTGCAGACTCCTCCAGCTCTCGTTCCTCACACTGATGATGATGTGATATCCCAACTGCCGTATGACATCTTACTGTAAAATACGACTTTACAAATGTAAAGTTATGCCTCCAATTATCTGCCGGGACCTGCTGCGAGTGTAGAAGCCTGATTACAATGCAGCCTGCTTCCTCCGGCTGAGGTTTATCACTTCCACTTGTTTATTTGCTGGTTGTTTACTCAGCTCTGTGAGAGTGAGATGGTGATGACTGATGGAGGGGTCACCAGTGTGTTCAAGCAGACAAACAACTGAGAGTAACCCTTCAGAGACCCTTATGACATCTGTATAATTACGGGGCATTACAAAGTATTTCATAGCAAATCAGATTATTATAAATCTAAACACATGCATGCAGTGTCAAATAAGTAGTAAACACGTTTGAACTGAAATATATTCAAATATATAGAGAAAACACCATCAATTTAAATGGATAGAATGTCCAGAGATAGAAATAAAGCACCAGTCACTCATCTGTCTGACACGTGTCTGTGAAAGTATGGTCCATTTGCACTGTGATAATGAGCAAGACTCTATGTTTACATTTTTGATTTCATCAGGGGTATCCTTCAGTCAAGTGAAATCCGATTATGAGGGGTTTAAAGATCGCCTTTTCACGGGCCATTGATCCACAGCATTAGCGTCACAGTCCAGAGAGACCGGCGGTGAATGTCATCACTGAGTCAGACTTGACACTGTCTCAACCTTGAATTACCGCTCAGGCTTCTGAAATTAATCTTTAGTAAATTCCAGTCAACGAGGGATGACAGCAGCTGATTTGATACTTTGAAGAATAGGTAGCTATGTTTAATGGTTATAACTTAGTTCCTGCTGGATTAGAACCATTAAAACATAGCTGGCCATCTGGTCCTTCCTCTCATCTCCTAATTTTATGTTGCATCGCAGTGATTTCCACAAAGGAGTCCTGAGGTGCATGGCAACATAAAACAAACACACAGCACAGGCAATTTACACATCGCTAATGTCCATTCATTACTGACTCCACGCGGGAGCTGCTCTTCCTGAGGTCATCAACACTGCTTTGCTGTAAAATACACAACATTTTATTCACCTGCAACATTAAAGAAGCTGTTTCTTGGTGTGCAGTGTGCGGAAAATATGGCGGAAGCAAATATCTTTGTGCATTTTTATAATGTTTGCAGAAGAAAGTAAATAAAAACAGAATGAAACAAAACATGCAGCATATTACTGTTTTGTAAAGTTTTATAAGAGTATGTTTTCATATAAGCATGCTTCGGATTATGCAATACTCAGACTCAACTTTATTGTCATTCGATCTATGGTACGTGATAGAATGGAATGCAGTTACCCAGGTCTTGGTTTTTGTAGCATAAGAAAGATAAAAGCATACAATATTAAATTAACTATATAAACGGTAAATAGGGTAGAATAAAAACTACCATAGAATGTGCAAAAAAATATAAAAAATAATAAAATAATATGTACAAATTTACACAGTATGCAGCAACAGTACAGTTAAAGTGCTGGTACATGTAGCAGCAGTAACAGAGAAATAAAGTGGCAGTAGTGACTTCAGCAGCATCATGATGTGTAAGGTGAATGGTGGACAGTCTATGGGGGCAGTGTATGGGGGTGGAGCAGTTCAACAGTGTGACTGCATCTGGGTCGAAGCTGTTTTTCAGTCTGGATGTAAGCCTGTGTCTGAAATGTAATACCCACAGGTTGACTGGCCATGAGAGCCTGTCGTAGTTGTGTACTCATTGTTGCATCGAAACAAACTAAACCACATATTGTTTCTATTTGCAATTCTAATGAAATATTATTTGCTGACATTAAAATGTTAGAAGTATGTCAACCACATGTGCTCTGTGAAATACTGCCGCTGCTTCTCTGGGAGAAACGGTGACAAATGTGATTGTTTTGTAAAGATTGGACGACAAGAATAATCTTCCCTCTTTTTCACATTAGGGTGAGTCTGGCCATTGGCAAGATTACACAAAAATGTCTGCACCAGTTTTCAGAAAACTTGGCAGAAGAGCAAAGTGTTGGCTTCATTGAAGATCTGTACTCTAAGTGACTTTACAGTTGTATTTATTTTCATCAATAACAAGCATTTTTGAATACACAGCAGACTGCATAAAAACACTTGGTCTTGGTCCTGACCAAAACTAACACAGTTGTCAGTGTCATTAGTTTAAATTAACTTATCCACTCAGATCCAGACCGACCTTGTGCTCAAAAACTTTGGACGGTTTTCTCTTATTCTGTTACTAACACTGGAAAAATAGGGTGAACATCCAAATCAGTCATCTGACGTACCTGAGGTAATTAGTTGGACATTTCATTTATAGAAACATAAAAATCAGCTGTCTGTCCGTCAAAGAAGTCTTTCATCATTACTGTAATAAATATAAAGACATTTTTTATAAGCATAAAATAATTTTCATCTGGTTAAGTATTCCAGATAATATGATTATGCAATCAGATACACATCTACTCTAATAGTATCCCTTTTTACATCATTTGCCTTAAATAGATTCCCTCTTCCCACCACTGACATTTTCAGTCTTGTCACCATCTTCACTCTATCCAATCCAATACAATACAATACAATCCAGCTTTATTGGTAAAGCACTTTATAACAACCACAGTGGACCAAAGTGCTGTACACAATAAATAAAACCAAAATATAAGAATACAATACAAGAATAAATTAAAAGGCATAAAAACAGCTGTACAATTAAAAGTAATAAGACATAAAGACAGCTGTACAATTAACTCTAATCACACTGAAGAACCCTACCTTCTTTCCTCCCCCTCTTTTTTAATATTGTATGGTGGACAGCAGAGATACCAAATAAGCTAAGGTAACAAATGCTACCTGATGAGTTTCTTAAAAAGTGGCGCCTAGAATGAATCTTAATATGAAAAGAGCCTGAAGAAATAGAAGTCAATTTTTCATTCTGTAATCTCTATTTCTGTCACTCAGCTTGCCAACTGTGTATTGCTGTGATACCAAGCAAGAACAACACTCATTATACGTACCTCTGTCTATGAATGGTTTATTTTCTCTCCTGTTATTAGACTTTGAGGATTGGTTTATGCTTTGTTTATATAATTTTTGGCAGTGTTAATCAGCTACTGCATGAAAATGGATTTCTTGAAAACTACTTATTAAAAAATGCAACGTGTATTTAACTGGAAATGTTGTAGCTTAAAACAAGTTGTACTGTGACATTCTGACGTGGTATTTTCTCACACTGGTCAAAGAAAACAAAGATCACTTCAGGCAGACTTCCCAAAAAACAGAAGACTTTACGGAACATTTTGTTGAAATAGTCTCATGAGACTAAACTGTGTCCCTCCAGAAAACATCATGTAACATAGTTTTTATAGTCGTCATTATGGTCTGTAACTACAACATCCTTCCCACATGGTTGATATTTTTTATGAATATATTATATTAGGCAATTGTTAAAAAGAGTGAATAATAGAATGCACAGTAGAAAATAGAAAACATATCAGATGTTTTTACGGAGATTATGCAACATTTTAATTAAAACCTTAACCCAAACAAAAAAAGGACCACATTTAACACTGTGTCGAATTCCTTCATCTCCTCACAGTCCATAAACATCTGCAAACTTAAAGGAACAGTTGGTGGAGTTTTTGGGAGAGGAATGTTGTACCATTCTTGTCTGATATGGGATTACAGCTGCTCAACAGTCCTGGGTCTTCTTTGTCGTAGATTTTGCTAAATGTTGTTGTCTTGACAACAGTCAGGTCAGTTCAGTACCTGGAATCTTCTATTCCCAAACCATGCTGTTGTAACAGATTCTGTACGCAGTTTAGCGCTATCTGATTTATATACATTCAGAACATGTGCAATAATCTAGTGCAATATGCTGCATTTGCATGGTTCACTGTCTGTTTTTGTGCACTTGTGTAATTCTACATATTGTTCTGCAGTTGTTCAGTACTTAAGACAAATTTCCCCTTTGGTACAATAAAGTATATTTGATTGATTGAATATCTTGATATAAGTTCCAAGGCCTTCCCTGACAAATTATCATCATCTGGATGGGAGAATATATTTGTCTATAACCTGTAAACACCTTGCATTGATGTTTTTCCAGGTATGCAAGCTGCCCAGCACTTATGCACCCCCATACCATCAGAGATGCAGGCTTTTCAGCTGAGCTCTGATAACAAACCAAATGGTTCATCCTCTGGACGGGTTACAAAAATAATTTTTCAGCAAACTGTGCTCAAGGACATTGTTCCTGAGCTGATGCAGTGACTTCCATTACAGAATCATGTCTGGTTTAATGCACTGCCGCCTGAGGGCCGAAGATCATGAGCATCCAATATTGATTTTGAGCCTTGTTCCACGTGCACAAAGATCCTCCATATTCTCCAAAACCTTGGGTAATATTATGTACTGTAGATGATGAGGTTCCACAATTTGCAGATGAAGCTCTGTCCATCTTAATTGTGAGACACTCTGCCTCTAATACATGATCTTTTGAAGTCTTGAAAATAAAATTCCTCTGGTGGTTTAGCTGTTTTATCTGTTTAGTGCCTATTCTTTTCCAGCCCTTTATTTCCCCCATCTTAACTTATTTGCTGCCATCAAATTCTAATTACTTAATTTTTTTCTTTAAATTGATTGATTGATTCATTTTCTTTGTTCTATGGTGAATAAAATATGGATTTATAACAACAATTGTAAATGATTGCACTCACACAATTGGACTTGTGCTTACTCCCACAGAAGAATTGGGGGAATCCTGAACTATTCCAAACAAAAAACATCATTCTAATGCATATGTATGTTTTTGTTACCCTTCTTTATCAAATCAAATCAAATCAAATCAAATTTTATGTATATAGTGCCAAATCATAACAGAAGTTATCTCATGACACTTTAAATTGGCTTGAGAGTCTAAACCAGACTCTCAGAAACCCAACAGAATCCTCCAGGAGCAAACAGTGGCGAGGAAAAACTTCCTTTTAACAGGCAGACACCTCGAGCAGACCCCGGCTCCTGGTAGATGGTCATCTGCCTTGATCAGTTGGGGTTAGAGAGAGAGGTAAAACCATTGGAACTGTCTTCTTTGTGACCTGCTTATTGACATCTACGTATCTGACTTTAATGTTTCTACTGCTGTCAGATACAGATATCAAACCTGGTGCTAGCACTGGCCTTTAGTGATTTGTGAACAGTTTTATCTTAAAAGTTTAGCATGTATAAGGTTAAGTCTATGATAAAATATCTAAGATGATACATGTTAAGCATTGCAAATGAAAAACTCCTCTGGGGAAACGCCGTTGTGTAGGGGCTCGACATTGGACAGAACACTCTGTAGTGATTATTCACAGAAGGGTCTTAGATGATTAAGGCTACTGATTCAACCTTTATGGGAACAGCAATGACTGTGGATCACTTAAGGATTTTTTCAGGTTTACTAAAGTGGACTGGAGTTGACATTTGAAGACAGGAAGTGCTGGTTTAGGGCTGTCATTGAAATTACTTGAGTTTCCACAGATGGTCACTACTTCCCTCAGCATTCTCCATGAGTGATCAAGTATAAAATAACATTTCAGATTAAATCCACACCCACGTGGTGCTGTGGAGAAGTCGTGCAGCAAGACAACATGTGCACTTACTTAGGACTTGAAATAGTTTCTCCACAACGGATGAAGTTAATTTGACCATCACTTTGTAATGCATAAAAACAAAGAACAAAATTAAAAAGTATAGGACTACATTGCATGACTATGATGACTGTGTAAAATACTACAAATACATTACAACAGATGTTACAGTCATAAATGTCTGACTGAATCATTTCATCGCCATAATATTTTGGTGTAAAATTTCAAATGACTTTTCTATTATTAAGGATTAATGCTCACATTTATTATTTTCTCTATTTTTATTTCATGTCTTTCAATATTCTCATTCGTCTTGTTGCTTATTTTCAACATCACTGACTCATCTATATGCTCTGTGACTCCAGGTCTGTCAATATGATTTCACAACTACCTTAAACAGTCTTAACATGCTTGAACACCCACATGGCACATCACGTGTTGTACACAACAGTGTCACATTGATGTTACAGTAGGTAGATTCTTTGAACAAACAGATGTACCGCGTGTTAACTGTGAAATTTTATTGTATTATTTCATCGTCTATGTGTCATGAGGGTGTGAAAAGAGGGAACTCAAATGCATGATATAGAAGGGAGAAAACAGATTTATTAACTGAAGAAACACAATAAAAAGAATAAACAGAATAAACAGAAAACCTGGGGGGAGAAGGGGTCAGAGTCCTGGTGGATGAATTGCCCGGGTTATGGTAAGGAGTGGGAGACAATAACCCAGCGCTGCATGGCTGCAGACAAAGGCTCTATATACTGGTCTGACGAAGAGGCTTGCAGCCGTGCAGCGCAAGACAGGTGGGGAAAGTGAGTCCTGATGAGGTCCTGAGGGAGGGGTCTGTGGCCAAACAGGAGCAGACCGTGACACTATGTGTTATTTGTGACACTTTATAAATCATATATAGATATCTGTACTTGTTTGGCAGCTCTGGAGCAAAATGTTCTTTTATTTTAATTGTTATGAACTGAACAAAAAAACAAGATAATGATCCACTGATGGAAATCTTCAACCTTTAACAAATAAATCTTAAAATGCATGGCGTTTGGGTAAAAACACCAGGTGACGTGTTGCACATATGGACTCTAGCTCATACTCTATTGCATCCTGTATGTCAGCAAATTATGTGGTCACAAGACAAGGCTCATCCAGTCTGAACAGTTCGCTTCATTTGCTTTCACTGAGAGCCGGAGAGGGTTGATGAGAAGCTGCACGTTCTCTCCCTAAATTAAAATGCTTCAGCCACTGCACAGATTCAACACAATGACCTCGAAAGAAGCTGGCAAGCATTCAACAGACCTACAGTACAAAAGTTTGGTTTTGGTGTGTAGTACACTGACTTATAAATGAGTAACAATCAGTTAGGTTCCTAATGGATAAATGCTGGAATGAGAACAGCTCATAATTAGATTTGCAGTTATTTTATTGTGTTGTGGTTGACATTTTCATTACGGCTTTCTGTGTCCTTTATCTGTATTAACACTGCAAATTATGGATAAGTACATTATCTGAGGAACATATGAATGTCATTTGTAACATGCACAATGAGTCAGTTTTATATGCATTCATTATTATGAGACTACGTAATAATCTGGCAGTCTAAATGTGTGTCCTTCATAAATCAAGTCTTCACATTAAACCTGCCTCCATGCCCAGAGCACTGGGTTTGTGATCATAGTAATTTTCCCTTTCCAAGTACCCTAAATCATTGTTTTCATTGGTCTGAATCTCTCAGACTCAGCCCTGAGCCTGCACTGAAATAGAAAATGCACTACTGAACGCTGCTGGATGGGCTTGCATTCAAATGAAAGACAGGGAGGGAAAATGTTACAGACACCAGCAGTGTTATGGACACATTATTTCATAACCATCGGTCATCTCTTTACAGAAACGAATCCTGTACCTGGATTTATACACTTTCATCCAGCTCGTGGTCAGATGAATCCTACCTGTTAAACCATCTGTTCATTTAGAGGTGGGATTACAGTCTGCAGCTCAAGCAGATCCCAAGCATTCCCCTCATCTTTTTAACCCATAAAGACCCAGTCCTACATTTGTGGCAGTTCCCAAATGAATTATTCCTCTCTATTTAACCTTCCCTAAGTGATTTATCACCATTTATTGTAATATTATCCTCTTTGCATTTTTTTCAGTTTAAATCATGTATTTTCCTATATTTAATTCAGTGATCATGTAGATGTTCATCAAAGCTCAGATTAAAGTTGAGATATCGTTAACTGAACATAATTCGAGCGTCTCCATCTACTGTCATTGATCCAATTCCATGGGTTTTATTGGTGAATCAAGGTTCTAGAAGATGACGGTGTTTCCATGGTAACTACAGAGCCTCTGAACATCCAAATGGGTCATATCTGATGACCATGAAAACATGACAAACTGTATTTTACCTGAATTAATTCAATGTGCTAATTGGTCTAGTAGTTCAGAAGTTATTAAACATTTTATATTAGTAGATGATTTTGGTCACCAGTGGCTGTTTGGGTCTTTATGGGTTAATTAAAGCAGCTTGCTGTCTGACATGTTTTAGGTTTCTCCAGACTTACATTTCTGTGGTAACATCTGCACTACTGTGAAGGGGCTACATGTAGACAGCTGACTGCTATTTACTGATGTTGAAAATCAGTATTTGTGATTCTATGTTTGTCTGATTGCAGGTATGTTATCCTTATATCATTAACACTCAAAGACCAAAAGCATCCACTCATCTAAAATGTTTAATCACTTTTGAACCATTAATATTATCAATACAGTTGAATACTTCAGGTAAAATGCAGTCAATCAGTTTTTCAGAGGCATCACATGTGCCTTTTTGAATGTTCACAACACAACTAGATACATTATATACAGAGTCACCCATAAAGCCTTTGTAGTTTGTCAAATGACAGTCACTGTACGCTTGTTTTTATATTCAGTTAATGATATATTTTGCTTGAAAAGTCACTGATCCTTCATTTTACTCTGTTCTTATATAATAACTGTTGAATTACTTGGAGCTTTGATGAACATCTACATAATCATCTGAATAAACATTGGAAAATATCTGATTTTCAGTGACAAATTTTAAAAATGCAGAGGATAATATAATTATACATGGTGATAAATCACTAACAAGAAAAAAATCATTGGGAAGTTGCCACTAAAATAGTCTCAGGACTTGAAGTGTAAAGTGTGGAATTGTTCCCTAAAAAAATCTTCTTGTATAAATATATGCAGGTTGTAAAAATAAAAACAAATCATCGACACACTATTAGGCTGTTCCAGCAGAGATCCTTTCAGGGTTGGAGAGATAACAACTTGGCAACAAGTACCTCATTCCATTATAAACTTCCTCAGAAGTGAAGGCGCAGTATAACCAGGAGGCAGAGGGACCATGTTTATTATTTCCAAACAGACACAACACCAGCAAGGCAGCATTTAGGTTTAGTATAACCATTTAGGGATATTATCTGACAGTGCACTCATTATAAAACCCACAGCAAAATGCATCAGTCATAGGAATGGAGACCACTATATAGACCACCCAAAAGCCCCCGTTTACGAGGAAACACTTGAATAAATCAAGGAAATGATTCAGTTCTACGTCAAAATGTCAGATAAGTGCGATGATTACAAACAGTCTGATTCCTTTTACTATTCATCTATATTTATAGAAATCAAACAATCACAATGCCTGTGTAACTCACCACTTGTTTGTATATTTTCCTGGGAATAAACAATGACTGTATGAGCCTTTTCAAGGTCATTCAGCTTTGATAGAACTCATCTGGTTGTAATGTGGTTGCAATGATGCTGTTACCTTAAAGAAAGTCACAGAAGATAAATGACAAATGAGGGACAGGGACATAAATCACTTTTAGGGGAAGGACATTCCCTGTAGTCAAGGTGAGACACCACAGCCCCAAACTGTAAATCTCCATGTGATGACAATTGATTCAGTCTATTTTTAGACAGTGATTGCTGTAAAATGATACAGATATACAAAGGGTCATTATTCAGAGAACATTCAGTCATTTTCCAATTCAGAACAATGTGAGTAAAGGCACTATTTGTATAGTTTGTGTATCTCTTGCTCCCTTTTGTTTATGAGTCTCATCCATGCCTTTGCCCTTTTCACTGATAACAAATTAATAGTGAGCAGAATTTTTTTCTTATTGACTTCTTTCAACACAAACCATTTGGCCATTTGTCTTCAGTGGCAGCATTTCACCCCATTTCTCAGCTGATAAAGCCTCTTAATGGAGTTACACTTTCCGCCCTTCTCATTTTCAGCATTTAACCACTTAAACAGTCAATGACATTTCCGATACAGTGAGTAAACATCGTCTTCATCATTGCATAATATATAGAGTTGGAAGTCGGTAATTATTCAGGTAAGATCAATGCTGTAAACACCAGGCTTTTAAATGGAACAGTGTAACATGTCTTGTGATGGACATTGCATTAAGTTATTATTCATTCCCTTAGAGGCTGAGGATTCAGTCATAGTGACTTTTCAGGAAGAATATAAGGGGGTTCATTAATAATCTGAATTTATTAGGAGGGTTTTAGGCAAAGTAAATACATATTTAGCCACTAAGAGGCAACTAAAGCACATCCAAATGTAGTCGGTGGCGCAGTTATTAAAATGCTTCAGATTTGCGCAGGAACGCGCACAGTTGTAAGTGTTTACTTTTCAGACTTCATGAGTTATTGAGAGTAAATAAACACTGCTTGGTTAATGCTCGGTTCGGAAACCTGCTCGTGACTCATTCAGTGCCCCGTCCCGTCCCCCCGTTAACAGGACTGCAGGGGACACTTCATTCTCGGAAACACCGGCTCTGAACAGACGTACACCAAATTACGCGTCTGGCGCGCTCCTCGATGTCCTGGACCAGATCCTAAAACAACTGAGCATCGACGCGACCTCTTCTTCCGTGGATCATAAAACATGCGAAACCTAAGTCCGAGTGTCTCAGTCGGTGCCCACAAACTCCAACAGGGAACTCCCACGACGTGTTCGGGCTGTTTCTCTCCTGTGCGCACACTCTTCCAGCATCCGTGACCATGTCGTCGGGTCTGCCTCCATCTCAAGCCCTTTATATCGTGATGGAGGTGGTGATCGCCGTGTCGTCGGTCATCGGGAACGTTATGGTGGTCTGGGCTGTGCGTATTAACCGGTCTTTGAGGGACACCACGTTTTGTTTCATCGTCTCTTTGGCCTTGGCTGACATTGCGGTCGGGGCTCTAGTCATCCCTCTCGCCATAACCATCAGCATCGGACTCCAGACGCACTTCTACAGTTGTTTACTGGTCGCCTGCACGGTGCTCGTCCTTACGCAAAGTTCAATTCTGGCGCTGCTGGCCATCGCAATCGACCGCTATCTGAGAGTGAAAATACCCATGAGGTAGGCCTTAAGGTGAATTCCTTTTAGTTTTCACTATCTCGTCCAGTTTGCAGAAGCCTTTGTGTCTGGACCGCTTCCATCATGGACCAAGGACACTCTCCAAAACCGACAATGCAGGGTTTTCATTTCTTCTCCAGACAGAAATTATTGTGATATTGATTGGAAGGCTGGTTAATTATTATAATTAGACTAATTACTTTATTTAGTTAATTGACCTTGTTAATCGTTTACCAGTTACTATTTAGCTTTACAATAATAAAACTATACAGTACATTGTCAGGTCACATTTTTAATTTATTCAGTTAAAATACGTTTGTTGTAATATATCAAAGACATCAAACATGTAAACTCAAACACTAAACATGTAATAACTGGGAAAAGTGCAGAGAAGATCTGATGTCAGCCTCTTTTCTTTGGCAGTTAAAAGCTGTTGAATTTCACATCTGTGGAGAAGCAAGGCTTTCCTACCTGAGCTAAACTTGTGCAAAAAATTGTTGTGGAAATTGCAGGCTTTGTACATCTTTTCTATCTTATTTGTGTTCTGGCTCCATGATAAGCTGGCATTTCTGTGGTATGATAAAAGATCTCATTAGCAGGAGATGTTCAATTATTATCAACGTTTTGCCCTGTGCTTCATTATCGTCATATTTTTAGTGAACAACTCAAGGTTCCACTTTGAGCTGGCTCATTTGACATGAAGCCTGAAGAGAATGCATGATTGGTCAATAGGCTCATGGTGGCTGGTTGATAGATTACATAATTTTTCAAGCTGGCATCCAACACACTCACAGACACACATTGAAACATGTACACACACCACACTTTGACAATGCAAAGACATTAAAATGGGCTGCAATGACCTCACACAAGAAAGACATGAATACATACATTCACAAGCACTGGATAGAGTTAAGAAATGACAATACACTGTAAATAACACATTATTTGTATATAATTAACCAGTTTCACCCTGTAGGTAAATACATTTGATGCCTATCTGTATATATATATGTAAATATGTCAGTTTGTCCCCAGTAAGACCTAAACATCAGCATTCCTTCTGTTTCTCTTTTTTTACTTTTTAATGAAAATAATTAGGACTTTTTCTCTAAAATTCTTAGTTTAAGTCATACGTCTGAGATTTTGATGTTACAGCCAAAAACTACATTTACAAGAATAAGAAGCAAATGAAAAACACATTCTACAGAAAAACAACTGGGACAAAATTGACTTTCACTGCATTTGTTGGTACATTTAAGACAGAGAATGCCATTTAGATGTGTTTTGTGCTATATAATGTGTTTTAGAAATTCATTCTCCCCGCCTTCAAAACCATGGGATACAATTTAACAAGCGCTGATTGCTTTTTATAGCAGAGGTGATTTGGAAGAACTGTCATGATAACAGTGGTCTGTCTGGGGAAATGTGTTGCTAGTATGCATAGTTAGATGATAGATGAGGAATTACAACCCTGTAGAAAATAGACGAACGGCAGTTGTTTACAGAAAATTATTTTTTGGGAAGATTTTATGATAAGGTGTGTGTTCTGAGAACTGATCTGCTTTAGATTTTAACACAGCTGTTTGGTGGTGGGAGGTGTATGAGCGCAAGTTGAAATAAAAACTGACGTCACATTTAGGAAGGAAGGGTCTCTTTCATCCATCCTCTTGTGTCTGATTCACATGGACGAACTTTAAATGTGTGTTTATTTAATGCAACAGACAATGTGAGGTCACCTAAAAGAATGCAAAGTGGGAAAAGTAAGAAAATATTGTTAATTTGGAACAGTCACGTGAAATACTTTGGTCTGAGGCTGTTGGATGAAAAATGCAGTATTACTCATTCACTCCCTTTGTCTGATTAAGTTTGGCACTGACTCACAACCAAAACTTGGCCTAAAAACATCAAAAGCTAATCTCAAACAATGACTAAGACACTCACTGGTCCAAAAGCCAACCATTGTCTGGGAGAGACAGCACAAATGCCTTCCAATAAAGATACTAAAGAACAATGAAGCAGCAATGTCCATGTCCATGTCCATGTAGAAGAGAAGTAAGACTTGTCTGAGATAGTTTCTGTTTGACATTTGAATGTACCACGAAGATCACTGCAGTGGTTTCTATGGAAAAGGGGTTAGAAAGAAACTAAATATGGGAATAAAATAGCGATAACAATATGTATAAACAGACTGTAGTGTGGTGTTGATTACATTAATTGAATTAGCTTGTGTTACATCATGAAACGGTGTTAATTAACAGTAACTGCATCTGCTGACCTTCATTCTGATCGAACAGCCTTGATTAAAACCACAGAACACACACACACAATTCTCATGCATCTGTCCACAGTGGTTTTTCTCACCACGTTATCTTCTCCCTTGTTGCTATAGCTACAAGCGGGTGGTGACCCCTCGGCGAGCTGGCACGGCGGTGTTGCTCTGTTGGCTGGTGTCTATCGTGGTGGGCCTCACTCCCATGCTGGGCTGGAATAATCTCCAGTATCTCCGCGACAATGGCTCCCTGGTGACCGATGATCTCCTGGTGACCTGTGAGTTTGAGACGGTCATCAGCATGGATTATATGGTCTACTTCAACTTCTTCGGCTGGGTGCTGCCCCCCCTGCTCCTCATGCTGGCCATCTACGTGGAGATCTTCTACATGATCCATAAGCAGCTCAACAAGAAGGTGAGGCCTTCTTCTTACTGGTGAAGATGTCTGATCGTAAAGTAAATAACACTTTGTAGTTTTATTGTGCTTTGTTTGAAAGATCAGTTTACTCCTATCACTGGTCTACATTTTTTTTTAGAAATGATCTGCTTCAGAGATTAAATGTGCTAAATGTTACATATTTTAATTAGATTAATTGGAAAACAAATGACCAAAGTGCTGGTTTGCTGATGTTTTCCAGGTCTATGATAAAGTGTTATTACACATACATATTGGTTTATGTACATTTATACAATAGATGTATAAATCTTCTACTGGATAGAACCTGTAAAATGAATATTGTAATGTGCAGACAGTGTTTTGAAGTAGATCCGGTCGCTCTAACACAAACATTCCTTTGGAGTAAAACCCATTCTCTTGCTAATTCTTGAATTTCACATTTTGACCCAAGACTGTATCTGGGAAACTTCAGCCAACCAGCATTTTTGACTTTGAATTTTTCTTTATCAGTGACTCACATGTGGAAAAATTTCACTACTTTTATTCTGGAAGCATCTTACTTGTAGACCAGTGTATTCAGGAAACTATGAGTAAAATGTTTATTGTAAAAATGATCTGTTGATATATGGTGTGAACCAGTGGTTTATTCACACAGTTTTACATGGGGTGGAAAAGAGGTGTGAGGACGGTATATGGGAATATATACTGTATGTAAATGGACATTTATTGCTATATCATGCCTTGTGTCACATACTATCCAAGTGTTTTTAATGCAAAACAAGACCATAGTTTAAAGAAAATAAAACTGCACAGCTGTAAAAATGGTAAAAAGGATGAATAGCAAAATGAAAATATTTTTGCTCTGTAATAAACGCTATAATTGGCTCTAAAATGTAGTGGAGCAGAAGAAAAAAGCTATTTGGCTCAAGTTATTTTTCGCTTGAATGCTTGTGGACTTGCCAGTGGTTGGTTTTTACAGGTTTTAGGAACAAGTTAGTGCAAGGAAAACTTTGAGTTACAGAGTAAATTAAACTCCTAAAGAAACTACCAAATGTGAACTAATGCGAAGTTAAAGATGAGCTTCTTTATTCGCAATTAGAGCAGGGAATTTATTGATTGATTTTATGGATCGTCAGACAAAAACAAATTCAAGGGATAAACATGATAAAGAGTAAACACTTATTTCCAACATGATCCTGAGGTGAGATCCAATTATAAGTGATCGTTAAGTATTCAGATGTGGAGGCAGAATTTCATAGTAGGTTTGGATAAATGCACTTAGAGTTATGATCACTTCACCTAACATAAAATGCATGTTGTTGGTTTCATGATGTTTTGGGCACTTTATGAATGACACTAATATAAACCAATCAGAACTGGATTTGTATTTAATCACACTAAAGCCAGAGCAACAGATTGTAAGTTTTAATTAAACACCTGAGTCTTCCCAGAATTCCATTTGTTGATGATGTTTGTCTGTGTAGGTGACAGCCAATCACAGTGACCCCAGACGCTACTTTGGCAAGGAGCTCAAGCTGGCCAAATCCCTCGCCCTTGTCCTTTTCCTCTTCGCCGTCAGCTGGCTCCCGCTCCACATCCTCAACTGCATCACCCTCTTTTGCCCCAGCTGTGACAAGCCCATGTTTCTCATTTACATCGCCATCATCCTCACCCACGGCAACTCGGCCGTCAACCCCATTGTTTATGCTTTCCGCATCAAGAAATTCCGCACGGCTTTCCACAAAATCTGGAAACAGTACATGCTTTGTCAGGATCCAGTCGGCCGGCTTCCTCAAAGAGGGAGCCAGAGAGGGCTAAGTCATGAGAGGAGGCTGAGGCAGAATGATGACGATGACGATGATGTGTGACCTTCAGCGGCTAATTGGATTGCTGTGTAAGTTTTACTCCAGTGGTTCACAGAATGGACAGGACTGGAAAGGTTTATTTTCATGCTTGAGGGATTACTGGTCAAACTGCCTTAATGGCAACGCAGGACGTCAGAGGCATGAAACAGATGAAGGAACTCAAGACTGAAAAACCTGTGCATTTTAAGAAGACAGAAAGACAAATCAGCATGGAGATTAGACCTGCCCATACTAAATCAGACTGTGATTTAGATGAGAGTATGTTTATGTCTCCTCAATGATGTCAAAAGGGGTAAGGGGCTTTTCGTCAGTTTCAACACGAACCTGTTGAACTTGAATCAGTGAGTGTAAATGTGTAGCACATATGAGGTATCCTAGTAATATTTGTACTGTATTTTTGACCTGAACTACAACTCATGGCCTTTTATCATGTGAATGATCTCAAATAGTTAAAGCCTTTTATTTTCTGCTACATTCACATACTGAGTTCTGTTGCCTTAAAGGACAGAAATTAACCGAGGCAAAATATAGGATTGTGTTGATTCTTTGTGTGTAAGTGTACTGTAAACCTGTGGAGGTCAAGCCGGAGTGTGTTGTAACCATCTTTGGGAAGGAATGGAACACGGGATTTTTTTATTAGTGAACAGATGAAACAAACTTACATTGTGTTTGTGTGCGGATCTCTGTTATGATGAACCCCCTGGTCCAACCACGCCACAGTTACCCAGTAACACAAAAGACTCATGGCCTTAATAGACATATTGTGCATTAGTGCGTGTTAAGGTAATGCTTTTAGGCATTTTGGAGACCAGATCATTGACAGGATGACTGATATGAGGTGACGCTTGCAGCTTAAAATGCTTCAATGCTATAATTAAATATATAAACATGTACATTTCCCTCTAATGTTTACATCGGAGCAATCTGTTGAAACTACTGTATGTTCCTGCTTAGTAATTGAACAAGACTGTGAATCTGAAAATGTCCGAACTACTCCACTTAATATGTTTTATTTGATACTGAAGAAAATCTGACGCTGTTCATGCTTACCTTTTCAAAATATGCGATAAAGTAGTAACACCAATGAAACGTCCTTTTTTTTAATATATACAATTAAATGACTTAAATATTAACATGAACAGGGGCTCCTTAGACTGACAGTATGTATTAGTTGTTACTAATGTACTGTATGTAAAAGTCCTAATGGGAGATACTGTACAGACATTTGTGATACATCCTCTCTATTTATTGAGTGAGAACATCAGGAAATCCACCTCTCAAGCATATCATTACATTTTACTGTGACTGCTACAAATTGAAACAAGTTTATTAGTAAAATACTGCAGCAACTGTTAGTGCTTTATGTGCATTTGTAGGTGAAAACATCAAAATTCACTGTATTTTCTCTGTAAGTCAGGCCTCGGGTTTGAAGTATGATGTTTTCCTGTAAGAATCGAGGCTGTCAGTGATAGAGGGCAATTCTTTATCTGAACTCACCGTCGAAAGCAGGTCTGTGTGGAATTAAGGGAGGAGGTTACAAGGGTTTCAGAGTCTGGGGGTAAAATTGGACAGAGTGGGAGGATTAATCCGTTAACAAGGCAAGCATGAGGTGAGAGTGCAGCTCTACAGACATGACTTTGATTGCCTGTAAATGTGACCCTGTTGAGCTCTGTCTTAGCCTACTGTAGCATATAGTGTGTATAACAGTACACTTTTACTAGTATTTTCACCGCATTTCCAAAGCTGCTTGTGTAGTTGTATTTTCTCACTTTTTTAAAGCATCCATTTGTGTAATCTGTTAATTGGATTAGGAAAATATTTTAAAATAGGTTTTGCTTTGTGGAAAATATCCACGCGTGGTGCTTTCAACCTATTCATACATCAAGAGAAGGTTGGACTATTATTAAGTTGGTCAGGGGACTCACACCTGCTGCCACAGTGTGAAAAGTTTGGTACTCAACACTGAGAGGCGACAAGGTCAGATTTTTTTTTACTGTCCATATAGTGGCTTTAAGTTGTAATCTGTTGACTTTTACTGAACCAGTGTGGTAAATTAAATATGATTTGTGCAATATTCTCAGATATACAGTAACAATATCAGAGCAACGTCTTTAGCGTAGATACTGCACTGGCTGACGTTGTTAATCCGTACAGTACATGCTACTGAAGTGAGGTGTTTTGTCTAATTACGAAGGGAAAAATGAATAAAATAATCAAGTCAACAAGGCCTCTACTTCGGTTGGATGTGTACATGGACTGAGTACTACTGGGAAATAAACTTGAAAGACAGAAAACAAAGTTGCTTTTGATGATGCCCTTGAAGGACTTGTCAAAGTACACTTGAAATTCTTTGAAATCTGTGTTATACAAGGTCATATCTAGACAGGTTTATTAATATTGCATAAAGGTAAGACCTGCGCACTCTCTCCAAACCACACTGCCATTTTTTATTAATGACAATGTTTCATCAGAAGGACCCTTTTGACCTGATGAAGATCCAAGCGGGATTTAAATGTCGGATGTGGGGTTTTGAATTCCACTTACATGTGACATGCATAAAACCACCCGTTAAATACTTTTACCAATATCACCTGAAGTGAAGGCTGCTCACAGATACGGTATGTTAGTGGTAGAGGAGCGCTTTTGGACACCTATACACTTAATAACACAATTTAAATAGTGTCATTTTATATTCTTATGATGCTTTGTTTTCTATTTCTAGACATTCGTCATGCACATTTGTACCCTGTATAAATGTTATTATCAATAAATAAATGCATTAGGGAACTTTTTGATTGGAACACAGGTTAAAAGCATGCACACACTACATTGGAATTATTCAACCTATAAATAGATAAAATAGATTCCAAGTTTTTTTGAGATCAAAGATAATTTCACCTTCTGCAGACCCACCTCCAGGCTGGTTTCATGCCAGGCGGCTTCAGAACCCTGGAGCCGAGGTACGGAGACGGCCAGAGCAGTAAACAGCTACACATTGGGAGTGGTGAATTTCTGCTAGGCCAAGAATGAAATGTCTGCATGTTTAATAAATATGTACACATTATTTTAACTTCAGCTCCGTTGGACTGTGGAGATGCTATTACGGATGTGTCTGTTATATCAATATTGTCAGCAGGAATTTCTCAGTTATTTATGTGCACCCTTGACATTTCGCTCTCTTCAGAGGTGAAAATCTATAGTCAGATGCCTTTACATCTCAGTGTTAACTGCAGCCAAAGGAGCTGCCAGCAATGAAAAGACTCTATTCACTGAGGAGGAAATCATTCCTCTGAGCAAATATTCTGCAGAGGGAAGAGAAACTTCGAAGCTGCATTTGTAAAAAGTTTATTTTGTACCTCTTATAT
>JAPQRQ010000022.1:22268518-22281934 GCA_037367365.1 Apogon talboti
CTACATATATCCTATACCACCTGTACATATCCTATATTACCTGTACATATCCTATATTACCTGCATATATCCTATATTACCTGCATATATCCTATATCACCTGTACATATCCTATATCACCTGTACATATCCTATATTACCTGTACATATCCTATATTATCTGCATATATCCTATATTATCTGCATATATCCTGTATTATCTGCATATATCCTATATCACCTGTACATATCCTATATCACCTGTACATATCCTATATTACCTGTATATATCCTTGTTGTACATACAGTATCTCTCTTCTGTAGTATAGAGGTATATTTCAATAGTTCTACCAGTACTTTAGTAGTATATATGTGTTTAATATTTTATTCTGGGGCTTTTGGACATTGCCTACATTTTTATTCAGTATTTTGTGTGATATTTTTATACAGTCTTTTTTGTAGTGTTTTTGCTGCTAAATAGATCAGGGCTGCTAAACTGATTGGCATTGTAACCTGTAAGAGTGACAATAAAGATCTATTCTATTCTATTCTATTCTATTCTATTCTATTCTAAAGATGCAAAATCACCTGCATAACCATCCACCAATACAAGCTTACCTCAGCTGTTCTTAAAAGCACATTCAGGGTCTCACTTCCAGTCACTTTCCCTGCTCATTCTTCGAGTTGCCGTCCAGCATGAATAAGTATGACTTCTACTACAATGTAACCTCAGCGGTGTGTCCTCCCTCGCCCCAGATCCGTGGAGAGTGAAAAGGAAAGCGGCGGTAGCGTCAGTTGACAGTCAAAGTGGAGGCAGTGAGATAGAGCAGCAGGCAAGATCTTAAAAGGAAGGTGTGGCTGTTCTAATGTTTTGACTAACAGTCGCAAATTCCCTTTAAATCCAGTCTGCTGGGTGTTCTGTGCCTGCGGCGAGCTGAAGAGGAGGAGGAGAACAGAGGCCGAAGAAGAGACGAGGAAGGGAAGCGAGCCCAAACCTACTATTTAAAGCTGAGAGCAAGAAAAAAAGCATGTGTTGTGGAAAGCCCAGAGGAATAAAGCACAGTATTGTGTTTTATTTACTGAAGAAGCAGCATCTTTTCAAATGCTGCGTTTCATAAATATGCTCCTTACAGTTATAACAGTAGGGAGGAAACACATTTGTATCTTAAGGACAATGATAGGTTCATTCACAACATCGGTGTCCTTAAGATGGAAAACATGATGGTGAGGTACTACTGTGTAACATTCAGCTTAATCAGAAGTCTCTAATTTGATCTTGACTCAACTCTATGCACTGTAAAGCAGTATGTTGTCTGTGCCGTCAGCCGTTACATGCACGTCTGGCTTCACCAATTGCATAATAACTGCTACTGTCACATGGTTCCAACTATTTATGAAATTGAGAAGCGATGGCAGTAAACATCTGAGCTAGAAGGGACTCAGTACCCACATTTATCACAAAATACAAACTACTGTTCCAAAAACAAGTCCAATAAACTAATACATAGTGAACTGACCTACAGCAGATTTGTTAACATTTAATTGTTCAAGTCATTTATAAAGAAAAAAAAACCCCAAATCTATGTTGTTTCTATTAAAGGAAAGTACGTATTTCTCCATTTAAACAAAATTAAAAATTACTGGGTTTGGGACAACTGATGAAACACAAAAAACTACTGAGATCGATCATGTCGATGCTCATAAAAGCTCAAAGTTAGTCCAAGAGTTGTTATAGCAGAACAAATAATAGTCAAGCAAAAGTGATTTTTCACCCAAATATATCATTAAATGAATCTAAAAACACCACTACCTTGGGTTTTATTGGTGAATCAAGGTTTCTGAACATGACAGTGTTTCCACATTCACTACGGAGGCCCTAAATGTCCAAATGGGTCAGAGCTGCTGCTGCTGCTGCTTTTTACCTGAATAATTTGAATGCATTAATAGAATTAGTGTTTCAAAACATATTAAACATTTAAGATTGTAGATACTTATGGTTTCCAGCAGCTATTTAGGTCTTCAAGGGTTAATTCTTGGCTACAGTCTTCACTTCGCATCACAATTCACTTTAGAGGAATTTCCCTCTAATGCCAAATGGGACTGGGTTTACTGTATGTTTCATCATGTATTCAGTTGAAAAGTGCAGCCCTTTTCCAATCCTTACATTAACAATGGCCTCTTTTGTCTGGGCCATGTCGGAAATGACGCCGTCTGTGATGATGAGGAGCACAAAGTACTGAGATCCATCCTGCACTGCTGCTGCATACCTACAAACCAATACAGACAGAAACCAGAAGAATATTATTGCACTGAAATTCATCTAATCATTAACGCTTGGCATGTGCAAATTGATTAAATTATCTTTGTCACTGCTGTTGTAATTCTCACTGTTGAAACACCTCGTGCGTACACACAGATTAATCACTCCAAACAATGAAGTTTAAACCAAAGCCTGTTGTAATGTTTGATTCTCAGATTTGTTTTGTAAATATTTCTTCCTTGAGTTCACTTATTCAAATGCTAAATAATAACTGGTTGTGTGTTGTTACCACGACAGCATCCTGCAGCAGTTAAAATCGGACTCCATTTTATCAGAATGGCGTGTTTAATTACAACAGAGCATTGGTGTAATCAGATGGAGAATTGTTTTTATACGGCTCAGCAAGTGAGGGGAAGCACACAGTGACGGGTGGAGGTGCATGCTGGGAAAACTCAGATGATGCCAAAGTTGAATACTTTCCAAAAAAATGTGACAAATATATCAGTCTATGCTACAGTAATGGCTACCTGATAGTGATCAGCTAAACTCATATTCAAGTATGTCACATCCTGTTTATTGTGTCTGGCAGGACTGATATTCTCAGTGCACACAGTAAACCGGCCGCACAGGAAATCATCAAGGCCAGCTGTCAAAATGTTGACGCGAGTGTGATTTTATTCTTGATAAAAAAAAGCAGAGTTGTAGAAGACATGCAGACATTATGCTGCTGCTGAGCTGTTGACAGTAAACAGATCAATTATGGAATTTTTTAGAAATGCTCAAAACCAGAGCCACTGTTATGTCGCTATGACTACCTCTAATATATGCTTTGTTTTACAAGGTCTCATTGTCTGCTCTTACTGATCATTATTTTTGTTGGTTATGTGCTGTAGGCCTTCAGTCAGCTTCAGTATTGTTGCTTTGTCACTAACGCTCCTTTCAACACACAACTATCACTTATAGTCATTTGGCCATCATTCCATTCATGCCAAATGATACACTACAATCTATTCCGTTTTAAAGTTCCTTTTACTGATAAAACCGCCTCATATCTCTACTCAATGCTTAACTCTTATAACTTGTGCTTAAGCAGTTTTATCCACCTGCACCTCCTTCAACCGTCTCTCCTTCCACTTTGCTGCTTCCAGCGACTGGAACCAATTACGACAGAAGCTAAAACTCCGTACACTCAGCCCATTTTTCTCCTTCAAAATCTCATTTCAGTCAATAGTCCGTGATCACTGCACTTGTCTATAATTGTGACCTGGTTTAGCACTGTATATTGTTAATTTGTTTTATTACATTTTGTGTGAGACATCCGACTGCTGCCTCTTGGTCATGTCGTCATTGTAAAGGAGAACTGGTTTTAATTGACCTACCTGATAAAATACAGGTAAAATAAACCAACAAAAATAAACTTACTGAAATCATCCTAAAGCACAAATGTGTGATACGTTTTGAACATGCTGAAAGTTGCAAGTAATTTCCATGCAAGAGGTTACTTCCCCAAACAAACACACAGTGGAACAGAGGAGTAAATCATGAATAGAGGTTGGTGGACTAGTCATGAGGGATAAAGGAGAGAATGCTGATCTACATGACAATAAATATTTGGAAAACAATGCGGGACGCCTGAAAGCCTATTACGTACTATTCTCTTTGCAACTGTGCCTTCGTGCATGAATTTTGTGTTTTGCTTTACCTAAATGATGATCATAAATTTGCATAAAAGTGACAAAAATAAAAGGAAATAGAGTATCCCCAGACCTGACTTAATGTGTCCCCCAATGCACAATGAGTATTACTGTTTTTAGTCATTACAATGTTGATACAATGTGTTGACCCAAACGTAACACTGTTAATAAACTCTCTACTAGTAACTTTATTCTCTGATTATTAAAAAAACCCAAAAACAATTCTATATACTATAATATTATAATAACATAAGTTACTTATTATTATTATTATTATTATTATTATTATTTTCACTACTACTTTGCCACTTGTTTTTGCTAATACAATTGCGGTTTTTTTTTCCACTACTGTTTTTTTAATAGCTTTTTTTATACTTATGTTATTGTATTGCCTTTTTATTGCTTTTTTTCTTGTGAGGTTTCTCGTGTGTATGCTCTGTGTTGTGTTGCTTTTGGAAACTCAATTTCCTGAGGGCTCTGCCCAAAGGATCAATAAAGTTGTATCTAATCTAATCTAATCTAATCTAATCTAATCTAATCTAATCTAATCTAATCTAATCTAATCTAATCTAATCTAATCTTGACAAAAAGACAGAATTTTTGTAGTTTCAGGTTGATAGAGTAGGTTAAACAGCCTCAGGTGCAGATCGTTTTTTCTTCTACTGAAAAACAAGCACAAACTGATGCATGAAACACATTGAATTATTATTTCACCTTGCAACATGGTTGACCACAGGAGCGAAGTTGGTTGGTCCGTACAGCTGCACAGTCTTCAGACTCTGATGGTACGCCTCTAGGATGCCCTCGATACCGTTGCAGTAAGGATTTTCCATGTTTCCATTCTGAAGAGAGGAAGAACACCCGGACAGGCAGAAAATCAGTTCAAGTCCACTATAAATATATGGTACTTGGACATTTTGAGATACATCCCACACTTAGTTGGTTTCTTGACAGTAGTTTGAGGATTGGTTATTTGTCAGTTATATGTGAAGCTATAGCTGCTAGATGGTTAATTTAGCTTAACTTATCTTAGACTGAAACCAGGTCACAATAACCTAACAAACCACAAATATGCTTTTATGTGCCAAAAGGTAGATGTAATATTTTGGATAAATCAGTGTTTTGCATTAAGCCAACACATATTCCTGTTCTCATCTAACTCTTGGTTTCTAAAATGTCTATTATGTTTCTGTGTAGTCATACATTAAAAAAAAACATAAATACCCTAAAGCTGAGCTGGATAAACAAAGTGCTGCAGTTTATTTAAAGGTCAGGTAGCATGAGGTTCACTTCACCAGTGGAAACTCGTGTGACACACGTCCGTCGGGGGGCAGTTTAGCTCCAAAGCCGAGAGCGGGGAACATCTTGTCACTGTCGTAGTCCTGAATGATCTCCCCGACTGCCTTCAGGGCCATGGCATAGGCATTCAGCTGGTACGGGTTCATGTAGTGCAGCGAGGTGGACTGGGAAGGGTTCCCTGTTGGGATCAATGGTGTCACATTATCACCACCATGGGAAGGTGTCACCTCTTGGATGCTAAATATTACTGCTGCAGCATACATGCACAACATTAATATTATTTTCCCTTGCCCTTTACCAGGTCAACTGGGTAGAGTTCAATCCAAATGTGATATATTATGACATTTTAGAAGTTAAACTGGCAGAGAATGGATGTCAACCTCCGAATGACAAATGAAAGGAACATTTAGAGCCTAATAAAGGTCATTTACGGTGACTTTTTCCCAATATCCCTTGTGTAGTGACAGATGAGTGTTAGCAGCACAGTTGGAGGTGTTTTGGAAATGTCTCTGAAGATATTGTGATTGTGCTCTATGAGTCTTGAGGTGACATATGATGACTAGTTACTGATATTTATGTATTGACATCATATAACACAAATTCTGCTTGGCTCATCGAGCTGTGTACTCAAGTCAGGATCAGAAAAGACATTTTAATATAATGTTTCTTTAGTAATTAGAAAATTAAAGAATGCAGACCCTTCAGCATGGTGGATGTTACATAACAGCTCCTTAAAACATACTCCCAAAAATTCATGATTTAGATTCAGGTGAGTCTGAAATTAGCATGGATTTACTATTTGTTTCTCTTTTATGTCTAACTGGTGGAGCCTGGAGTAATTTTAATCATATTTTATTACGTATCAACAGCTTCTATTATGTTGCATGTTTCTTTGCTTCATTTTTTGTCTGTTAAAGTAGCAGTTACCAGCCTTCTGTAAAACATACCTGCAAGTGCAAATAAAGTAGCGTGATGTCATTCAATTCAGTGTCATTATCTGTTATCAGACAGAGTATTAACCATTCAAATATGAAAAATAAATGATCAGTAACTGAAAAAGCCAAATCTGAAATCCGCCATCAAACACGACAGACTTAAAAAATTAAATGAAAATATGTTGTCATTTTCGAATCATCTTGCAGATCCTCAAAAAACTGACTGTGTTGGCACATATTGTCATGTAGTATTTGTGTGACAACAACTGCCTTCATATCAGAAAAAAACCCCAAAAAAACTAAGTCATAAGCTGCCCTATCTCGTAATGGTCAAAGATTCTTCAGAAAATCCTAAAATCCAGATCCAGAGCTGAAATAGTAAAATGTGTGGTGTAGATTTTGACTTCCAGGTGCGGACAGACACACGGACAGATGGATCTAACTGCAATGTAATTATAATCCACATTAATGAATCAAAAAATCCATAGAGAGTAATGTATTCAGGCTTAATTAATTACAGATGCAATATAGTGTAATTACATTAAAGTGTAGCTCTCCTATGTAGGAGACTAATTTTAATGTTGTCTTTTTCTGGCGGCTAAAGTTAGCCACCGCTAAGACACATTTATTCTGGAATAAGCTCCCACTGTCGAGATAATGTCTCAAGTACTGCTGTATTAGGTCTCTGGGGATAATAGCAAACTAATGATTCTAAGAAAATCCCTTGAAAAACATGCTGCCTGCTTGTTAAACCACGCTTACACATTTTCTGTTTCTACATGTGTTAAGTACAGAGTATTAGATGTGTGGGTGTGCAGGATTTGAAGTTGTTTAAGGATGCTTTTGGCAGAGCTAAGCACAAGCAATGAGTGAATTATGATATAACTAAACTACTCTAGTGCTAATTTTATAAATATCATATAACATTGCCAACAACTGTGTGTAAAGACTTCTAGAAGTTAATCTTACTCTGTAAGACTGAACAAGAAACAAAATTTTACTTGTTATATGGTTGCCTGTATAGTATAACATTATGGAAATATCTTGAGAATTGTGTATTTTGCAAAGAAACACATGTATGTTATTGTATTGAATAATGCAATCACTTATCTTGAATACAATAATGACATTTTATGCACTGCTCTTACTTTATTAAGGACATTTCACATTCATAGAAGTAAATTCAACATTCTTTTAAGTCATTATTGATTGAAAATTAATTCTATTTTGAATTTCATAACTTTGATTGCAGCTAAAATGTACTTTGAAGTATTTGTCTGAAGAGACCGTGACAAAATTTCCTTTTTTTTTTTTGGATATTATTTTCATTATTGTAAATTGGGCTCTGTGTAGTATTTCATCAGACAAATATTTAGCAATTTTTTTAAGTATTTAGAACAAAATGTATTGGATTAGAGAGGAATGAACAGAATATATTTAATCCAATGGGGTTTGATGCTTATGAAGGTATAATGTTATTTTGTGATTTTATTATTTTTGCTAAGTTCACTGTTTCTTGATCCACAGTTCAGACTAAACTGTGACAGTTCTGACCTTGTTTGGACAATTCCAAACAGATCTAATGCAGTTATTGACAACACGAACCACATAGGAAGTGGAGGTGATTTGGGATTTTGCTGTGGCTGTTTTCTGTTTAAAAACAGAGCTAAACTAACAGAGCCATAATGTAAACTATCAGCTGTCAGACATTTGAAGATTATAAGACACTGTTATTTTGACTGAAAAATAACCAGCTATGAGTTTTCTATTTGAAGACAAAAACCATAACCAAAAACATCATAATTTGGATCTGTGAGCTTTATATTTTTTCAGTGAGTGATACAGCCTATGTAGTGGTGATTTATTGGTGGTTTTGGTCGTCCTGTGTATGTTCTGGTACGTGACTTCCCCCAGCTGAGAGTCTGAAATATCTACACTATATATAACCCCTTTAAATGAACTAGTGTGATTTATTTAGACACTTGTGTGTTTTTTTTTAAGATATCAGTCTTTTAGAGATATGTGTAATGAGAAATCAAACACTGTTTTCAGGTAGGCTGGTCAAAATGAATGAATAGAGGGTTTAACTGTAAAACACCTGCTAAAACCATTATTTAGAACAATTTGAAATAGGAGTTGTCCATTAAAAGGCTATCACTCAGGTTACAAAGTCTGTAGAGTATGTGTGTCTACTTGTGTGTTTGTGTGATTGATTCTGAAACTGGACACGCTACAGTCAAAGAGCACTACTATCTGTTGTTGCCCCCATCAGACACACACTCTCACACACTTTGTTGTTAGTATCACTCACCATTAGACGCTGTGAAATCAATGGCCACAGTGAAATTGATCTGTGTCCTATACGGTAAATGGAGAGGAGGACATGGTAGAGGGAAAAAAAAGAAAAAAAAATCAACGACAAAGACCAGCAAGCAATAACAACATGCCAGACCTCATTAAACATCAGTGCCCTCACCCTGAGAAACACACACACATTATATACACCCCTATGGCATTTATTTGTGAAGATGACAAAGTTGCAAACGGATCAATATTTCATATCGCCGTTTCTTCTCTTTTTTTCTCCTTTTTTTCTCCTTTTTTCTCTTCTTTTTTTTAGTTCGGACACAAAGTGCACTAACTTAGTCATCAACAAGATTTAAGCGATTAGTCTATTTATCTGACTTTTGAGGATGAGGAGGAGACGAAGAGGTGCTGAGGAGCCTCTGAGACACTAAGCTGGGTAACAAGCAATTAGACTGATGGAGCACTTAAGAGCAAATCATAATCCAATTTTCCCTGCTGATGAAGCGCTCCCCTCTTCTACCTAATTTACGACAATGAGACGAGGCCTTCGGGGGCCTGAGTGACGGTCTCTCATTATCTGTGAGGGCCACGGGAGAGAAAGTGAAAAGAATGATAATAAAATGAACGAGTTAAAGATTCACATTAACCTTTCAGTTTGTGATGGGAATGGAGAATGTGCCGAAGCCTGACCTTGCTATCCTTTGCATTAATTGTGTGATTTTATTAATTTATGAGGATTCATGAATATATGACTATCTCTGAATGGAAATAGGTTTGCAAAGTGTGAACAAGTTGTTTTTTTTTTGTTTTTTTTTTTTATCACGGAACTTCCTAAACTCTAACGTTCACACATGCAATCTATGTTTGTACACGTTGGATTTTAAGACTTTAAGGTCAGTGTAAGAAAAGAACATACTCTAAGCAGAATTTATCTCTTTTCGTCTTTTTCATTCTTTCTAACATGACTACAACAAATAACACTAAATATTCCTATTTGTTTGACCTAGACACCAGCCCACTCAGTCTTCCTGTCTGAAGCTCATCCATTTCCCAACACTATTTCAACCTAATTTAAATTCTACGGAGGTAAAAGCTAAAGTTGTCTAACTCATTAATCCATATGATGTATCCTGAAGCAGAGATGGACCTGATATTTATATTCCAAGCATATCACGTCCTCACTGTCCCACTTCTGAACTGTGCGTAGCCATGCTTTTACGGACTGTCTCACTGAGCTGAAATACCTTGAATAGCCCGAATATTCCTCTCTTTTCAGGGTAGCAGCGGTTGTCAGGTAAGATATCATTTCTACTGGTTTGGTTTTCATGACGCTGAAAGCTCTAAAGCAGCATAATACAGAAAATGGCTTTAACAACTCCAAATTCCAAAAATACATGTCATGTTTCTCCCCCCCAAAGAGAAGTTGAAGTGACATCTCTTCTTAACTTCATCAATGTTACTTCACTGAAAAGCAAAGACTCCACATTTGCAAGAACCAGTGCTAACATGTCATTCAGCAAATGCCAGAGAAATGTTAGGGGGCAGACTGATGAGGATGATATGTTTTGAAGTGAGGCCCATAAACCTTAAGGTTATTGTATCATGGATCAGCCAAAGCCATGAGCTGTCAGCCAAGTCTGTCACACTTGTCGGCTCTGCCACAGCCCATAAAACCCCCGACAGCCGCCCCGCTGTGATGGGACAGTGGGGATCAAAGCAGAGCCCAGCCAGCCTGAGAGGCACACTTCACCTGGGAAATACTTAATATTCACACCCCAACCTCCAACTCTGGAAATGGGGATGTGAAGACACTTTGATATTTTAACACTGCGCACTGTGTCTGCGATCAACTTCTAGAAATTAATATCTCAGTTGAGCCACTGTACTGATGTACTGACTCCTTTATAAGAATAATAAAAATATCCCTTTCTTTAAGCAAATAAACCTAGTTAATCCACTTCAACTACATGTCAGTGAGTATTTTGTTGAGTTTTGGGGTCACATTAGTGAAGGTAAAAATGATATTTTGTCTTTTAAATTATCGATTTAATACAGTAAAAAATATTAGCATGACACAAAATTTTATGTCAGTCTATAGAGATAACTGTCACAATAAAAGTCAAACCATTAAACTGGTTTACAGTTTGTTACATATTGTCTGTAGCAGAGATTAAATGTGGTAAATCTTACAAACATTAATGAGATGAATTGGAAAATATATGAGAAAAACGCTGGTTAGCTCATGTTTTTAGTGTTATTACATTTATATATTGGTTGATGTACTTTTATACAATAGATTTATAAATCTTACACTAGAAAGAACCTGAAAAATGAATGTATTTTGATGTGCAGACAACATTTTGTAGTAGATCTAGTAGCTCTGAGGAACCCATTATCTCATTAGTTGTCAGAATTTCACATTTTGACCCAAGACTGTATCTTGGAAACTACAGCTTTTTAACTTAATAATTAGTGACTCAAACTTGGTAATGTTCCACAACTTTTATTCTGGAGGCATTTTACTTGTAGACTATTTCAGTCAAAACAACGTTACTTCTAATTTAAAACTTTTCTTTAAGGTCTGAAGATTACAAATGCGTATTAGGGCCACATAAGAAAATAAAAACACTTGACACTACGAGAATAAAGTCGTAAAATATTGAGATAAAACCCATAAATTTATGAGAATACAATCAAATACAAAAAGAGTCTTAATTTTATGAGAATGAAGTCGTAATATTATGAGAATAGTGTCGTCATATTTCGTGAATAAAGCCATAATATTACGAGAATAACGTCGTAATTTAAAAACAGGTGTGAATAACATCATAACTTATGAGAATTAATTTGTAATAACGCTGTAATTTAAAAACAGATGTGAATATCATCATAACTTATGAGAATGAATTTGTACCCACTCCTAATCCAGTACTCACCCTCCTTTAATATAGTCTAAGAATGTGAACTCGGACTCCACTGAGAAAGACAGAAGGGTCACCTGAAATTTAAGGAAATTAGAGATGTTTGATTAAACACAGTGGTGTGAATGTTTTCATCATGAAAAACGTAAAAAGGAAAAAAAAAACTGCTTCAGTTTAGGTCTTGAGGATCACTCTGGTCTAAAATATGAGCCGGCTGCATCCTGATAACTGATTCACTTACTTTGCCAGAGGACAGGTTTGTAGAGAGAATGGGATGCATTTGTATGCATTACGTGAGGGCAGTAAGGAATGGAGTTGTGTGAAAATGGGTCTGTTAGGCAGCAGCTTGTGATGGCCGCTCTGAACTTGAGGATCTAACCCATTAAATTCTGCGGTACCTTCATCTTCTGTTTGGTTGCACTTACATAACACAGAGCAGATCCTATACATCTGCATGTGGTTCAGAATGTAATATACAGTGTGTCTATGTAACACAACATAATCATACAGCTATATTGTTAATGTTTTATGTGGCACTATTGTTTCAGTGAATCTTATGAGGTTGACTGAATCAACAAAGCCTCCGCGTCCTCATTAACTGGTATGTGATATGAGAAAACCTGCTTTCACAACCTAGAAAGCACAGACTGGCATCTCCTTGCATGATAAGAGGGAATCATTTAACAGAAGAGAAGTAGGTGCAGAGCAGAAAAGAGGCACAGTGCCAGCACTCATTAGCTGGCTGAGCAAATACTCACTGTTCCAGAGTTGACATATTTCTTTTTCTTCATTTTCTTTTTGGTGTTTATCACCTAGAATTAAATAAGATGAAGAACAGGTCATCTCCAAGGGAAAATAGTATGAGTATGCTGTCATTTTACAAGTAAACCGCAGCATTGAGGTTTAAAGCTGCAAACATTTCATGAATATTAATGTACAGCCCAGTGTAATAATGTGCAACATAACACACACAATTGAAATATTAAACATGCCTGCTATAAAATCTGTTTCAAAGAACCAGTGTGTAGGATTTAGTGGCATGTAGAAGTGGAGTTACAGAATGAAACCAACTAAAAACCATTCCCTTTCTAAGTTTCCTTTCTTTCTTAAACAAACAGGCAATATAATAGAAAATACTGTCATGCAAATATTTAGGGCTGGTTCATCACTATCATGGTTTAAAGGCTTTTCCAGTTGGTATAGAATCATGTATAATAGTATACCACCTGGGCAATAGATACAGTAAAGGTATTTGACAAAAACCTGAGGCTGGATTTAGCTTCTGCTCCATTGAAACCACTGAATCTGGATCATACTGTGTAATGCTGTTTTAAACTTAGCCACAGTTTGTCATATCTTTGGTCAAGCATTTTATCTATGCTTTCCATCTACTATGGCATCTCTATTTGTGTCTTTGTTTCTTCCGCTTGTAGATAGAAATTCACCAAGTGTTTGTCCATTCTGGGCTTCTGTAGAAACATGGAAGCAGAACTAGAGGCTATTTGGAAGTAGACCTGCTCCTTATGTTCAGTTCACTTCAGTTCAGTTTACAGAGATCACATATACAAAACATTAAGCTGAGGGAAAGGATATTACACTAGATGTAGCTACAAGCAAATTTCCATCTGCAGCCCTTGGCCAGGTAAGCACAAATATAAAACATATACATATCAGGACAAATGTACAGTATATGCATGTCTGGCCACACTGTTCAGCCTAACTCCCATAGGTAAAATCCAATGCAAAATGCAAATTTTGAAGCAAAATGTTCATTTTATGCAAATGAAAGTGATGAAATTGCAGTTGTTAGTACGGTTATACTCATTTTCTGCTGATTCCCATAAATTTTACACACTTCTCCTTTAATGATTTGTTTTTCAGCCACCATAACACTCCCTATAATTTCTTCTTCTCTGCATTCATCTAACATCTAAGTTTTTTCAGGTCATTAATATAAAATGTTCACCACATACTTTCCACAACCATAAACTCCCCATGTTTACACAATTTAAATTGGCATG
>JAPQRQ010000022.1:22299357-22311203 GCA_037367365.1 Apogon talboti
ACATGTACTGTTTAAAAACTTCCAAGATACATAGTTTGCATACTGTTTGTCCCTGTACGTGTTCTAGAATAATAACTCCAAGGTACAAATGTTTATAGGTGTCAAAGCTTCCTAGGAACTCTAAAACACATTAAACATAAATCTGTTGCATTACGGGTCTCCTAGTTTGCAAACAGAGTTAACCGGAAAGCCGCTCTGAGTCAGCGAGTCGAAGGACACACCAGATTTCTGTGAGGCTAATAGGCACATAAAAGCATTATGGTGATAGAATGTGTTGGGGATATTAAATATGCATCTGCTCCCGCCTCATTTAGATTCCGTAGCACGAACACATACTCTTGCTCAGGCCTGTGATCAACAACCATTCGCTAATATGGAGAGAATCAGCATATCAATATTTAAAGAGAGGGCAGGCAAGGTAGAGACACATTCACACCCTCGGGGGAGTCACTGGGAAATGTTTGTGACAGGAGAGGAGAACTGTGTGTGTCCCTGCAGTGAGAGTTAAAATGCCACTAATTAAGATTGGATATATGGGGAGAGATGTTAAAAGTAAAGACGACCTACGCATTTGTATTAGAGGCACAAGCTTAAGTATGGATTTGCTGTGAGTCAAGGTGTTTGTATCTCTAGGGATTAAACACAGAGAAAAGATGAATGACCAGGTAAAAGGAGGGCGATAACAGATGGAAGAGGCAGTGGTTGTGTACAGCTGGATGAGTGGAAGGGGAAAAAGAGGATAATATGAGATAGAAATGTGGACATTTCTTAACTCATTGCTATGCAGACATAATAAAACACTGAGGGGTGGTGAAGATTTTCACTTCTCTAATGCACTAAAACAGAATTGCTGGGTTTTCTGGACTGAATCAAATCATTAAGTCAGTAAAGATTCACACCTTTAGTATTAGATAGTATTAGATCTTTAAAGACAAACAGTAATGATATTTATATTGATATCATTTTATATTGCGATAATATACAGTTTTCTTGTCTGTAATGTTTATTTTGTTTACACCGATTGCTAAAAAAATACTTTTACAAATCTTTGTATGTCTTTTATTTACTCTTTACTGACTTATGTTCATCTTATTGTTCTTGTGTCATACGTTGTTGTGGTGCCTTTTACCCACAATCACCTCCATCTTGTTTCTTCAATTTTCACTCAGGACCAGAAATTTGCCTTTAAATTTGTTTGGTTTTATCTGCTCACAGATTTTTCCAGCCAAAATAAGACAATGTTTTGGTTTTTTTTCATCAGGGTTGATTTTGCCAAATTTTTAACAGCAAGAAGGATGTATTTAACCAACCAATTCACACAAAAACAATCAAGTTGTCAACTTATCTGACTGTTCTGTTTGAACAAATTTCAGCGATCTCTTCTACATTAAATACAGCATCCAGTTGCTAGAGTACAGTAGTACATTAGTTATTGTCTGTTTCTGCAAACCACAGATACATACATCAATGTAATTTGTTATTTAAGGATTTAATACTTTTTTTTCTTTTCTTTTTTCTCAATAGTCAGGAGGTGCTTGAGGTAGATGGTGGACTACAAAATCCTGGACTTTATCCCCAGAGAGCCGAGTTCACATTCCAACTCCCAAGGTTTTTAGGTTTGCTTGGGGTTAGATAAGAGCATGGCTTTGTGTAAATATTATGTTGTTTTTCCTATCTTGTTATTTTCTTATTCTGTTGTTTCACTTTGCTAATTCACAAATGTGGAAATTTCTGCAGATTTATTGTGCATTTGAAAAGAAATGTAGCTTCAACAACAATATTTGGAGGAAAAACTGGAGGGGAGGTGAACAGATGGTAATGTGTCACATAAAAGGAAGCAAAGACATGTTTAAAATGAGTGTTTCTAATGTAAATCAGTACAGGGGTAATTAGTCAGCTCTGAAATCAACCTATTCAGATGGTGATATTGTATTGCACTCTACACAGTGTCACAGCAAATGTCTACACCAACATCTACCAAATATTAGCCCGGAAATACCTCAGTTGACTATTTCTGTCCAAAAGACACAGACTACAAAAACCGCCCAGCTGTTAAATTTGTGCAAATAAGGCAAAATGCAATCCTCTTGGGGTTGTATCAGAACACAGCTTGATCTTGTGATGGATATTTTGAAGCGAGACAGAACACAATGAAATGCTTCGGGCAAAATCACGCTGCTGCTCTGCTCCAACTCCGTGCTGCTCACATACACTATTGAAAAAATGAGGAAAGAAGAAAAAAAAATCCTCCACGGACTGGCGTTAGGGTGCCTTACTGCAATGGAATCTTGTTGCGCCTATATTTTCATGAAATGTATTTGTAGATCGCAGCCAAGTGTGAAGCGGCTAGGGTGAAGATGCACTTATATAGCGCTTTCACCTTCATTGTGCCCAAAGCACTTTACACATTCACCCATTCACACACACACACGGATGGGTGACTGCTGCCAAGCGCTACTGCGAGCAATTTAGGGTTCAATGTCCACTTCGATATGTGGACAGACAGAGCCAGGATTCGAAATGTTGACCCTTCAGTCATTGGACGACCCGCTCTACCAACTGAGCCACAGCACCTCCAAGCCTGAGGCCATGGTCCTCAGCCGGAAAACGGTGGCATGCCCACTCCAGGTCGGTGGGAGGCCCTACCTGAATTTAAGTATCTTGGGATACAGGTGTGGCCGATGTATGTAAAGGTAAAAACCAACTTTTTTATCTGTTGGACAAAAAAGAAACAAGCAATCTATATCTCTGGATCTTGTTTGTGAGTGAGGGTAGGACGGAGCAGGAGATCGACAGGCGAATCGGGGAGGTGTCTGCAGTGATGTGGACGCTAAACCAGTCCGTTGTTGTAAAGATTGAGCTAAGCCGAAAGGTGAAGCTTTCGATTTACGGGTCCATTTATGGGTCCATCTACGTTCTGACCCTCACCTATGGTCATAAGCTCTGGGTAGTGACCGAAAGAATGAGGTCGCTAGTACAAGCAGCCGAAATGAGTTTCCTCCGCAGGGTGGCCGGGCTCAGCCTCAGAGATAGGGTGAGGAACTTGGACATCCGGGAAGGACTCAGAGTAGAGCCGCTGCTCCTCCATGTCGAGAGGAGCCAGTTGAGGTGATTCGGGCATCTAATGAGGATGCCTCCCGGACGCCTACCTGGGGAGGTGTTTCAGGCATATCCATCTGGGAGGAGACCTTGTGGCCGACCTAGGACACACTGGAGGGATTATATCTCTTGGCTAGCCTGGGAACGCCTTGGGATTCCCCTGGAAAAGCTGGGGGAAGTGGCTGGGGAGAGGGCTGTCTGGGCTTCTCTGCTGAGGTTGCTGCTCCCGCAACCCGAATCCGGATAAGCAGAAGACAACGTGTACGAGTATGAGTATTTATAGATCATATTTTAAAAGTCAATCTATGACCACAACTGTACTTTTATTACATGTATGTATGTCTTATTTCAGCTGCATTATAGGTGGTTAGAGGGTTTTCCTTTACCAGATATGCTGCAGGATTGAGATCAGTATTTTGAATCAGTATAGTGAACAATAACCAAATAGATTCAGGGCTGTATGTATTGATAGTGTGGAGTGTGATACTGATAGTGTAGGACTTAATCAGATTTGTGTCACTCAATATTTTGATAAAGGCTATGTGAAGATAGCTGCGGCAAAATATTTAATAACCAGGACATGGAGTTGGTGCAGTGTTTTAATATGCTTAAACAGATTACTTTAGCACACGTCTCATAACTTTGATCAGACAATATTTTCCTAATTGTCAATTCAGTTCATGGAGCTCTCCAGAGTATTTTGCCCATATGGCTTAAATCTAAAAATGCCAATCTGCTCTGGAAATTACTGACTTCACACTGTTCAGAAAGGTGTGTGTCTGCCTTACATTGATCAGAGTGGGAAACAAGATGTAAAAGACAATAAAAAAGGTTTGCACAAATATAAATATGATTAACAGAAAATACGGGGTTAACATTAGCTTTTGAGAAGCAAACACTTCCATTTGTGTAATGCGTTACCTTTCCCATTTGCAGTTTTTTGTCTCCTTTCACTGTCAGAACACTACCTTTCAGAAAAGTAGATAATCTGCATATAGTCTGCATTAACACCTTGGCACAGATGTACTATATTATGAATAAGGTAGATGTTTGACATAATTTCTACTGCTGGATGTTTAAGTAATAGTAATAAAACACTCACCCACCAGAGCCACAGCTTGTCTCGTGTGACTACACTACAAATGAATAATGTCAGTTCATGAATGCTAAATGTGTGTTAGCCTCTTCAACCTTTCCAGATGCTTCACCATTATGAAGCTGTGCAGATGAGTGTTCTGCAAAATTCTAAAACACTTATCTGAAACTCTGGTCAGAATTTTTCTCTTTTCCAAAGAACTATGCCTGACTGTATTAGAGGAAGATGTGTAAAATTATACAGGGAGAATTTTGCCCTTTACTTGAAAATATTAGTGTAAGCATCATAGAGCTTCAAAAAAGCACTGGGAATAACAATAAGTAAAGGATAGGTTTTGTCAGGTAGTGGTCTTTAACTAAAGCTGCTAAAGTTATCAGAAAAATGTGTCTTTTAAGAGCTTGTGTATTACATATTTATGAAATCCCTTAATTTTGCAAAAGGCTTTTTAGTAAAAATGTCCTCAGCGCCCCAAAGCATCATAATCTGTAATTCGAACTAAGACACTCACCACTTAGATATGGTGAAGAAAATAAGGGAAGCCAACCTCACCACATAAATAATAATATGCATTGATAAGGGAAGGGAAATAAAATGACAAAACAATTACTCAGCAAATTAGAGGTGAGACAAAATGTAGCTTAAAATTCTCCTTTAAACCCCAATGAACAAGGGATAAATTACTACTTCTACTGAAAAATCATTTACACCCACTGAAACCCAATACCGTCAGTGCCTTATTCAAGAAGTACAGCTTCAAAAAGAAGATGGCAAATATCAATGAACTCTACTCTTACAAGGAGCTGTGTATTAAATAAAAATAAATACATATTTAAAAAGGAAGGGAAAGAACAGTCCATCTATAATGTTAAAATGTTTAAATGCTTCTTGGTTGTATGATTAAGTGCAGGAGTAAAGACAAAGGGCCTGTTCAGACCTTGAATTAAAAACCTTTGAGACATCTGAACATGTGTGTCCAACTGTAAATTAATTTGTTCACGCCTGGTCAATATGCACAATCTCATTTATAGCCTAAAAAAAAGACTGCACACATTAATTTCAAGTTCATTTCTACTGTAATATTTCATTGCAGATTTAATTTAGTGTGTGCTACAGGGGCAAAAGTACGCTGAATAGAGCGAATAAATTAAATATCCCTGTCTAAATGTAAAGTTATGTTGTTGCAGACAGAAGGGAATTTGTGCACAGAAGGTTTGAATCGTCATGTATTTGTATGGAGTTAGGTAGATGCTATGCTCAGGCAGTAGGGGCAGTTTGGGGTCCTTAGAGGTATTTAAGAAATGAAGTTGTTGATGAAGTGGACACAGAGTGACTGATCAGACACTGTGTGTGTTTTCATGTGTTACAGTACTGATGACAGTAAATACAGAGGTACAGTTACAGCTAATCCACCCATAAATGTACTACAACCGTGCTGCTGGAAGGCGATTGGTGGTAGATCTTTAAGGTGGACTATTTTCTGCCCATTACTCATTGCACCTTAAATATAGTGACAATATGATAACTTCAGGTTTTAGCGATGATTAAATCTTCAGGCCCTTAACAAAGCATGTGTATAAACTTGAAATGAGTGAAATGTAGATATCGTACCTCCTTTTTTGAAGACAAAAAGCATTGTCTGCATGTGAACAGACTTCAAACTTCATGCATATACTGTATGTGGGAGTTATTGCCAGCTGACCTGTGTTGTCATGTAGCGGTGAGGATGTGGTGGTGTGTAGCTGGGTTAACTGAAATACACCATGTTTGCTGACTTTTAACTGGACATTGACACGAGAATACACAGTCTTTAGCCTCCAGTGAATTCATTACTATCATGAAAATAAAACTAGAGTGGGACTGAAATACTCCACTCTCTCACCATGCCAACAAAATGCCCTGTGTCATCAAATTCAAATTATATTAAGCTCAAACTTGTTTCAACTGTGTGTGCAAGAGAATGTAAGTCTTCATGTTTGTGTGTGTATCAGTGTGTTTATATTCTCTGTGAATGTGTGTATGTTGCCCATGAGCTACGGGGGACAAGGTTAGGCAGGGCTGCATTTTAATTAAACAACGCTTGGTCTCACACTATCATCATCCAAGCTGTTTTTAATAGCCAAGGGCTGGTACATGCCGGGCGTGAAACAATCCTCTATTCACTCCAGCGTCGTATCAGTTTCTATCTGTCTCTCTTTTTCTCCCTCCCTCTTGAACACACATACACATACATTTCTATTCCTCTTTGTCTTATCACTGCTCGTTTGCACTTTCATTTTCATTGTGTCATTTTTTTCCCCTTATCCTGTGGGCTACTCCCTCTCTGCCTCTTTGTGCCATTTGCTCTGTTGCACTCTCTTGCTTCTCAATATCCTCTTCTAATCTGCGTGCTGGGAAACCAGTGAAGCATCCAAAGCTTCGCCACAGCGCTGTTTGAGGGGGCCGTCAACACTCACCCCATCATGCTACTAGTTCTTGGCCCATTTCATTAGAGAGAGAGAGAGAGAGAGAGAGAGAGAGAGAGAGAGAGAGAGAGAGAGAAAGATTGAGAGAGGGGCGACAATGCAGAGTGTCTCTAGTATGTTATATTCTGATAGTGGTGAGTGTGAGGAGATTGAATTAAACAGCTAACCAGGCCTTACAGACCTACAAAATATGAAGAAAATCTGCAATGTGTGATAACATTGTTGAAGATGACAAATGGAATTTACTACAAAACCGTATTATGCAACAAAATAACATACATGGCTGTATGATTATGTGGGCATTCACCAGTTCATCAGTTTGATCCTTAAGGATTCATTTGTAGTCTGTCTGTTGTTTTTTTGTCTTGGAGAGTTTAACACTTTAAGACCTAAACAGTCATTGGTGACCAAAACCATCTACTGATCTAAAATGTTTAATAACTTCTGAACCATTAATGCTATCAATACTTTTGGATAATTCAAGTAAATGTCTCAGTTTTTTATAGTCATCAGATATAAGGCTCTGTAGTGAACGTGGAAACAGTCATCTTATTTAACATTTATTCACCCCTACAACCAATGTAGTTTGGCAAATGACACTGGCTGTAGATGCTTGTGTTTTATGTTCTATTAATGATACATTTTGCTAAAAAAGTCACTTTTTCCTCAGTTTTCTGTTTCAATCAAAAAAGGTATGAATTTACAGGTTACAGTAAATAAAACATAGGAAAATACCGGATGTTCACTGAACGTTGATAAATCACTAAGAGAAAGTAAGATGTACAGAAAAAATATTTTGGTAGTCAGCCCAAAAACAGTTGTAGGTGTTTAACGGTTAAAATGTACTGCAATGTGTTATAGGTGTTATGGTAGCATACTGTGATGACCGGTAATGCATATTTTGTATTTTCTACATGTAAAGTGTATGACCCCAGGAAGAATACTCGCTGCTCTGCTAATGGTAATTAGGATCTAAATCAACAAAGCAAATGGCATACCCTGTAATAAATAAACTAACTATGGTGTTGCCACTAAACTGACAACATTTAATTAAGAATCTTGTACATAATGCTGTAACACACACAATGAAATTGACCGCCTACTTTTAACCCATCATTAGCTGAACATGCAGGAACACACCACACACTGCAGACTACGAGCAGTGGGCTGCCATGTCAGGTGCATGGGGAGCAAATGGAGGGTGAAGAGCTTTGTTCAAGGACACATCAGCCATCACTTTCTCTGCCAGTCCAGGGAATCTAACCTGCAACCCTTCAGTCACAAGCTGATTCTCCAATATTCTAAACCGCTGCTGCCTCTAAAAGTAAGAGTGTCAGTTTGCATTGACTGAATGGTGTTCGTACGGTCATTATTCTTATTCATTGTGTTTAAGGCCATGGAAAAATAGATAGATCCATAGATTTTGAGTTGCTTCATTTACTTACAACAAGCTCCCCATTTACACAATCCACTTTATGTTAGAATTCTGTTTAACCAGGCTTTGGTGACAGATGTTTGTCTGCTAATGTGTGTTTGGCAGAAGAGATCGCTATATTCTACTCACTCGACAGTTGCTCAGCTCCTCTGCAGACAGGACGATAGTGCCACATTTCTTCCCTGGGATCCCTCTGTAGAGGAAGCCAAGAAAGAAAACAATAAAATGTTAACAGATGCAAAAAGAAAACACCTCTTTATCAACCCTTGGCTCTTGATTTATCAGTTGTAACGCTGCAAATGTCCATTTTCAATCTGCAAAATGGTCATTCCCAAAATTATTTAGTCTGATTATAATGTGAGGCCAATAGTGAGGCAATGTTCCAGTTTGATGGCAGAGTCTTTCCTTTATAATGAATGGAGCTAATGAGCCTGAACAGGTAAACCCACCAAACCATGCAAACACAGGCAGTAACCATCACAATATAATACCTTTTGTATACATACTTTTCCCCCCTTTTTAATATGTTAGCTCTCAGCTCTTGCTAAGTTTTACTTTACTTACTTAAAAGTTTGACTTTGTTAGAGTGGAACTAATGGAAGACCTGCTCCTTTAACATTCAGACAGCCTCCCTTTGCTGTACTGTCGTCTAATGCTACATCTCAGACCAAATGTTTTACAGTGAAAAGAAAGAAATTTCATTGGACTAATACGACATTTCGCAAACTTAGAGTTGGAATCCAAAATACATCATAGAGCTGCCTTAGTTACAGATAATACCCCATGAGAATTCATCTTCCTTATTAAAACAGTACAAGAGTGTTCTTTATGTTAACGCTGGTAAAACCATATGAAATGAAGAGGAGAGGTAAGAGATGGAACAACACAAAAATGGCATAAAAGACTCAACAACATGTTAATGACACGAAAAATTCAACAAGATAACAACAATGTAAAAGATGCAACTAGATAAAAGTGATATTAAGGAAGATATAGAAAACGTAACAAGATAAAATGATGCAAAAGATGCAACAAAATGAAAAAGATGAGGAAAACTATGTAAAATAAGAGAAAAATAACAAAAAAAAAGCAATACAGACAATTTGTTTGGACAGTGGAAGCTCCTTTAGCATACGGTGGTTAGCAAATAAAAATGGTTGAGCACTTTTTATTTATGTTAACTTTAAGTTGGGTGGTTGAATAAATAGTAGTATGTACACAACATAAAGTCTAAGTCTCTCCAGTATTTCAGAACTATTATCATTTAATGTTATTTGCTTAGGAACATCTGATATTGGTCTTTATGCCTAATCTCTCTGTCTAAGTGTGTGCATATATTTAGGTATTTGAAGCAAAAGCTTATCATATATCATTAAATCCTTTAGTGTGCTCAAAGTGACAGATGGAAATTAACGGTAATGTCCAAGACATTGAATTCAAAGCGCACAGAAAAAATATACCTAAAGGGAACATTCTGTACGCCTGACCATTAAAAACCCCACGCCTCTGCTTTGATTAGTATATTTTTATGTCACTCACACCTTTTCACTCTGTCTCCAGCTAGTTCACAAACCTGCGCCTTGGCTTTTAACACTATCAAAAAAAGGGAACATATTTTTATATTTCTACAGCTTCTGCTTGTTACTTCCTGTTAGCAACAGGAGTTAAAAGCTTGTTTTTTTTTGGTCTCCACAACACTGAATGTACTTAGCCCTGCTTACAGTTTCAGCTCTCCAGAGACCTAAAAATCTCAGACTAAAGACCTGTCAGTTCCTTCAGAAGTTCTATTCCTCCGACTGTTATTTCAGCATTCACCAGATTTTGCTGTTTTTCTGACACTAAATATCTATTGTCTACGTTTATGTATGGTTGTTCTTTTTTGCACTTGATATGTTCTCTTTGTTTTTGAGGGATTTTCACAACCTCGCAGCCCAAAACTTAATGAATGATCTGTATACTTATTACAAAACAGTGACATCCATCTCATCATAAAGTGATACCACATTATTCCGTTGACACTGAGGGTGTTCCCATCAGCATCTTTCTGAGGACAAACACCATCATGATCATGTGTTTGAAGGGTTTGTTTGTTCACAAAGTATTCTACGGCTGAAAGACTTGACAGAAAGTGCTCTCCAGCTGCGTGTTAAAGTGCTTTTTGCTCGATGTGCAGAGGTATGTGTTTTAAGAGGTAGACGGAGACCTTTGATCCACAGAGTGAAAGACTCCCATTGATCTTCAGGTGGGGGAAACCATCGTGAATGGGCGGATGGTTGATGCAGGAAACGGTGGGTGTTTATAACTGAAGATTTCACGTACCCACACACTCACAGACACATGGCACCCCGTCTGCCACCGGCTCAAAAGTACAGCTTTCAAAAGGAAAAACGACCCCGTGTCTACATTTGCCTCTATTCCTTCATCTCTTGACCTCCTGTAACCCAATCAATTACTTCTTGGATTTTCCCAGAAATAACTGAACAGCACAAACGAGCCCACTAGAGTTTTGTTTCATGGATGAAACTGTGGCTATAAACTGACTGCAGAGAATGTACCCAAAATAGACATCACAGTCTGACATAGTGCAATTCTACTTCTTATGTAAATAAGTATATAGCCTATACAATTTTATTACTTATTACTGTTATTTTATTTTGTTTTGTATAGGGTTTTTTTTTGCACTACCTCATGCATGTTCATTTCTTGCACCTTACCCTGTTGCTGCCTTGACCGCTGAATTTCCCCTTTGATGGATCGATAAAGTTTCATCTAATCACAGGACAGACAGTTCTTGTTTCTTGTTCTTTTATAGATGAAACATGTTAAAACTGATAGTGTACGAGTCTCTCTCTCTCTCTCTCTCTCTCTCTCTCTCTCTATATATATATATATATATATGTGTGTGTGTGTGTGTGTGTGTATATATATATATATATATGCTGAATGTTGCTCTAGGTGTCTAAAGATAGAAAACTATACTTTACTAATAAGGTTAGATAACTCAAGTAAACTTCACTCTTCTGTTGTATTTGATCCCCCTCTATGCCTGTGCCTGTTGAAATTCCCACCTATCTTATTATCTAAGAAAATAATGCTTGAAGGAGTAGAGAATTTACAAACAAGATTTTACTCGCACCATGTTATTGATTTGTAACAGGAAAAAAACATGGACTTAGACCTAATTTAAAATCAGTGCTGGCTACCTCCCATGGGTGTCGCACCACCCTTAAAAGTAATGAAAAACTGGAACGGTAATCTAATAAATATGTCAGCTGTGAGCATTCTTCTTCATTGCTCTCCTTTGAACCTTTGAAGAGCCCCTGGAAAAAGATCTTAAAAGAAAAAAACATCTTTTTTTGTCTTCTTATTGAATTACTGAGGAGTCAAAGCAAAGGTGCATGCATAATACAAACTGTCCATTCACACAATACTTCAAAGACCGTGCAGGTATACACAGCGCTTTTGAACCTCCGATATTACACAAAGTAGGGCTGAAAATTAACACTGCACTCACACACACACACAATCAATCAACATGTGAGCCTAGAAATTAGAATCGGTCACAACAAAAAGCATAAAAACCCAAGTACAACCCAGACAGATAAGGCGTTTCCAGACAGTGGTGACAATGATTAATTACTCCATGGATCAAAAAATAAAGCAAACTAACAATCCAATTCTGAAGAAGGGTAGATTAAAATACATTTTGCAAAAAGATGATAGAAGGAAGGACAGAGCAGTGTAACAGTGTAAC
>JAPQRQ010000022.1:22311303-22345105 GCA_037367365.1 Apogon talboti
CAGTGTAACAGTGTAACTACTGTGTCTATAAGCTGTGTGTAATTCATTTTGTTACATTGATAAGAAAAAGGTTATAACATTAACCCATAAAGACCCATTGCTACTTTTATGGCAGTTCCCAAATAATTTTTTTCTCTTTATTTAACCTTTCTTAATTGATTTTTTACCATTTATTGTACTATTATCTTCTTTATTTTGCATTTTTTTCAGTGAAAATCAGGTGTTTTCCTACATTTAATTTATTGATGATGTAGATGCTCATAAATGCTCAGATTAAAGTTGTTATTATATGAAGGTTATTATATCAAAAACAGAGAAAACTATAGAAATATGACTGTTTCCCTAAAATATATAATTAATTGAACATAAAACAAGTGTGTACATCCACTGTCATTGATCAACCTCCATGGGTTTTACTGGTGAAGCAATGTTGTAGAAGATGACAGTGTTTCCACGGTAACTACGGAGCCCCTGAACGTCCACATGGGTCATATCTGATGACCATGAAAAGATGACAAACTGCATTTTACACCAATTATTTACGTATGTATTAATAGGATTAGTGGATCGACAGGTATTAAACATTTTAGATCAGTAGATGATTTTGGTCAGTGGTGGATGTTTGGGTCTTTATGGGTTAAAGTATCTTTCAAAAACGCCATATTTCAGTGACATAAGAAAAAGGTTATAGCTGAAGAAAGTCTGTTTCAAATAGTAAAAAAAAATAAAAGAAATATACAAATAACTATTCCTAAAGAACTATAGCTTTGAATCACAAAAACATTCAACCAGATAAATCTATGCCTAGTGCATGGACCATTGTACATAAGTAATCAGACTTCGTGTGAGTGAGATTGCACTGGAGCACCTCCAGAAGAGCATTAGAGCAGAGGTATCTACTGTAAAGAATAGCCTTCATTGATTCAGCCTTTGTCCAAAAAGGAGAAAGCAAATTCATCAGTGATCAACACAGGAAGAATTACGGGTTTGGAACAGACATCATTAGACACTGAAGAAATGTTATGTTTGCCTGTGCATCCATCCATGTTCCAAAATCCTCAGTCTATTTCGACTCCTTGTAGGGGATACCCATTCGCTCCCAGACCGGCTGGGAGATATAATCCCTCCAGCGAATTCCTCCCTGTTCAATGGCCAAGATAGTTATCTGTCAATACTGGCAGTACTATCAAATGTTTCCTCTTTTTCTGCTTTTTCTCTTCCGAGAAAGGTAAAGCATTACATAACACGTTTGACAAAAAATCTGTTACCTTAACAGATAAACAAAGTCAGAAATGTTACATGGTTTTTGTTTGAAACGCTTGTTATTTCACAGCTCCTTTTGAGTATGTCTCAGCTCCACTGCCTGTGCTGTGAACCCCACCCCCCCCAAAAAAAAAAAAATCAGCGCTGACCTAGATTTCATATCGACACAACCAAATACTCCTTGCTTCATTCTCATTTTCTAAACTTCGGATTCACATTACAGAATGGTGCCACATCAGAGTGTCCATAAATAACCTCATTTGTTATATTAGCATCTTATTAGAGCTTCAACGAGAATCCTCCAAGTTCTTCAATCGTATCTACCAACAGAATATGTCCTTCTACATGAAAGATTTTTGCTCCTGTCACTCATCAGTTCAGTTGTTAATGTTTGTGGTATAGCTTCACAGTAGCTGTGGACAGTCAACACCTTTAGCTTAGTTCATATGGAGGAGGGTGGGTAATTATCGTTTATAGTAAGTCATGTGTCATGTGTGAACAATGGCAATGGAAAATATGAGGATATTTTTGATTTATTTATTTTTCAATTTTTCAGTTTTCTAAATATATGTTTTTACTGTTATTGTCCGCCTCCAATACACTAAGGTAAATCCCTTGTATGTGAAAATATACTAGGCCTTTATTTGGATAATAATTCCAAATACCAATGACCAACGCTACTATAAATCAGAATACTATCCATATTATAAATAATATAATATGAATAAGAAGGAATTAACTTTCCCACCTTAGACATCCTGATAATGTGCAATGTACCTTCAAGTGGCTCAAGGAAATAGCATGAAGAACAATACATTTTGAGAGTTCTAATTATCAATTAAGAAAAAAATGACAATTCTTGTATTAATAAAGTGTGGGAGTACTGTTAACTTAAGCAAATAAACACACTGTACGTAAGCAAAATAAGATATGTAATATATGGCAGTTGCTGTGATCACAGGATCTCCCCATTAATAGTTTAGACAGAAATCAACATTTATTGGACGTCTTGAAGAGAAAAAATACAGCAGAGATGTTAAAATTTAACTTCCCAAATTAATGTATTAATCAGGGTTCTGTTATTAGAGATGGCATGGAATTTGATGGAGGTGGTGACATCACAAATTTCTATGCAGGGAAAAAGACAATAGACTGCTATTGATGAATGCTTCCAAAAACTGTGTGCTGTAACTTGCCTAATAAGGACCTGCATGATTTCACACCAGAAGGAATAAAAGACATTCAAAATGGAACCCAGGGAGACAACCATCTGTTGCAAAACGTCTCCTTTGGGGACATGTACTAGATTGAGATAGCTCAACGCTAAAGTAGCTTCACTGCAAAAGTTGGCAACATTTTAAACAGGCCCCTAAAGACTGAATTTCTCTACAGCATCCCACCAAACTATCTGCAAACAGCTGTTAGCTCACTTGTTAGCAGACACCAAACTGCCCTTCTCCCCTGTGCTACATTTAACTTTGTGCAGGCTGTCGTTTATGTCAACATGAACAGTTGTATCATGAACTCATCAGCGCAGCTACTGCTTCTCCCTCACCGGACCCTCCTGTCCACACTCTGTGCCTTATCTCTTGCTCTGCTTCATTCCCTGCAGCCTCTCTGTACCTCTGCTCCCTCCTACCTGCAGCCTTCCCTCCAGAATTCGTGCCAGACACACCTGGCTCCTAATCCCCTCCTCAGCCTCAGAATCTATAACTGCCCTCCGCCTCCTTCCTCATCCTACTCCCCTCCATCAGTGCTCCAATATCAGCACCAGCACCTTCATCCCTCCTCAGTATGACAGTTAATTTAATAAAGTTGAAGTCAAAGCCTCTTCTGTATTTCTAAATCCCTCATAAGATGTGTTTCCGTCTTGCATTTTTATGCGCATTTTGTAAATATTGCATAAAACGTTTCAGAAAAGCCATGTGTATTGTAACCTATATAGTCACTTCTGAAGACACCTTAGATCCTAGTTTATTCCAAAACAGTTAATGAAAATGTTTCTAATCCATATTTCTTTTTTCTCCTATTTAGCAACATTTCAAATTCCCTCAATAATACTAGCTATAGACATATTTTCTCTCACATCTTGCACCAGTCGTTCCAAAAGAAGTCAATGCCCAGTTAGTCCTCAAGGCATCACAGATGGGCCAAGTTTAGAGAGATCATGAACATAATCACAGGGGTGGAACTTCCACATACAGTACTATGGTGTGGGCCTTTTACAGTGTGACTGGGTCATGCTATTGGGCCAATTACATGGATATCTTCACAAAACGAGACAGAAGTAAAGAATTAGCTAAATTGATGTCTGTAAAGTATGTGACTCTCTAAACCACATCATCTATAAACATCAGTTATCAGCTATCAAGTTTTAGAGCCTCCTCCAAAAGGTGTAGTGTTCAAACTAATGGGACTAAATGTAAACAACGTACAACATGAGTCTTTGTTTGGACAACAGCCTTATGTCACTTTTTGGTTCAATTCGCATTGACTTTACTCCCAAAATTGGCTCGGTTTTAGCCCCAGCACATTGGACTTCTCCTTGCAACTATCGTACTGCTTCAGTGTGGCTGGTCGTTATAGCAACACAGCATAAATACATAGTGGTATCATCTACAACATGACAGCAGTTATAAGCGAAGCAACAAGGGCTACGGAGATTATAGTTGTTTCGACTTGAAATCATTGCTTGATTTGTCGCAACAGAGATTTCTTGAAAATTTGCAACAGCATTTTCAGAAACTGCCTGGCTTGGTGTCCTGTGCTACAAAATGATGTCATGCATTTGTATTGATGCAGGGATGATTCTGGCGATACTAAAAACAGTACAGATTACCTTTTGGTACATGCTCTCATGTAATTGAAATGCAAAATAAGGCTGTAGCGACTCAAAGCAAGTTGAGTCGACACTGTTGGTGGAAAAGCAGCAGAGTCTCAGCATTATAGAATTATAGGTCTGGAAATGCTGCCTATTATAAGACATTGAAAAGAGCACTGATTTATAAATGATATTATACATGTAGTCAGTTCTGTGTGCAGCATGCTTGCCAGTGATTTGCCTTCTGGCTGCACTACTGTTCGAGTCTGTCTCACAGTTTTCCACCCAGTGGTCACCTAATCCATTCCACTCAGCAGCTCTTGTCTAAAATGGTAATCTAGAACAAAAGAAAGGAGAGCATTTAGCCTCCTGCTGGCTTTTACGGATCCTCAGGCAGTAAACCACACACTGTGACTGAGTTGAGAGGATGGCAAAGAAGAAAAAGCACCACGGGGGCGTCCTTTAGGAAGCCTACTGGAGACGACAATTATCAGCTGCCATTAAAAAGGACCAAATGGTCATCAGTATGTTTGAAAGCATAAAGGTGAATGGAAGTCTCTGGATAACACTTACTGATGATGAATACTGCCGTCTGTTGTTGGAGTAACTACTTGTAACCAATTGTACAGATACTTAAATTTTGCAAATATCAATATATTGTGGAGAAAAGGACACATTGAACACAGATGGCGTTAATGGTTATGTCTGCTGAAAAAAGAGAAGACATCAGCTGGTCATTCTGAAACAGTTTTTGTAAACACTTTAAATGTCCTCATGTTCACAGTTTAATAAAAGAAATCAGTAAAGCACAGTGGAGAGAGGTACAAAATACCACAAACTGGAGTAAATAAAATGATTAAGAACAACAAAACGGGTTGTGTTGTGAGTTTGTGCGAGCCCAAAATCAATAATAGGGAGGTTGTTTCAGTCATTTGATCTGACATGTATTGTTTATTACACTTGTCTACCCCTGCCTTTTACAACAGCACAGGATGGTTGACTCCACACAGGTTTGATCATCTGATCATTTCAGGATCACATATAGGTCTGAGCGCTGTCAGATCAGATTCTGTCTGTGTAATATAATGACAGACCACACTTTTTGGGCAGCTGAGTTGGAGCCATTCGGACATTCTGAATGAACCTGTGCAGCCAGAAAAATACAAACATCTGAGACTTTAGGAGAATAGCAAGTGAGTTTGAACATCTTTCTAAGTGATGTGATGGTGTGTCTGTAAGACTTATTTAATGACTAATTCATTAAAGACAGGGTTAGACAAAGACAGTTGCTACCAACCAAAATTACAACTTATGTTAACATAAAGCTGATACTATAAGTTAACTGAAGCTGACTAATTTTAAAATTGTGTTATTATATATTTGTAAAAGAAGTTGTTGCTTTGATTTTTACACAGATCTGCCTTACTTAAGGAGCTATATGTAGTATTTCTACTTTCAATTATATGTAAAAAAAAAAAAAAAAAGACCTAAACTTATCAGAGTGTTTAAAATAAGGATGTGTGAAGATTATAGAGACATGAAATTAATACACTGACAGACCAGAAAGTGACAAAATGGAATGAGAACCTCTAAGAAACAACTTTTAGAGTCAAAGAAAGTGACAAAGTGATAAAAGCTAGAAGCACTGTTGTTGTTTTCACCACTGGACACAGCTCTAAATGAAAAGAATGGAGTTTAATGATGAAATCTCATTGTTGCTTCTACATGGGTGAGTTTGCTTACAAAGTTTATGAAAGAAGTTATTATGTGATGTTATTATCTTTGCTAAGTTTTCAGTTTGTTGATCCACAGTTCAAACTAAACTGTGAGTTCTGCCTTTGTTTGGATGATTCTAAATAGATTTTTAGTTCAGCTGCTGACAACACAAACAGTACAGAAAATGGAGACGTTCTGCTGTTTTCTGTCTAAAACAGAGTTAAGCTAACAGAGCTATAATGTAAACTATCAGCTCACACAGTATTATTGTGACCAAATGTAAAAATAACTGGATATGAGTTTTAGTTTGAGGAAGAAAACTTGACCAAACCATACAAAAGATGTGTACAAGTGATGAGCTTTTTACTTTATTCAGTCTGTGGATAAATAGTGTTGATTGTTGGTGGTTTTGGTAAATGAAAGTGTGTCCTGGTACACAACTTCCCCCTGTTGTTGAGAGTTTAGATTATCAATTCTCTATAAAACCACTTTAAATCAATATTTTGTAGCATATCTGCTCTTTTACATAATGCTTTTTATCTCTCTGCTGAGCAAAAGCATTGTCAAAATATTCATAAGTATCATCAATATCAGAGAAAATACGTGTTTTTTTTTAAACAATTGCCTCAGTGAAAGTGATTGGCAGTGCGACCATTAAAAACTTACCAAGAGCAGACATGGTCCGCTCATCACATGACACCAAACATTTTATCAATGTCCTCTGGGTGAATAATGACGGAGATTTAGATTGGGACTGTCAAGTTGACAGAATGCTGCAGAAAAATAAAGTGATGTTGCAGTGTGAGACATGACACATTCACAGTGTTTTTTTTCTCCATATTTAGGTCTTATACCATTTAGAGAGTGACACAGGAGGGAGTTTTCAGCCCAGTCCCAACCTACTTCTACAAGAATACTGTGATGTGATTGACAGATGATTCCTCTGTTTCGGAAGTGTGTGTGATTAAGGATGAAGGGAAGACACTGGAAAAAGATGAAAAAACAGAGCAGGATTTTATCACTGCAATACAGAACTTTTTTGGGTAGAGAAGGTTTTGTTTGCAGCTCTTTTAGCAGTGTCAGTGATAAAAACAGAAAGAGAATGTTTACACAAGAGGCATTAAGTCTGGGCTGAGGCTTTAAAGAAACATCTGCCATCACCGCTTTCCCATTGTTCCATCTGTGAGATGCTGCAGCTTGAATGCATCCTGTCTTTGAGGGTCTGTCCAACTGCCCAGGGGCAACGCTTGGTTTTAAAGCCAGTGTCTATGAACTTTAGTGTTATATATTTATTGTTATTAATTTATTTGTGCGTGTGCTTTATTAGTGTGGGGAAAGAGGAAAGTGTGATTAAATGGATGAAACAGTTATTTAGGTTATAGATCCTTTAAAATGGTCATCTGTAATACTGTTATTCCAAACTCTCATGCAGAGAGTCGTGTACCAGAACACACATACGGCTACCAAAACCATCAGTGAATCATTACTATGTATCCACAGACTGTATCAGAAACTGAATAACATATAAGTTCATTGTTTACACACATATGTATTATGGTATCATCAGGTTTTCTCCTTCAAACAACAACTCATTGCCAGTTATTCTTACAATCAGTTAAAAAAAACTGTCTTCTCTTGCACTGGAAATAATTAAAAAATAAAAATCCCATCTCGGTCCCGGAGGAATTAGTTCAGTTCCATTCTGTTCCCATAGTTCTTTGAGGGAGGGCTCTCTTTAGGCAATTCAGTGATTTTGTCATATGTTTTGCAAAAGAGCGGATTTGTGATCTATTCGTGAAGCGTCTTACACATCTTAGAAACAGTGTAAAGAATTTTACTCATCACTCTCTCAACTTTTAGGAACTTCTCTAAAACTTTAGTCTTGCCTGAAAGTTCTGTCAGTGTTGTACCAAATCCTTTTCTCTGTAGCCCCTTTTACACAGCACTTCTGTTCTGGGAATATTGCACCTTTATTCCTGAACCACGTCTGTGTAAATGAAATAGTGGATCATTTGGTCCCACCTCTATCACGGCTCTGTAACGCCTCTGGAGGTAGTAACAGACCCGTGATAAAGGTGGAATCATGATTCCGGAACACTATGTAAAATGGACACATGTCGTTCCACAACCAAGGTGTGACGTTTTGATGACGTATTGCGTGTGCGACCCCTGCTCCAGGGGGATTTAAAAATGAGCACGGGCTGTGTAGAGTAAACAAACACATCAACACAACCCGAAAGATATCAAACTGGAGAGATGCCGAGATCCGCAAGCTGTTGTCACTTCGGGTGGAGGACTCTATCCATGCTAACATTTGTGGAATGGTGAAAGACTGTTCAACCTCCATTGTTGTTCTGAGAGCCAACACCACTATGCTTGGGGTATTTCTGACGTCCAAGTTATACATCACACTATACGCTGCGCTGCGTCACCACCCCTTTGATTCTAGAACGCAGGTCCGCTGTGTAAATGTCCAGCCTGTCTCACATCTGTTACTCCTTTGTCTTGGCTGTGGAAATCAGTCAATAGTGGAAAAAAGGTGGGATCATCATCTCACCTTTTTCCGAGATCTCTGTGTGAAAGTGGCTTGTGTTACAACATTGTTTCCCCCTTAAATGGCACCAATACCATTGTCTATATTGGCATTTACTGTAGTATTTGTGTTGCAAGCCAGGTGTGTATATTTGTGTAATTGTGAGATTTCATTTTAGTCAGTGTCCACCGGTGTCACCAGATTGCAAATCTTGCCTTGTGGCTTTATCTCTGCAGACACATTCCCTGGTGATGTAACATGAGTTTTCCCTGAATTCTCCACATCGTTATGTTTGATGAGCAAATTTGATCATTTCAGTGGATATACAGTGTTTGATGTTCCTATTCGTCATGATCCAAGACCCAGGTTATAAAACCATTTACTTCATGTACTTATCAGGTGCCTGCAACCAACCAGTAACCAACAGGAGGGTGAAGAGGAAGAGAAGAGCATTTTTCTTACAGTACTGCTTATTGATACTGTATATAAAACTGGATCCGCTGTTATCCTGGTGTGCTTACTTCCACTGACCTTTTTCCAGTCTCTTACCAGTCAGTTGGTGAATAATGACCTTGACTCCAATCCCGAGGGAATCCAGGAACCCCATAACCCACAGGGTTTCTGAAAAAATGTCAAGCTCTATTAAATATGTGATGCTATGTCTTGGGTTGGATGTTTTTTCTTTTTCTTTTTTTTCGTGGAATGTATTGAATATATAACAGATATTCCCAGTAGGAACTGAACACACTGCCACAGCTATTATTCACTTTTCAAATAGCCAATTTGGGGATTCAATTCAGTTCTCTCATACAAGACAAAGACAACACAACATTACCATGTTTTCTTGTTTCCTGACAGAAGATACTGAGAATAGACAGGTTTCATGTCAGAATCTCTTGAGAAATATGTGTGACAGGTTTAACTGTAAGAAGACAAACTTCTCTCTCTGACTCTCTGTTCATAAAGAAGGAATTGTGAATAGCAAAGATTCCGTTACAATGTTATCTGTTATTCAGGGGACAAAATGAGAACAGTGTGATGTTTTCAGTAAGGAGGCATGTTTCTTTCACACCAGCAACTCTGCAACAGAAACATACAACAATGTGCAGTGGAGCAAGGCCTCTCTAACACAATTACTGACTTCACTAACTCTGCTGAAGGCAAATGTGAAACACTGTTTTGTTTCTATGTGGACAAACAGACACACAGCTTCACCTGAGACATCCACTTCCTCAATTACCCACTGCTGATTCTACAAAGCTTCAACCATTCGAGACCTCATTTGACTTTATTACACCAGCCACCAGAGAGATAGCGCCATTAATCAAATAGGAAAGGAAAAGAGTGAGCAGCCGCCCAGGAACGCAAAGAAATGAACAGAAATTGCTACTTTAGCTTCTCTGTTCAGCTTCTGCCCGTAAGACAGGGTGACCCAGCATCCATCATGCATTAAATGAGGCACATGCTGCATCAAAAAGCAATGCAGCAATGTCTTTCAAAGTAGGCGAGCTGTTTGAGTTAGCCATACCAGGAAATACCAGAAATGTACCAGGAAATAAAGACATTTAGAAAAAAGATACAGAATAATGGGAGGACGTGGGACCCGGCTGATGTTACTTTTTTTTCATTCCCTACAGCACATTCATTCAAACATATATTTATATCAAATCAGAGCTGTCAAAGACACAAAATCTAGTTGAATAACTCCTTAAAAATAAATGAATGAATGAATAAATAAATAAAAGCTCAAAAAGCACACAAAACTGATCTGACCATTTTCATTACATGTTTTTTCTGACTCTTTCCTCCTTTGTTTATACCCACATACACAGAAGGTAAAATGAAAAAAAAAATCCACGTGGGTCTTTCCATTCGGGACCAAATGACACCTGAGGCAATTAGCATCTTAACAATGGCAGCGATTCTCAGTACTGCTTTGTTTGCCATCAATGCTGCTGAGTCCACTAATTTGTTTGGGAGGAAAATCAATGCTATTTGCCAAAATACCTGTCTCCAAATGTTTAAACAGGCTTAGATCTGTGCACTAGCGGTGTGTTGTGGACGACCATAGAGTGTTCAGATTCTGTATTTGGTAACTACAAGGTTTAACTTCAAGGTACAAAAAATATTCAGTCCTTAACAGCATTTTTACATCTGTTTATTTAATGCAGAACAGCTCATCTATCTAAATGATTGATAGCTTCAGTTGAGTCCACAATGACAGAAAAATTGTTTTCCTAACAGATGGCTCAGCCAGGAGTGAAAGCTGTGATCAATTGCAGCCTGAAGGAAGAGGAAATGGAGTTTTGCTCAGAGATATTAGACACAAGGGTATCAATACTGGATGAGCTCTCATCCAAACAACAAACACTCTTTTTGCACCGAAGCAACAGTGCAGGAAAAACCTGTTTGCCATCTGATGTGAATAGGTCTGCAGGGGTTATTCGACCTGCTTCACCATCCTGCTCACAACCAGGATGAACAATAGAGTCCAGGCCGTGTTCAGACTGACAATGGTGCTGTATAAAAAAATTGAAGCCTCCTCTTCACTTCAATGAGACAACTATACTTTCCCAGCAGGGGAAGAACCTTGAACCCGTGAACCTCTACTGTGACATCTCACAGCAATCAAATATGTGCATCACACACACACAGACCTTACAATGCTGAAGTGTGATTCTTCTTTTTAAAGTTGTTTCTATCAATGTTGCAATGTTTGCAGTTAGAGATGATATTGATATGATATTGAGCTGTTGTGACAAGGAGCATTATGTACTTAATTATCCACTAAATATGATCAAAATATCCCAAAGACATTAAGCTCAAGGCCTTTTTATTTACTGGGAAGAAATCACACATTGGACTGTCGCCTTATTGGGGTTACTTTCTTTAAATGAGGTTACAGTGGATTTGGAATTGTGATCTGGAGTAAGAAAACAAATTAAACTGAGCAGCCAGACAGAAAAGTCTCAGTATCTTGTTATCTTTCCAAATCAAATGTCTGTTGTTTTTACACAACACAGGAAATGGTTCTTATCATATTGGCTTAATTTATTTCCTAATTTTTATTTTTTCATGAAATACAAACTATTCCTTGAGGATCTCCAACAAAACAACTAAATTGGGATATGACATATTAAGTTACCTCTTCTTAATATTGTGAGAGGTGTTCTATAGCTATATAGTTACAGTCTCTTTGTGAATAGTTTCCTAGACAGACTGAGTCCATATGAAGATTTGCCTTAATTCTACCAATATTTCAATGCCATGTAAAAATGAATGTTACCATTTTAACAAGAACAAGTATGGGACAACTGTAGGAGTTTGTCACATCATCAAATTGTGCTCAGTAAATATAATTTGCTCTGAATTGTTCAGAAAGTTTCCAAAAAGGGTTGCTTACCAATGTAAGCAACCCAGTTCTTATACTTACTGTACCTAACTGTCAAATGTGCTGAATTACTTTAGAAAAGTTTCAAATGGAGTGTTTACAGTGGCATCAGTAGAAAGTTGTTTGAGGTTTTAAGAGTTGTAGGCAATTAGTGTATAGGTCTCTTTTTTTTTAGCGATGAATATTTTGACAAATACAGCAGTTGTCTGGTTTATAGTCTGACAAGGAAAAAGTATTGATTGATGAGGTAATTACATCTGTTGTAAAGTAAAAAGTGAATAATTCTTTCTCTCTATGTCTCATACGGTTCATATGTCGCTGTTTTTTGGGGGGTTTTTTGTTTTTTGTTTTTTTTGTTTTTGTTCTGTCTCTGTCAGTGTCTCTGTCTGTCTTTTGTGTGTGTGTGTGTCTGTCTGTCTGTCTGTCTGGGTGTCTGTCTGTTGTCTGTTGTCTCTGGCCCTGTTGTTGTAGGTCGGTGAGGTTGTCTTGTTTTGTAAGTATGTAACTGTAGTGTTGTCCTATGAAAAATCAAAAATAAAATACAAAAAAAAAGTGAATAATTGTAGTCACAACATTATGTCATCTCTTTTGTATAGTCTACTATGCTTAGTAGGCAGCTCCTCTGTGTTTCTGGGCCAAATAGAAGCTGCAGAAAACTCACCATTCTACCATTTCTACACTCTCCATGTGGACTCACACAACAGCGAGACAATGAAAAAAAATATAGAAACTCCATCTGTGGCCTTTTTAACACACTGAAAACATGTTTTCCATCTGCATCACTTAATTTTCCCTACGTATTTATATATAGTTAATTTATTATCGATCCAAGCTGATTTATGATTCAGTAAAAAAGCTAGAGGCTCATGACTTATGGAACATGATCCCCCCACACAATGCTCATAGTTATGTATTTCACCTTTGGTTAGAGCCTTTGCTACCATAGAGCCTCCTGGACCAAGCAGGTGTTCCTGGAGGGCAAGCTTCTCTCTGGATATTTCCATGGATCCTGGCGCCCTTGAACCATCCGTTTCACTTCACCTAGCCACTCAAACACAAGCTACCTGGGGCATTACAGACATCACTTTTCATCACAGCATCAAAGACTTCCCTGTCAGTTGCTCTTGAATATTTTCACTCTCACAGAACAGGAAGAGGTTTTATGAAAGTACTCCTTCCCTCCTTCCTTCCTTTCTTTATTCCATCCTAGTTTATTTGCTCTTCAAAGATTAAAAGAAGCTTGTCACAATTGTCATTATTGTACTTGCTCTATGACAGAGGGAGCTTAAATGTCCCAACCCTCTTTGGTATTATTGGACGGCACAGTTAAGAACATTACAGTTTTATTTCACTGGAAAAGATGCTCCTCTCTGGAAGGAGATGGAGGAACTTCAGCTAAATCTGCCCCTACCCACATACCTGTACTCAGCAAATGTCAGAAACCTTTAAAAGAATACAAAAAACCCTATAGTGACAAACGTGATTGCAGTGTGGCATCAAATTAAAAAATATCTGCAAGAAACATCTTCTCTCTCTGTGTTCAGTCCAATATGGAGGAATGACTCCTTCTCTCCAGGAAAAGCAGATGGGGGATTCAAACTGTGGGCTATTAAGGGGCTGGGAAAAATAGCAGACCTTTACAACCCACAAAGGGTGTTGATGACATTTGAAGAAATAGTGGATAAATTTAATATACCCCACAATGGCTTCTTTAAATACCTACAGTTGAAAAGCTTCATTAGAGCACAACAAAATCAAACGTTATGTATCCCCCTCAACGACTACCATGGAAAAATTAATGAACATGAACTGTTTAGGGAAAAGCTTAATTTCTAAAATCTATAAATGCCTGGTAGATGGATGCACAGAGACATCTGTGGAGCGGCTGGAGGCATGGAGAGACAATCTACATGAAGACATTTCAATGGAAGAGTGGGAGGAGGCATGTACTAAAGCACAATCGAGAACTACAAATACTCACCTGAAAGTACTGTAATACAACTGGCTGATGCGAACGTATGTAACTCCAGAAAAACTCAACAGATACAACAGAGCCATACCTGATATGTGTACCAAATATGAGAAGGAAAAAGGCACACTTTTCCATTGCATATGGCAGTGTAAAGAAATACAAAAATTCTGGCAAGAAATGAAACAATGTATCCAAGATATTCTACAGATTCAGGTACCTTTAGTACCACAGCTGTTTATATTGGGTTTATATCCTGATAACTCAAGAATTAAAAAACAAAATCAACAAACATTTGTAGGCTTAAGCTTATTACTGGCAAAAAAAAGTATTAGCCCTCTCATGGAGAAACATTGAAAGACCAAGAGTAGGAAGATGGCTATTTGAGCTATCTACAACTCTCCCTTTAGAGAAAATTACCTATACAATAAAACACCAACAATATAATTTTCATCAGATCTGGGATCCTTTCATTGCATACATCGCAAGAACAGTTATGACTCATATGGTGAACGTATAACATGGAAACTGTAGCCGGCTGCAGTGTTTAATTCAACAGAAATGTCCTTTTTTAAGTGTATTTACTTATCTATCTGAAATAAAATAGAATATGATTTACTAACCTGATCCCCAACCAAGAAATTAAACAAATATGGGGGGGTTTGTTTGTTTGTTCAACACATGTAATTGTGTATTTTTTGTTATGTATAAAAATAATAAAAAGAATGTTGGTAAAAAAAAACCCAAAAGATTAAAACAAGCTATCAGCAGCAAATATAAGGGGCAACAACAATGGAAAGGCTTCTTTCTTGCACAACTGTCAACCTACTGACATCCTCCAACGGCTTTGACTGACACAAATAATAAAGTCCCAGCACTGCTTCACAAAGAGCTGAAGCATCTTCTGACCTTCTTTCAAACAGACAGTGGTTTCCAAATGAAAAAGCAGCTTGAGTGATGATTAAACATTGTCATCACTCAGGCCAAAGGGGTCAAATAAGTGGCTCTCGAAGTTGTCTTGAATATAACTTGTGACCTGACTACGGGTGCAGCTCCTTTCTCTCCATCAAAAAGCTGCAGCAGCCATATTCTATCTTACTGTATCCCTCCCAAAAGACAGAGAGGCAGCTGCAGCCTGAGAAAAAAAAAACACCAAATTGCCATCAGCTCAAGCCTTAAAGAGAGAAAGATAGAGCACAAGAAGAGGAAGAGGTTAGGTACTCATGTGGAAAAGCAGCCCTCTAGTAGTAATTATGGTCTTGGTCATTATTCTTCTCTGACCACTGAAAACCCCCAAAGGAAATAAACCATATACCTCATATTTACTGTATGATCTTTGTCTAGAAGGAAGCCAACTTCTGCTGCGCAATTATTCCCAGAATAGACATTACTCTTGTGACTGCGACCCGGGCCACCAATGAAGGCTCCCCCAGAGATCGAGTAATGCCCTCCCGCTGGATCCAGAGGAATGTTGTCTAATCACAGAGACAAGTGTGTGTAAGTGAGATAGATTGAGTATGAGGGATGGAGAATTAAAGAGACAGACAGCCAGACAGACAGCCAGACAGACGGACAGACAGGTGAGGAGCTGGAGATTGTTTTTTAGGGACTTTGGATAGCCTGAGCTAAGACACACACACTAATAATATATCTGTCCACGCTGGTGTCTATACACAGACAGAAGTGTCTTTGTGGAAGTGATGCCATCATAGAAACTTGATTTATCGACACTGTGTGAGAAAGTGTGTGGTGGTATATGACAGCTTTATCAGTCCACTATTCCAGACCTCCATTAGCACAGTGTGCCAGAGAATGAAAACACAGATGGGTGTATGTGTGTGTGTGCATCTTGAGGGAAAACTTGATGCATAAATCCTGACCAGTTTGATAATATTGTCTGCTGTGCACATATTTGCACATCTTGTGTTTCTGCTTGCATTCCTTTCTGTTGCGGTAACAAAAGGACAGTTAGTGATTTGTGTACAAGGGGTTTTTGTAAGTTTTAGGAAATTAAACATCTCAAAATGAATGAATGCTCATGGTTTAAATCATCTAAAGATGTAAAAAATCTGACCTGAAAATATGTCTGATGGCTGTATTTGCAACTTCTACTTCCAGCTTGATTTTTTAGCAGCTTGTGATTTTGTACTTTTCACAATTTTCTAAGCAGCCAAGAAGTTAACACTCAGAACATGAGCAAGTGGATGGTGTTATTATTATTTTAAAATTTCATAGGCGGTGCAAGCTATTTTAGCTTCAAGAAGTTGTGGGAAGATATTTATATGGCACTTTGTGTGTAAGTGGCAAAAGCTTACTGAGAAAGAAAAGTTTGGATAAATTTACTCAGAACTGCAACATTTAATGCCGTGCCATATGTTCTTCAGTCACTCTGTGAAATAATTTAGATCATCACAGTCAGTCGATCCAACACCTGAAGATCTGAGGGAATCAGCTTCTCAAAATGAATAACTGCTTATATTTTAAACACATGGGTGGGTTTTTCTTTTATATATTTATGTTATATTAAGATGTGCTTCATCCTATTTTGCCCCATTTAGTAACTTAAGTTTAGTTTTTAGTTTACCTGTGTTTTGTGTCCATATAAGCCCTTGTTTATGGCACTGTGATGTTAATAAACTTATATATAATAATATTAATAAAAATAATAATTGAGTTAACCGTTTATCAGGCAAGTGACTATTTTTGGTAATTTCCCAAACATTAAATATGAGGCCAATCTCAGTGGACCTCAGTGAGGTCCAGAAGCATGTTAGTTTTTATAACACTATTCAGTGATTCAGACAGATTTTTATAGATATTTTGAAGCTGTAAATAGGGAATATGACTGATTTTTGTCAGTTTATGACCTTTTAACAGTTGTTCCATTGCATGAGGAGGGAGACTGTTGTCACGGCAACCAAGTAGGAGGTAGATGACGATGCCCAATAACACACTAAGGTTGACATTTTGAATTTCTGAATATTGCAGTGAGCGCCCTATAAAGGGTTAAAACCTAAGTTATGACTGGGACAAGTTCAAAGTCTGAAATGCTGATTCAAGTGCAGCCAAAGTAGGAACACTTACCACATAACAGATTATTTATATAATTTTTTAAAAAGTCTTGCTGAGAAGATGCTGCATTTTTAATGATGCTGTGTTAAGTCTCACTACATTTTTAATCTGCCTTTCACAAGAATGTTATGTTCCCTCTGTTTTGATCCATTGAAAAGCCAATAAATTCACAAAGTTTGTTCACAGACATGAGCACATATGAAAACATGCACACAGGAAAACAAATTATACTCCGTGGTCACTTCATGCAAGCAGTTGTAACACTACTGTAAGCATATGGCTAGCATGAAGCTACACTATCTGCACTTTGAAACCACACCTGCACCTGCTACAAACAAAATAATTTAACAAAAAAAGAGCCAGCATTGCAAAAATCCAAGTTCACAAAGCTGAAAACTCACTTCTCATTAGCAGAACAAAATGTCACTTTTTCACCGAAGCCAAGAGTACACAAGAGCCTTATCACACAAAAATGTCACCCAGCAAACAGCCAACTGGAGCGGTAACAGGAGGCTTTTTTCAGGGTCTGTATTCGTGTGCATCTGCATTCCAGAGATAGGTAATGATGAGCTACAGTGGAGCATGGTGAACTCAAAGCCTGGGAGGGAAAGGGCTGGTAGCCATACCAACAGAAAGAGACGTGGTTTTATGAAAGGTGAAGGGAGGAGAAGAAGCTCAGATGAGAAACAGAAAATGGAAAGAGATGAGTATAATGAAATGGAGACAGCCTGACAGACGCACCTGCGCTGCAGAGGGAATTAAATTAAAACCTGCAGAAAATGCCTGCACAGATAAGGCGACTGAGTCCTCAGCCCTATACCTACCTGGACAAGTCAGTAGTTAGTAGTTAAGTAGTGTGAAACAGGTGTCAGTTACGCACATTTCAGTGTCCATTCATCTGTTTTGCTGACACAGGCATCTTTTCTACTGAACAGACCAGCTTCTACTGTGGACGCCTCTGACTGGCCGCTCAGCAGAGTGCTCTCCATGGAAGTCTAAATCACTAGTGTTGAACCAGTCAGAAAATCCATGACTTTGACTTCTGTAAAGTACATCTTGAACTCAAACTCCAAGTTTAACTTAGATCTGAAAGGAGCCAAGATGGCAGGAAGCAGATGATCCAAACATGGCTGAAATGATGGAACTGATATAAGGAGCTAAAACTCCATCCAAGTCTACAGCAAAGCGCCTTTTTTTTAGCGCCTATTTATATTTATATATCTGCGCTTTGATTGAATATGCTTTTGTACACTTTTACGCTGGTCTTTGATGTCGCTTGTTGTCTGAATAACTCAGGGAATACCAACTTCTTTTTGCTGTTTTGCACTGTAGTACAAAGGCAATAAAATCTTATTGAACCTTGAATCATGAAGTAATTACTGAGAATAAACAGTAGCATAACTAAATAAATTTATCAAAGTCAAAGTCAGCTTTTTTAGTTTTTGTCATAAGTGCATCGCATACAGAAAACTGAAATTAGACTCTAGGGCCCCACGGTGCAAAGCGAACATAGTAGAAATTTTATATATATATATATATATATATATAAAAGAGTAGAATATAACTATAACCTATAAACACTAAACGATATAACTATAAACATAGAACATAACAGTAAACATCAGGGGGTTGAGTTGACAATATATAGATAATAAGGTGCAACAGTGAAGTTAAACAGATGAGGTATTGTTAATAGAAGTTATCGATTTAAAGTGACATAAAGGTGCAGTCAAGTATTTGGACAATGACAAAAATTCTGTAATTTTGCCTTTGTACACCACCAAAGTGTATCTGAAATGAAACAATCATGATGTGGTTGAAGCATGGATTTTCAGCTTAAATTCAAGGGGTTTAAGAAAAATACCGCATTAACCGTTTAGGAATTACAACCATTTTATATGAAGTCCCTCCGTTTTCAGAGTAACTGGACAAATGACTGACCATCAGCGTGTCCAGGTGTGGCCTGTTCTCTGGTTATTCAGTTCTGGTCTCCAATTCTAAATGTAGAAGTTGCAGATGTACTGTAGCTGTTCACTGGAATTCTCAATGTGAGGTCAGCGTAAATGAAGGTGGTCATCATTCCACCATCAGCGAGACGGTGAAAACTTTATCTAAACGTTAACTAAAGTGGACGATCTCAGAACTCTGTCTTTATATTTTAGAACAATCTTAGTTTGTCCAATTACTTATGTGGCTCTGAAAATGGAGGGAGTACATTTAAAATGGTTGTAATTCCAAAACACTTACCACAATATTTTTGCTTTACCCTTTAAAGCCTAAGCCTAAAATGTTCCACCTGGACTTCTTTTCTTATTTTGACTAACTAAAAGGTTAGAAAATATGCTGAGTGAGTCCATTTGCCTATTTTTACAGAGCAGTTTTTTTTCCAGATCTTCCAAAATCTAGCAGTCATTTACAATTTACTGCATGTTATAATACTGATAAAACACCTTCTTCTCTAGTTTCTAGTACAGGCATCATTGAAATTACCGTAATGACCCAATAAAACCTATAAAACGAATTTTTTCAATTCCACAAACATTCAAAGAGTTACAGCCATCCAAACTGCACAGCCTATGCATAGGGTGTATCAGCGATGACACCTCAGGTTTTAAAGCATTAACTCCTTCAACTGAAGCTAAAAGACCTTATATCACATATTGATCGCTTCATTTCTAATCCCCTGTGGTGGTGTACAGACGTAAAACTACAATATTTGTGTCACGGTTCAAATACTGAATGTATCTGTATCTGAAATATAATGATCATTAAAAACCTTTAGTTGTTTTCGCTGTCTCTGCCAACACTGAGCTACGCAGTTCCTCCATCACATATTCACACTCCATATACTGCAGTAGTACATCGAGGGAATAAAACACGGCTGATGGCCATATTTGCAGCCTCCTTTCCCAGCTTGCCTTTTCAGCAGCTTGAGATCTTTTACATTTCACAATGTTCTAAGCAGCCAAGAATTTAGCACTAACAACATGTGATACTTACTTGCACCATTACTATTTTTATTATTATTATGATTGTTGCAATTTCATAGATGCTGCAACCTGTTTACTCTGTGGTCTGTGTTTATTACTGATCTTACTGTGAGCTGGATATAAAAACTATGATATTTGACTCTGAAACAAATGCAACGTTTTATCATACAAGGGTAATTCAAAAAGTTGTAAGACAAATGCCATAAATTCAAACTGAGTTCTATCAAGAAGTCATTTTTCAGTGGAAACATCGCTTGCAGAAGAATTGACGTAGGTGGATGTTATGTAGAAAAATAATTTTGTTACTTTCAAAAATAAAGTTTTTTTTTTAAATTCGTCTTAGAACTTTTTGAATTACCCTCGTATACAAATGAACAATTGTGATATTCTGCCACATGTCCTTCATACACCCTGTGAACTGATTACGTTGATCACTACATTTCTCTGGTAGTAAATTCATGGCAGTAGCAGTTGCTTCATCCAGGATGGCTCTGGTGTTGGCTGGGTTTATGGTCATACTTTGTTGTATTCTGCCTCTGTAGAAATGCCTCTGTTCACGTACCGAAATAATTTCCTCCTATTTTTTTCTACTTGGTTCTCTTAATCTAAAGTGACATTCAGGGAGTATTGAGCTCATAAAAGGCCAAGTATGATCAAACACACCTCCGCATCACTTCTTCCAACATCCTGATGATGTCTGTGTTTTTCATGATTATTCCACTTCTCCTCTTCTCTCCTGTACTTGACTCTTCTTTTTTCTTTGTAACCAACTTAACTTCATCCCCCTGACATTCACAGCTGCTGATAACATGAATCATTTCTTCTTTCTTTTTTTTTTTTTTTGTGAAATAGAAGGATATCGGAGTGGGTGCTGAACCTCATTTTTTGATATCAATCAAAAGGTGTTTGATCATATGAGACGCATGTCAGTAAAGGTAACACAACCCATGACTATAATGAGCTTCAGTGGCAGTTTTATATTATCACTACTGTATAAACAACAGTCTTACAGGAATCTACAGGAATGTTTGAGCGATACACTAAGGAAAAACTGAAGAGTGAATGGTCAATACTTCTCCCCTGGCTCCTTGTCTATCATCGGTACACCCCTGGGTGAGCATTTAACCTCCCTCCGCTACACTGGAGCTGCTCTGTGGGTACTCACTGAAACCTGTAGTGTTCATGTTCAGCTACAGGAAGCTTAGAAATGTGTAGGTGGGAATGTCCTGCAGAAACGCATATGTATGAACCATCTTAAATCAACACATTATGCCTCCATTTTGAATAGTTTTTCTCGAACTGACCACAGCAGTTAGGTCAAATTATTATTTCTTTTACTTTTTATATTATCTGTATTTTAACCCCTTGCCCCCATGGGGTTATTGCAACATATCTTTACATCTGCCCTCCTCCAACAATGTTCTTCACCAATGGGAGCTACTGTTTGACATTTTTGTCAATTTTTTTCTTTGAAAATGAATAAAGCTGTTGCTCTGGAAAAAATCCCACAGATGCTGCAGAATATTATGAGAGCATATTTGATAGGCATTCCTGACAAAGTAGTTCGATTAACATAGTAACATTAGATTTGGTATCTACATGTACATTCACTGTACATATAAGTTGAAGATTTAGCTATAAACAGTACAATCATAGACCAGCAGATTAGTGTAGTTTATGACCTATTTGTGCATTGCTTTCTAAATGAAAAGCCCCTTTAGGCATGATTCGTGACGAATAACACCATAAAAATACATGTTAAGACCCGGTTGTTGCTATATGATTTAAAGGGGCTTATGTGGTATAGATATTCGAAAATCTCTCAACAGCAAGTCATGTACCAGAACAAAATCCACCAATGAATTAACAGACTCACTGATTAAAATATAAAGCTCATTGTTTACGCACATTCGTATTATGACATCATCAAGTCTCCTCATCAAGCAAAAACTGGTAGCCGGTTATTTTGACAGTCAGTTAAAATAACAGTATATATTAAAATCTTCAGGTGCTGCATCAGTTCTGTTAGCTTAGCTCTGTTTTTTAGACTCAAAACAGCCACAATAAAACAACACATTTTCTGAGTTTTCCAAAAGATATGCTTGGAATCATCCAAACAAGGTGAGAACTGTCACATTTTAGTCTGAATTTTTGGATCAACAAACAGCAAATTTAACAAAGATAACAACACCACATAATAACTTTATACCTTCATAAGCCTCATAATCAAACGACACACTATGATTTCAGCATCAAATGCCTTTCTTTCCATTTAGATCTGTGTCCAGTGGGGAAAACAACAACAGTACTTTGAGCTTTTATCACTTTGTCACTTTCTTTGATTCTAAAAATTCTTTCTTTGCGATTCTCATCCCATCGTGTCACTTTCTCATGCTTTGGTATTAGTTTTCCTCACCTTAGGAGAGCTGCAGAGTGACTCACTACTCCCTCTAGTGGTCACATAAATCCTCCAGTCCGTCAGGTTAAATACATTCAGTTCATATCTCTATAATCCAATACATTGGCATCTTTGACTTAATTCGTAGCGCTTTATTCTGAACACTCAGGTCATTTTCTTTTTAACATTTGAAAGAAAAATTACAACATTTAACATTAAAACATTTCATTTTAATCCACTAAATATGTTTATCATTGTTCTTCTTAAGCCTCAGCTTCATCAGTATCGGTAATAAGTGACAAAATAAAACACAAGACTGCACTCTTAAAATAATGTACATGCTGGTTTTATCACTTTGGGTGCTTTTAGATTTATTGTATACAATATAATTTTACCAAATACAGAAACAAACAAATCTGCCAACCAAGGACTTATAATATCACAGTATTATTATAAATATAATATAAGCTTCATAAATTACATATCTATTTGCACTTTGCAAAGATGTTGTATCTGTTTAAATTACACAGGTGCTCTGTTCTGAGCTGCAGATATAATACACTTAGTGAACTCCTGATTGAACTAGTACTTTAGAGGACAGCTCAAACGATAAGGACTTAAGAATAAAAATGAAGAAAGTGGCACAATTATTTAGATGCATACAAAATAGTCTAATGTGGCCATAGAATTTTGATTTGAGTAGAGAAATTAGTCGATAATCAAACTGCTCGTATTAATTTTACTCTTCTGAATCAGCAGAACTGCCACTGACACACTTGTTTTCATTGCAAGCACAGCAAAAATTAAGGATGATTTGCACAATTCATGTCTCATTTGTGTAAACATTTTGTTTGCAGAAACAGCAGCTGCATGCAAAATAAGTTTGGATGTTTGGCTTATTCCAAGTTGCACTGAGCCCTACTCACAGTAATGTGTCAAATTCTCTCAGAGTGGGTGTCTATATTGACAGCATCCGGACCTGCGGTGAATTGATTTCGTACTCATCATCAAGTGTTTCGCAATAAACTGAAAGAAAATTGGAATAAAATGCTGGGATATGGTTGGAGTTGACAGGGAGAGGAATGAGCTTGTTTGAAATTTAACCATAAAAATAAAACATTGAACTATTTTCCTTTCTGGGAGGGTTTTGTGCATTACATTCTTGGTAAGACTAAGGAGTGAAAAAAGTGCAATATGAACATTAAAAACAAATATTACAAATCTATTAAATTTCCTACACAAAATTTATGCAGTATGTATGATGTCTGGAAAATGTCATTGTCCATTCTTTTTTTAATCTTATCTAATGCTAGTGTCCTGGTGGGAAAAGGCTTAAGCAGGATTTATACATCTGCTCTCTGCTCTACATCGAGTCAGTCCTTTGGTTCTGTATTCACCCAGACACTACATATATTTTAATAAGCATGTGTCCATACTAAAGGCTGAACATTTTTTGTGAATCCTCAGGGTCAGGGGATTCCAGTGGGATTCCCTCAGGATGGGAGAGAGAATATTGTTATTCATCACATGATTGGGACAGGGCAGGAATAAAGTCTACAGGAATGAATGGAAGCAGGAGTCAGCCACACAAGCAACAAGTAAGTTTTGAGTCTCAACCAAGCCCCATGTATCTCTACTAAAAAATCTCTACTAAAAAGGACCTTTAAAAGTCATTATTATTATCCAGGTCAAGCAAGTAATGAGTCAAGTCATACAGTCTTCTGGTGATGTATTCTACATGATCAGTTCAGCCATTAATTATAACCTTCATTAATGAACAATAATGGTGAAAGATTGATTTGATTTAGTGATTTATTCTGAACATGCAATGAAAATTAACATATATGTGAACAAGTAAAACAGAAATACTAATACAAAAATCAACATTCAAGACAATGTTAGAAAGAAAAACAGTACAATAGTCACTTACATGGCCGAAAAGGGTTGGGAAGAGCTGCAACTTATTTAATCCCGCCCCTTCTCTATATATATACACACACACACACATTAAGAGTTGCATTAATATTTTGCCAAGATCTTGTCTTGATGATGTGACAGTCAGAACACTGTGTAAAGTCTTCTCCAGAACATCCCACAGATTCTCAATGGGGTTCAGGTCTGGACTCTGTGGTGTCCAATCCATGTGTGAAAATGATGTCTCATGCTCCCTGAACCACTCTTTCACTATTTGACACCGATGAAACCATCCATTATTGTCTTAGAGAATATGTCTGTCTCTAATCCACTGGTGTTCAAGCTTTAGTCTCTTCGGGTGACCAAATTTTTTGCATATTGCGTTGCTGAACTTAGACCTGACCAACTGGATCAACCCCAGATCATAACACTGCCCACACAGGCTTGTACTGTAGGCACTATGCATGATGGGTAATCACTTCATCCACCTCTCTTCTCTCCCTGATGCGCCCATCACTCTGGAACAGGGTCAATTTGGACTCATCAGACCACATGACCTTTAACCATTGAAACACAGTCTAATCTTTAGATTAGATTAGACTTTATTGATCCCTTGGGCAGAGCCCTCAAGAAATTGAGGTTCCAAAAGCAGCACAACACCGAATACACACACAAGAAATACCACAAGAAAAAAAGCAACAAAAAGCAATACAATAACATAAAAAAAAATTAAAAACAGTAGAGGAAAAAAAACCAAACATTGGAACATTGGAACAAAAGTACATTGGAAAGTACTGGCAGAAACAAGGGGCGAGTAGTAATAATAATAATAATAATAATAATAATAATAATGATCATAAGTAGCTTATTACTTTATGCTTTATTTTATACTTTATACTTACTTCATGCTCTCTATCAAGCTAGTAGTTGTTAAAAAATGTGAAGCTCCTCACTGCATCAGTTATGGTTGAAGAACTTTTTGCAGTAGAAACATATCAGTCACTGCCAATGACAGATCTGAACCATTTCATACCCACAAGATTCTCCCCCTCTTAAAAACGAAACACTACATCACACTGGGATGGAACAGGAGTGAACATCCATGCTCTATACAGAATACTCACACGTCCTAGCCAAGTCACCACTCCGCCAGATTAAATTGCTTCTCTATGTAAATATAAATGACAAGAGAATTAGAATCTCTTCAATACAAAAAACACATTTAAGGCCTGTGGCAGAGAACGCACTGTACAATCTGAGCCCATCATAAAAGACCAGAGAGTCTTTGATGTTCAGATGAAACAAACGTCTTGTTCGGCGGAAGCGTTCTGTTTTCCTCTGTTTCTGTTCCACTATCAAACTCACACATGTCTCACACACACATACACAACACACCCACACACACACACACACACACACACACACACACACACACACACACATTCAATTATTCACTCACTGAATTAATGTCAGTATTAAATTTCAGCCAATGGGGAAGTCACCTGTAATGACACGTGACAAGCTATGTGCGTCAAAGTATGAGAGAAAGAACGTGTTGTCTATTATTATACTCTCTATACTGTTAGTATAATTTTAACTGTTTGTGCATATGAATAATAATGATAACTTTTAAGCTTTATAGCTAATCAGGGTCTGAAAATCAGAGGTAAGGACACTTCTTCTACTCTGTCAAACTCTCTGTGTGAAATTAATGATGGTTAATAATGATTACATAACATTACATCTGAGTTTAGAAAAAGTACTTGATGTTGCCAAGGAAACAAACTGATGGCACACAGATGTTATTTAGACGCCCAAACAGACTAACTTGATTCCCTATTTATATTTCAGAGTGTTATACATAAACAATTTAACACAGCTTACATATTCTAGTCCTATACATTTATGGGGCATGATTGAGATGGCTTTCTGTGTGCTTCCTGTGTGTTTCAGTGGCCTCAAAGAGAATCTGTAAAAGATAAATTGCAGTAAAACAAAGGGTGACGTGAGGATTTGAGGGCATATCATTTGATACATTCATTGCTTGTCAAAGTTAATTACTCAGTTGGCTACAACACAATTCAGCGCAATGAAATCAAATGAACAAACTAATTAATAGCTCAAAAATCCTTCAACAAAGAGTGGTTTTTGTTGTGTTTTTTAACCCTTAGAGACTGTTATACACAGTTTACATACTTTTATTCTCCATTTCCTGATAACTTTGCCTGTATTCCTGCATATGGCATGAATTTTTGTGAGTGTGTGCATTTTCATTTGATCTTGTAATTTCCAGCTCAGCTCCTTCAGCAAGTCTAAAATACAGTGTACAAACTAGTGTTGCACTCTTATTGTTAAGCAAAAAAATGTGCCACTGAAACCCATTTAAATCAGTGTATATTATTTTTTGTAACTACTTGTGATCATTGATGTGAATGTGAGCATTTGGCATAGAGCAAAAAATTATATATAACAATCAAAATTGCTGCTAATCATTTACATATCCCAGGCTTTCATAATTAAACCCCAAAAATATTTTACATGTAGCGTATTGAAAGTAATAAATTTTTTCTGTTCTTTTTTTTCCCCATCTAAAAACATGGTCACATGACAAAAATCTGGCATTCAAAGGGTTAAAATATTTTAAAAATAAATCTGCATTTGATATCTATAATAATTAGGTCACATGTAGGTGAAAAAATAGCTCAGTGAAAGTAGAATATAATATTAATATATATTATATTTATAGCTATATGAAAAGTACATGTGACTATCCCTCAGGGTTTATTGTCTTTAAGACTGTCCAGCAACAAACATGCTCTGTGTTCTTACATTGTAAATATATTCAGTGATTTTATGTTTGATGTCAGTTATTTTTTGTATGTAATTACAGTTTATGTGGAGTCTCTTTATCTTATTGCACGCCCATTCATACAAAATGACACTCTCTGAATGTCTGAATGGTAAATGATGTCACGTTCTCTCACTCACTCTTTACTTCAGAAGCCTTTTTTCCATAATGGATATCACACCGGCTGCTCCGTCTATTAAATAAGCACATTTTAGGATTAAAGCCATTACAAATTAGCCCAAGAAAAAGAGAACAGAGACAAGACCATTCTCACACATGTATGTGCCATTTAACAAAGGTTTATTGAATTATTCATGTAAAATGTGTAGCCTATGTGGTAAATGTGACAGATGGGACAGTCAAATAGGTTTTCCATAACTATGGGATGTACCGATGCTCATGAAGGTGTCCGTGAACAGAGGAACGGGCAAACAGAAACTGAAATCTGGTCCAGGCTGACATGAAAACAAACACATATAAAAGTCTCTCTCACTGGCTTGAAGCTTAAACAAATGTCTTGACATTTCAGAGCAATGAAATATGAATCACTCTTCATTACCACGGAAACATGAAAACAAACTCCACTGGGTAACGTAACTACCAGAGCAATGCATCACTGCGTGTGTGCTCAGTAAGCCTTTGTGTGCTCATCTCCCCCAAACAGGATGAAACAAAGCCGCTGCACAAATGGTAATCAACATCTTTCTCAGAAACCCCGTGTCCTAAACATATACAGTTGGGGGTAACAGTATCTACCTTTGACTTTTGAAGAAAATGAGTTACATACGCAACAAAAACAGACACGGGATGCACAAAATGCAGTACTGACTTACACTGCACACAGCTACACTCAAACACAGATTAATCAAACTGCTATGTGGGAGAAAAATAGCTGATCCTGACACATCTGCCATTTCCATGATTCATGATGCCGTTCATCAGAAGTTCACAAAAACAAATACAAAGAGCATCATGAAATTTGCTGCATCCAGACCTTGTTCACCTTCCTTATACATTCACCAGAGGTTTCCAGCACTAGCAGAGCTTTATTTGGAGGCTTAAATAAGAGATTAAAGGAATAAAATTTGGCGAGCACTGGTTTTATCTGACAGCTGCAGCGTATCTCAAATTAAATATGTATATTTGTCAAAGATTTGCATTTCTTTTTTCTTAACTTTACTACTTGAATAAATTCAGGAAAATGGTTTGATATTTAACCAGTGGTGGGTGGTCTACAGGGGGCACAGGGGTGGGGCCCCACTCAAAACTACATGGAGAAGAAGAATTATTTAAACAGATTAATTTAAGACGTATTTAACTCTTTATCGAGCAAGTGACTGTTTTTGGTAATTTCCACAAACATTAAATATGGAGCCACTCCTGTGCCTCAGTGAGGTCAAGAAGCATGTTGGTTTTTATAACACTATACAATGACTCAGAGAGATTTTATGGACATTTTGAAGTTGTAAATAGTGAATATTAGTAATTTTTCTCAGTTTATGACCTTATAACAGTTGTTTTATTGCATGTGTTTACTTTTTATCCAGTGCTGCTCGGATGTTTTATACATAAACACACTTATATACATAGTAACATACTTCTTGGACATTTCTTATTTATGTATTTATTTATTTTGCCACGTGTAGGGAAGGAACCAAATATGGTAACTTAATTGACCTTGATTTTCTTCATGAAAATAAAACATTTTGAAAAATTTCACAAAAGTCTTATGTCCAACAACACGCTAAGGTTGAAATTTGGAATTTCTATGAGTACCCTATAAAGGGTTAAAAATATTATGATATAATACTTGTCCTGTGCCTTGTAGTTCATGTCAGCATTTATTGAAGAGGTTTCTGACTGAATATTTGCGTTAACATGTTCCTGGTTGTGGTGTTGCAATAAAATCAGCTCTTAAAACTTTTACTGAGCAGTTGACATGAGACTGGGCTCTCATTCATCAGGTTTAAACAATCACACAGGGGCGCTCATTTTTTTTCCCTCCATCTCTGTGTTCTATACACATGGATTGTCGTTATTCCTTTGCAAAAAGGGGAACAAACAGTTAAATGCTGAAGGAGCCCATCCAACCATTACAAAAGCTCATAAAAAGCATCACTGACTCAGATTTGACTCTGACTCTCAGAAATTCATAACCCCTGTGTCCATGTCTTCCTATTCTCCTGTTCCACAACACAGAGGGCATAATGTGAAGAAGCGCTGTGTAACCTCTCATCATTTCACAGTCTGAACTCTTAATCCCTTGTGTTCACTGAGTCAACATAAACATTCGGTTTTATTTTTCCTGCATACATCTGAGAAATCCGTCTCTGTGAATCTCGGTGTCCAACATCATCAAGTGTCATGCCTCAAACATCCTCAAAGGTCTGTCAGCTCGAGAACATGAATGTTAAATACTGAAGCACCTAAAAAACCATTGTATCTTACTGAAAGTGACATTTAAATTGCTCCACCTGAAGAGCGCAGTGGACCGATGATGAAGGATGATAGATCCATAAAGACAGATTACAGGATACCCCATTAACACTGCATTTTTCTCATCCAGTGTAAAAGCAAGCTGAGGAGACAAGCAGTTATTTAGGTAATTTCGTACCGCGCTTCACCCTTTCCTTTAATGACAATAATTATCTGTAGAAATCTTCTGTAGCATGTGTTGTCTCCCCCCTCCTTCCTCTTTTTTTCTTTGTCTGATCAATGTCTTTTCCTCTCATCTCCCTCTAAATCACACACGAGTCTTCTTTTTCAAATGAAATGTCAGTACTTACCCTCTTAATGCGCTTTCAGCTCATTTTCTCTCTGTTTGTTCCTTCATAACTTACTAAACCATCTTAACGGCTACAAGAAATTAGCACCTACTCTCATTTCATTACATTTCTCATTACAAATGAAGGCAAGCCTCATTTGAGAACTGGAGATAATTTACTGGAGATAATTCACTTCATCTGCACAGATTGATGGAAGTCTATGAAAAAGGAGTGGCTGAGTAACAGCCATAAATTTGGTCAAAACTCAGGATTTTCATGATCTCGAAATAGGATCAAACTGACATCTGCTTCCCAACCTGACTGCAATGTTTTTGGATCTAAAGGTTGGAAACATCTTATCTTTCACCATTTTGTGAGACACATACATGTTCCATTGTTATGCATCAAACTAGGGACAGCATGAAGACTTATTCTGCTCAATAAATAAATGTAGAGATACTGGTACAGTGGGGGTAGTTATCCATCAAACTGTCACCTAAGGCGGTATATTTTAAGAGTAAATACCCCATAGACCACTGATTGGATGCACTGGTGTAATTCATCATGCTGTAAAAAATAACTCATATGAGCTGCAGTGTTTAATGATTAACATTTGACATTTGTGTACAGTCAAAGTTCATTTGCAATTGTTAACTGTATGTCTTGTAATCATTAAATAGTCATTAATGATTAAGAAGAGACTATAATCTTTTGAGAATATGAGTTTGTGAATTAACAAAGGGCGAACTGAGAAATCTCATGGATTTAGCGGACGTCACAGTTAAGACACAAGGCTCTGCTACATCACACACAGAAAGTCCTGGCCAAACAGATATTGCTTTGAATGTCTAAATAGAGACCCTTCCATTGTGTTCCATGGGACATAGCTTTGGAAAATATATGAACAGTGATCAATCACAAGAGGTAAATAATTTTTTGATCCTATTCCTGTGTGAACTGTGCCACCATTTACACATATGTTATTTATTAATTCCCTTTGCAATGTGACAACAACAATGATGTAGTTGGATCAGTTGATTTGTAGCCACACTAGATTTGATATGAAAAACAAAAATGACAGTGACATTGAAGTGAACGACCAGAGGTGGAGCAGCATCAGTAAACAATTTCACTGCAACAATAGTGAGGAGTTTATAATGCAGACGTCATATCTCCACCACAGTTTGCACCATCAGCGTCTTTTTACCTGGATATTGGACTCAGTGGAACAGAAGACAGTGGATCAGACAGATGGAGACACACAGACTACAGGTGATGTTATTGAACAAGTGTCACAACTGTCGCAAGCAATATTTGCCCAGAAACATTTCACACTTTCTTGTTGTTTTTTTCATCAGGCAGCTGATATGTAAAAGCCTTAAGGGAGGATTTGTAACATGACAAAAAAGTTTGACTGTTTTTGTACGAGTATCTGTTCATTTATTTATTTATTTGGTCAAAATACAACTTTATATCATTACATTACCTAATATGTTGGATATAAACAACATGCTTGTATCTCTTAAAAATAACTAGATGTTAACTCACTTTATTATCCCCTCCTCATTTTACTCATCTTAATACACACATAGTAAGTAGAATTAGAATTAGCATTAGCATTAGCAGTTATCAAATTAGCAGCTGCGTGGTGCCATTGAAGGTGCTCAAGGATGAACTCCAGATCTTCATCCTTGATCAAGGGCACTGACAGGAGGATTAAACTCCATATACTTGTATTTTAACTTTGCAAACAAAGAAGAATAGAATAGGAATAATAATGTATTGTAGAGGATATTGAGATTCCAGTCTATGTTACAGTATCTTCTATGCATACACTGTTGCCCATAAAGGTGAAATACATTTTTTTTGCCTGTTCTCATGAAATGACTGTGATAATGTGATTTATTCTTGATAGATAAAGCGTAACTGGGACTCAGTAGTAATCATTGTATCTGGTCAAAGGTGATTACTGACGTGTATGAATAGGAATAAAAAAAGAGGAGTGTGTGAGGACTGTGAAAACAAAATTTATGGACAATGGACTGTATGTCTCTAGTTGTAATGAAAGGTTTTCTGCCCAGTTTGGAAGCTGAGTAGAACTCACCCCAGTGGTTTCTCCAGTCGACTGGCCGGCGATCCAACAATCTCCCCGAGAGTACAGAACATCTGACCCAAAAAGTCCTGGAAGCAAGGAAAGAAAGAAATAATGAAGGAAGAGGGGATACACTGGTGAATGTGGGGTAGAAAGAAAACAAATGAATGGACACAGCAAATGACTCATCCAGTAAGGCTTCAGCTTCATATTTAAGTCAGTGTTAAAATATGGCGGTTGTGACTGTGCAAAGCTTTGCTGGTTTTTGATCCTACATTTTTTCTTTTATAAAAAGAGCATTTGGCTTCAAGCAAAAGAGAAACTGTGTCATTCACCAGTTTTCTTTTAAGTGTAGTTCAAACAAAAATCTGACAAAAGTGGCTGACAATTGCTGTCAAGACAAGTCAACATATTCTGCTTTTTTCCACAGAAGAAAAAAACTTGACAATAAGTCTCAAGAATTATAATGAAGGACAATGGTGAGTTCTGAATTAATTTAGAACAAAACAATACTAAAATCTATTAAAACAAACTTAATGAAATAAATGTGCAATAAAGTGAATAAATTATTTTTCGAATCCTGCTGGTATTATTTTTGAGTCACTGACTTCATTGTCATATTTTCGTTGAGGTACTGTGATATTGTCCTTTGTTCGTGTACTCATTATGTTTTTTTTTTTTTCAGCAGCTAATTATGAACAGGTGGTGATGATTTATTACTGGTGAATCCAATTTGCAACGCTTAAACTTTAGAGAGTGTTACTACAAGAATATGAAAATGTTCACACATGAGGCTCATTGATTTTAATGGTGTCAAATGACCCCATGTGAAACACATGCTTAAGGGATTGGGAGCTCTCCATTACTGTGCTCCATTAAAACACATGACACTGTGTCCAATTCTTTGTGTAAGATATAAACTAAATTGGCTGAAATGAATGGAAATGTCACTATCATCAAGGTTAGGTATGTATGAATGATAATCCTGGTTTAATAACTTGTAGGAAAAAGCAGACACATGCAAGAAGATGAAGGGATTTGTAGCATGAAAAATGGCAAGGAACATGATTTGTAACAGTGAGACAGAGAGATATAGCTGGAGTGATCATCGTGTCTTCCACAAAACACAGCCTCTCAGTTCTACTCAGCGATGGTCGGGTATATTAAGCCCATTTTAAAACAGAAGTGACAGCACAAATATGACTTATATCGTGCTGTGTGTTCAGTTTTAACGCTGACAACATGGATGTGGGACAATCCAACCCAAAAGTCCTTTGGCCTAATGACAAACTTTGATTTTGATGTTGTAGTTGGATTCCTTTTGTGACAGCAACAATGGTTAAGTGCTACACAGAGAGCTCGGCTTGATCTCTGCAGCACCAGGTACTCTGAGCTGCTTCATTCTGATCAGAGACGCCATCCTTCCACTGGAGAGAAGGATCATTAATGTGAGGCAGCAGCCATGCAGAGTCAGAAGGGAGAGAGGTGCAGGGACCTACATTGGTTTCTGCAGGCTTCCAGAAAGGTTGAGCAGCAGCAGCAACAATGACAACGACAACAACAATAACAACAGAGCACATCATATACAGTATGCAACACTGTCCCAAATACCTAGCCCTCCTAGTACCGCTTCAGACAAACACACGAGGGTACAACATGAAACATGCAAAGCTAAAAGTATGAAAAATAGATTAAAAATTAAAGCTAATAATGAAAAAAATGCATACTCTAGTCATCCAAATACATCAAATAATCATGAACGCTGATTATTTATACACCACCACCATTTAGCTAATGCTTTCTGTCACCATAGTTTCCAGCTTAATGAATGAATATCTTATCTTTTACCACTGACATGAAAGTAACTGTGTCTTGAACCGGGTGTATATGGCTTGAAATGGAAACTAATGGGTAAAAGCATTGCCTGATAAAACCTATTTACATACTGCTCAAGGCAGTGGCTATACTAAGACATTAAAAAAAAAAGATATATGAGAAAATAAGACACTTCCCGCAAAAGTCTTAAACCA
>JAPQRQ010000022.1:22354599-22376365 GCA_037367365.1 Apogon talboti
ATTATAAGAATTTGTGTTCATGTACGTATATATCCTGTGTATATCAATGTTCTTATTTAATATATCGGCCAGTATATTGGTTACCGGCCATTATATCGGACATCGGTCGATATATCGGATATCAGGTTTTTTTTGCCCCCAATATTGGTATCGGCATTGGCCCCAAAAATCCCATATCGGTCGGGCTCTACTCCCTTGGCTCCTGTAGTTCCACCCAGAAGTGACCAAATATGGTGTTAAAGCTGTAATACCACTGATGGCCACTGGGGTTGGCTCCAAAAGCCATGAGTCGCACAGATTTACATTAAAACCATATTTGGTGACCAAATATGGGTTTATGAATTACATGGTTCCCTAGACTCCATGGTTTCACATGACACAAGAAATGCAGTCTACTGAGCCATGTCACATAAACTTCATTATCTTTACAAGGAACTGCCACCTTCTTCACACACCAAATAGGGTGGGACTTTACTTTTCTATTCATAACATATTGCAACAACAACTCTAAAAGGTTTTCTGCCACTATTCACAATATATTTGCATTAGAATATGTTGGAAGTCCTTGGGACCCTGCACTAAAATCCTTATACAAGTCATATTTGTCACTTCAGACACACATTTTTTTTTGGCTTTTACCACACACTGTTCCATGTGATGAAAACAGACTTTGCTTTCTGATCAAACCACTGTACTGAAACGACACTGAAGTCAGTAAGTCATACTTTATGGTACAGAGGTTCCATTGCAGTTTAATCAACTGCTAAAATTCCGCACTTGAAGCGAGAGCATCCCAGAATCCAGTGGACTGCTCAGCTGCCCTCTGCCACCTTTTATCTTTTTCTAGTGCAGATACATTTGTAATTAGTATTGACTGATTCAACAGCCATCATCTTGTTGAATTCACTGGGGACCATCTGGAGTCCTAAAGTACTGGTTATGAAGCTGCACAGTAAAGTCTACCGAATGAGCCCTAAATGGAGCCAGCATGATGCAGACCCCTTTTACACCTAGTTACAGTGTTAGTCAGGAACCAAATAAGCAAAGTGGCTCCTTTTGCTCTTTTCACTAAGGTCTGAATGACCTGAGATACGAACATTTTTGTTATTTTATATGCTGGAGATGCTAGTAAAGTGTGAAATACAGCAACTTTAAGAGGAGTTTTATTAGCACTACAATGTAATGATTCTGTTTCCTTAGTTCGATGATTAACCCATAAAGACCCAGTGCTACTTTTGTGGCAGTTAAGTGATTTATCACCATTTATTGTAATATATTCATTTTGTATTTTGTATTTTTTTAGTGGAAATTGTGTATTTATCTATATTTAATTTACTGATCTTGTAGATATTCCAAAAAAACTCAGAGTAAATTCAACGGTTATTATATCAGAAACAGAGAAAACTGAAGAAAAGCTGACGTTTTCAGCTAAATATATCATCAACTGAACATAAACCAAGTGTCTTCATCTTCTGTCATTTATCGAACTTTATGGGTTTCACGTTTGAATTAGTGTTGTAGAAGATGACGGTGTTTCCACAGTAACTACGGAGCCTCTGAACGTCCAAATGGGTCATATCTGATGACCATGAAAAGATGACAACCTGCATTTTACGCCAATTATTTACATGGATTGACAGGATTAGTGGGTCAACAGGTATTAAACATTTTAGATCAGTAGATACTTTTGGTCGATGGTGGATGTTTAAGTCTTTACAGGTTAAGTTTTTGCTTTACTTGCCGTCAACATAAACAGCTCTTGAATGACGAGTAGACGGGTTGGATAACAAACGGAGAGAGCAGATAGTAATGCTGCTTGAATTACATAAACTAACTCTAAGTGCAAGCTTAAAACCTCCCCAGTGTGTTGTTTAGTGCCTAAAATGTCAACATATTGATCATTACATTGTTGAGGGGTTTCCTTTGCTGTATGAAGTTTCCAATTAGACCGTATTCCATGGCATTTCCAGACAAGTGATGGCTGAACAGCTTTAATGAAGCATTTGGAACGGCGACTGTGCGCTCCAAGTGAGAGTAAATAAATGGAAGAATAACGGAAGTGTCTTAACTAGAGCCTAACCCTTTCCCATCCTACACTGACACAGAAAGTAGCCACAGACACAGTGTGTAGGCAGCAACAGCTTAATTGGATGTGTCCTTTCGTTCTGTTTTGTGTGTTTGTAGGTGTGTGTTTGGGTACACGTACCTCTCTCCACTGTTTGGTTTCAACACCTTGTGTATAAAGCACGCACACTGTGAAAAAGGACAAAATAAGGACAGAAGGGGTTGAATTTTTAGAAGAGGAAGACAGCCAAGAGAAGAGAAAAACATTCAGGCAAAAAACAAATACAAAAAAAAAAAATCCAAGTGAGAAATCAGTGTGATGGTTTTAGACCCAGTGAAGAGAACAAACAGTCATAGAAACAAAGATTTACAGAAATCACAAAGCAACGTAACTGATGAAAACCACACTGATAAGAAGAGAAGAGGAGAAGGATAAAAAACAAAAGAGTTGGGCAGAAAAGACCAAACTATAAAAACACAAGGATGACATCAGAGCACAGACAGAATATGAGAAACATACTCACATGGATCCGATTTGGAGAATGTGTCTTTATCCAGCAGATTCCTGGAAAAGGAAATAAATGAAAAATTAATTATGAAAAGGATGAGCTTCAATGGTGAATTCAGAATATTTTATCCTTAAAGACATAGAATTATTTTTGTGGTGACTTCCAAGTGAATTCGATAGACTTTTAACCTTTTCTAAGTGATTTATTGTTACATTTGTTATATCATCCTCTGTATTTTGTATTTTCAGTGAAAATCAGGTATTTTCCTATATTTAATTTACTAATCATGTAGTTCATCAAACCAGATTATATTAAAAGATTATCAAAACATATAAAACTGAAGAAACAGTAGATTTATCAGCAAAATATATCTTTAAAAGTATAGCTTATAAAAAAGTGTCTAGACTGCTATTCATTAAACTACATGGGTTTTATTGGTGAATCCATGTTGCAGCAGATGGTAGAGTTTCTGTATGTCCAAATGGGTCATATCTGATACCGTTGAAAAGCTGAGAAACTCCATTTTTTCTGAATTATTTGGCCGTGTTGATAGGATTGGTGGTTAAAAAATTCAACACTAGCGCGTTGACCCGTGGGGATCCACGGGTTCTAGATGTGATAGTTTTTATGCTGTTGTGTATTTGTGTGTATTCGCTGTACTGCATTGGTTCAACAGTCACTGCCAAAGCGTTCTGGCCATCGCAACGTGATTCCAAAATTACTAATGTCTCCCAAAATATTGGTCATATACTGTATATAATATTGCTCTTTTCGCTAGTCTCTTCCTTGACCAAAAATACATAAGTATGCCAAACTGCAGCAGTCAGCTCTTTCCGGATTTTGTGTGAATCCCCAGACACACACACATACACACACGCACATAGAGGCCACTTGGCTTTTATAATATAGATTTTAGATGCTTTTAGGTCTTTGAGGGTTAATGAATGTAGAACTGGTGGTGTTGTATAAGCCAGCTCCTCACTTGGTTTTTCTGTTGCATGAATCTACTTTAACCCTTTATTGTGCACATGACTATTTTTGGTAATTTCCGCAAACATTAAAAATGGGGCCAATCTCATGCCTCAGTGAGGTTAAGAAGCATGTTGGGGTTTTTTTTTATAACACTATACAGTGATTCAGAGAGATTTTATGAACATTTTGAAACTGTAAATAGTGAATATGAGTGATTTTTTTTTTTATGACCATATAAGAGTTGTTTTATTGCATGTGTTCACTTCTTAGCAGGTGTTACTCAGGACGTTTTATGACAAGAGGAGGGAGACTGTTAATCACGGCAACCGATGAGGATATGGATGACGATATCCAATAACACACTAAGATTGAAATTTTGAATTTCAGAGTATTTTAATGAGTGCCTTATAAAGGGTTAAACTTTTCGTTTGAAAATTATTTCAGTAAATTCTCATATTCATCCTCCTTCTAATGATGCATCTGTATGAAATATAAACAAACCTGGATTTAACTCAAATAAATAAGACCTTCACCCTAAATAATCACTGCAGTGATTAATATTCTTTAGCTACAATCAGTTATTTTTAACCCTAACTTGAAGCAGTGAGTAGCTTCTCATTTCTGAAATAACCCTCAATTTGTCAAAGAACACAGAGACTACATTATGTCCAGATTCAACAGACTCATTGGGTTTGTTAAAGGGTGGTTCAAGGAGCATGAGACGTCATTTTCACACATGGATTGGACACCACAGAGTCCAGACCTTGAACCCCATTGAGAATTTTTGGGTTTGTAACGGAGAAGACTTTCTGCAGTGGTCCAACGCTGCCATCATCAATACAAGACCTCAGTGAAACATTTACACAACTGCAGACAGAAATAAATGTTGTGACATTTATTGTGACATTGCATAAATATTCTGCGGCATAAACAATACCATAATAAATGTGTGTGTTTGGCTTTTTTTGGGTCAGGCTGTGTTTTACGAATGTGAAAATTAATTAGGGTGGCTGGTGCACAGAAAATTGTAGGGTCTGGTATCTTTCACAATGCCAGACTGATTAACAGCATGTGTGTTTGTTTAATTTTAAAGCACAAAATGATTTTCATCTTTGGGTGAGATTTGATCTTTTTGTCATGATTTATGAACTGCAATCAGAACGTTTCGTCTGCAAACTCATGTTATCAATTAGTAAGTTGTAATTATGTGAGCTACTGTTTCAGCAGATGACCTATTGCACATCACCTTTTTAGAGGAATTTTCAGAGACTCAAATTTAATCCCAGCAACATTGATTTACACCAAAGGTTGGAGACAGAAAATTATAGGCCGGTGTAATGCGAGGAGAAAGACGACCAAAAAGGTCATTGCTGAGGGTCTCGTTCACACTGCGCCTGTCCGCCTATCTGCCCCGCTGCAGTCTCTGCCATTTAATCTGTCAAGTGGAGCCTTGTGAAATGACTGTCTCTAAATGTTACCGTGAGCCGCATGCATGAAGAAGAGACATGCAGGAGAAATATCTAAAAAAAAAGAAAAAAAAAAGGAATATGCTTGTGATTGTATTCTGTACAGCTGCTTCCATATTGTATAGATGTATTTTTCAGTTTTTAGATAGTACATTTATTTGGTTTATTGCGAAAGAAAATACAAGACTTAGTACTTTCTTTCAAGTTTTACAGTTCATTGTATATTTGATCGTAATTTTAGTCTTGATTAGTCACCTTTCACTGTGTTATGTATGATATATTTCTTTATATAAGACCTAGATATACTACCATAGACATTCAAGAGATGTACAAGAATCTTTCAGAGGTTAAGTTTGACTGTAACTTTACTGGCATGAATTGTTTATCGACTTATGCTCAAAGATTCATGGGCAGCTCAAAAAGAGAAAAAAAAATGAGAAGAGTAAAGACTTTGCAGGAATTCAATAAAAAAAATATAGATTATTTTTAAAGACATGGAAGTTCTCACTGTATTAACAAGTGTGATTTCACTGAATAATTTCCAATGAGAAACGTGGTGTCTTCAACTAAAGACTATTTTTACCATGAGTATAGTGTTATAATAATGTGTTACAGAAACATTATGACGTGACAGTGAATTTGATCTTGTTGAATACAAAATGTTATCAGATCATTTTATCCAACACACGTTTGGGAAATTTTTGGCATAATTAGTGTATCAATTTGTGCATTATGGCCAATCTCATGTGGATATTTAAACTGAATTTGAAGGCATTTGTTCCATCCTGATCCAGATTAGGAGTCAGGAGATCAAGGAGACTGGGAAAAACAGAAAAAACACAGAACAAACAACGGGTGCACCTCAAGAATGAAAATGCATTATTCCAAGACAGCACTAGTTCATTAAATAAATGATTTACCATAAAACAAAAATGGTTTTCTGATTCTGAGCCCATGGGACACATCTGAGTGCCAGCAGACATCAAATTTGGCATTCATTATAAGGGACATTTACTATGATGAAAAGTCAGAGTTTTCCCCAACGCTTGTTCATTTATTCCATCCAACCTTTTCAACTCCCAGACAGATTCAGACCTACTGAGTGTCAGTCAATACCAAGTAGTGGTCCCATACTAGTCTTTAATTAATGAGTATACAGTTTGTTTCATTGTTTGTGTGTGATCATCATATACAAATCTTTTGCTTCTTAATTTTGGTACAACCTGGTACAAAAACTATTATTGATCCAGCAATTCTTTGACAAGGAACAAGGATTCAGATGGAGATTTTCCAAGAATAGTATAAAACATAACCAAAATCAATGTGTTGATCAGAGCCACTCTTACTGGTAACTGATCCAGCTTTTTGGTGAGTATCAGATTGATGTCCTATATCCGTATAGGATTAGTACATCCCTACTTGTTCAGTTAATACAAGATCCCTTGATCAATAGTGGATTTTTAAAAGGTAAAGGAAAAAGCTGATAAATGGTTAATAAGTCAAAATCATCCTCACCACTCCTTAAATAATGTTGACACTCAAAATGTGAAATTAAAGGAAGTTTTTCATGTCATCATAAACTAAATAAATGTTGAATTTAAAATTAGATGTACCCTATTAAATCTAGGTTGTAGCTTCTAACCTTTCAAAGCCAGTATTAGTAGCTATTGGACAGTATCACTACATCCTATACTACTGTCACTACACTACATCCTATTGGTTAATATTGGCCTATGAAGTGGTCTGTCTCTACTTAGTTCTGTAGCTCTGTTTGTGTAATGCTTGCACATGTCATTCTCAGAGACAGTAAGCTTCAGCTTTTCCATTATTTCTGTGCTCTTTTCCAGTTCCTTTATTTTCGTGGATTTTTCTTGGACTCTGTTCTATTCCCTCTAACATACTCTCAACCTCCACCCACATTTCGAGCATCTGTGTTACACCTCTATCATACTTGCTTGACCTTTTCATAATGTCTGCCAGAGGCTACTGCGTACCCGCCACTATTACCCTGCTTGTTTTCTTTTGCTCACTCGGTCACAACAGTGACATGAGAGCTCTTATAAAAGCCTGCTGGATTCTTGTTGTTTTTCTGCGTCTATTTCTTTCTTGATTCAATTTTTTTTTTTTTTTTGCAATTTCAGTTGTCAGTTTTCCTTTTCTTTTCTTCTCATCCTTACATTCACTGTGCTCAAAAGTGTAAAATACCATTACTGATGGAAAAATTGCGCAATGTTGATCTTACGTTGAGAGTCACAAAGACAGTCCTAACATTTTGTGATGAAACTGTCAGTGAGTAAAGCATTGCAGCATGAAAATACCAGCTGCAAGTGTCCTTTAAAGCATACGTGTCTGTCATAACGGTTTGATCTTAATTGAAATGAAAAATTCATTTGCTGCTACAAAAGCAACATAGTTAATCAGAGCTCACACTCCTCCGTGTTTACAGCCATTTTAATCTAATCAGACATTTTGTACTACTACTGAGGATATTTGGCAGTAGTTGTGTTAAATTAGTTGTGTTTAATCCTCTGTAGCTGCATGCTAATACGTCCCAGAGATGTATTGTTTCTAATAATGACTTTTTTTTGGGGGGGGGGTTTAATTTATTAAGTACCTTTTCAGAAAAAAAATTCAGTTACATTTGGACCCTTTCCATCCATCACCTTGTGGCCCCCAAAGTATAGCACACAATGTCATTCAGCAGCACCTATTTATTTCTGCTCCATTGTTATTTTTCATTTGGGTGTCGTCAACATAATGAACCTGGCAAATATACATAATCTATTAGGTATTTTAAGAAGTGTTGTATCACAGTCTTGATAGGAAAACAAGAAATCAACCTGTTTTAGCCATTAAAACTCACTAAAATACCACTTTCTGAAATAGTTTGAGCGAATCTCAAGAAAATAATCCCTATAGTCCATTTGTTTTGTGAGTCCAGACAATCAGGAGCAAACAAAAGAAAGATTTGTACTCCTTCTTTATATAAATGTGCAAAGGAGGAGGAGGAGGATGAGGAGGAGGTGGTTGCTATTTTTCCCATTTTAAAAAATGTATAGGCATATAAAGGAGGTGTGGGAGCGTTTGTGAGAAATTACTGAACTAAAGCTACTGCAAGCAGAAAATGTTGACAGCGGGTGCCTTTACAATGTCTGTAGAATAATTAAGTAAACATGAGCCGGTCCCAAAAATTGCTGCCCACCTGCGTGTGTCTGATTTGATAAGCTAATTAAACATATGCCTTGGATTTCCTCCTGAGAAGATGGCATACTCTAATGCAGCAAAAACTGGAGAACCTCATTAAATTCCTCATCAGATAATAATAGTCTCCCAGTATATTCTTTATTCCTGTAATCTCTCTAAAGCCCATTATCAAGCATAAAAAAAATCTATATATACTGAAATGAAAATATGTCTAATTTATCGAGTGGGATATACTAAAAAGTTAGAACAGACTCACAACACTCTTTAAGGGCTACTTCATTTAACTAATTATTTCTTTGGCTCACTTAAACAAAACAGCAATGTAAATATGAAAAATGTACTTAATAATGTCTCCTTGTCTGTGTCAATTTCCAACATTCAACTACTTACAGTGACTTCAATAGAGTAATGTGCCAGACACTGACAGCAGTATAGAACACTTACATATATAGGTATATTGTCATTGCCTTCTTGACAAATATTATCATATATTGCATAGATTTTCCTCACACCGTGCAGGTCTAGTCCCATGTAGTCACTTCATATGTGCCTGGTTTAACCCTCGAACCAAAAGCATCTACTAATCCTATCAATGTGTTTGATTAATTCAGATAAGCGTTTTTTTTAGCTTTTCAGTAGCATCTGATATGACCTGTTTGGATGTTCAGAGCCTCTGTAGTGAAAGTAGAAATGCTGCCATCTTCTGCAACATTGATTCTCAAATAAAAATAATGTTTTTATATTCAGATATTCAGTTAATGATAGATTTTTCTGAAAATTTTTTCTCTGTTTTGATCTAAAAACCTTTGACTCTATTCCAAGTGTTTTATGAATATCTACATGGCCAGTCAATTAAATATAGGGAACATCTGATTTTTACTGAAAAATGATAGTATTGTAATAAATGCTGATAAATTACACAGTTAATGTTTAATATAGAGGAAAAATTGACCTGGAAGTTGCCACAAAAATACTTTGTGGGTTTTAAGGGGTTAAATCACCTTATCCTTAGCTTTCATAACATTTGATGAAAGTACATTTATCTCTGTGCCATCATCAGTTATAAGAGCAAACATTTACACTTCATGTTGATAGTACTATGTTTTTACATTGATGTGGTAAAAGATTTTCTGGACACTAACTCACTCTTATGTTGCAACACTGATGTAATATTGTCTTATGGATACAAGCCAAGAAGAAACTCTTTCAGAGCATATACAGTATCTCAGTCACCTAAGAACAGCTCCCTCTTTTATTAGAAGCCATTTTTTTAAGTCAGTAGCAACATAAAGATGCCTTGCAAATGCCCACTGCTAATACACTATATCTCTAATATAATACACAATGGAGGGTAAGCTGTAAACAATGTTGCTCAGTGTGTAACATTTTTATAGTCAGTAAATTAAACACAGTATATCCTTTTTATTTCTTGAGGGATTACATCCTCTGTCTTCTGCTTGAGGCAGAAAGAGTGACATACAGCATTTTAGTTTGGGCACCACGTTCTTTTTAGGGGTTCTGTCATTTTTCTTGATACATCCTTGGCAGGGAAGGAGAGTTTTTTAATACTTTGAAATCCAATAACCCAAACATAATTTTCTGTACAACATGATAGATGAGCAGTCTATGTTATTAAAAGTAAAGGGGTTATGTTGGTGGCACAATAATATATTAAACTAAATTTTTGACACACATCAGTAAACTTCTCATGTTGCAGATTTTAGTTTTTAACCCATAAAGAACCAAACATCCACTGGTGACCAAAAGCATCCACTGATGTAAAATGCTTAATACCTGCTGATCCATTAATCCAATCAATAAGTTGAAATAACTGGTGTAAAATGTAGTTTGTCATCCTTTCATGGTCATCAGATATGACCCATTTGGACGTTCAGGGGCTCCGTAGTGAACGTGGAAACACTGTCATCTTCTACAACATTGATTAAAACTCATAGATTTGATAAATGACAGTAGATGTAGACACTTGGTTTATGTTCAGTTAATGACATATTTTACTGGAAAAGTTACTTTTTCTTCACTTTCCTCTGTTTCTGATATAATAACCTGTGAATTTACGCTTTTATGAATATCTACATGATTAGTAAATGAAATATAAGAAAATACAGATTTTTACTTAAAAATGCAAAATACAGAGGATAATATTATAATAAATGGTGATAAATCACTTAAGAAAGATTAAATATAGAGAAATCACTTGGGAACTGCCACAAAAGTCACACTGGGTCTTTATGGGTTAAGAGCACGGCAGAAGAGCATGTCCACTCCATAAAAGGGTGTCAAATATTCAGCCCGCAGGCGAAAACCGGCCCGCCAAAGGTTGCAATCTGGTCCACAGAATAAGTTTACAATGAAAAAAAATTACACTGAAGACGACAACTGTCAAGGGTGTCAAAACTGTCCACATACAGCCCAAGGTAATCTCAAAAGGGTCAGACTAGTATAATAATCTATAAATAATGACAGCTCCAAAATGTTAACAATATTATGCCTGTTACTAAATCCTTTGTGCCTTTGTAGATCTCTAATTCACATGTATAAATGATAAGTGGAGGCATAATATTGTTAAAATTGCTCTTATTTTTCAGAAGAAATTTCAGGTTGTTCATGGTTGTTCTGGTTATTTGCATTTTTTGTGAAAGCATAGTTTGGAAATGTAAATATTTTCATAATTTTGAGACAAGAGAAAAATTTGGAGTTGTCATTATTTATAAGTTATTATGCTATTATCAAACTGGTCTGGCTCGCTTGAGGTCAAATTGGGCTGTATGCGGCCCCAGAACTAAAATGAGTTTGACACCTGTGACTTAAATAATAAAAGCTATTAAACTTGTATAAAATAAACTTTAATCCAAGAAACACATTGTCCTTTAGTAATCATTGCAATTATTCCATATTCCCAGCTTAATTATCTATGATTGCAGAAATAATGACAAAAAAGTAACGAGGTGAGCTTTTTTAATTGCGTGTGAAAGAGGTCATTTTCTGCTGTCACTAAACAATTAAAAACATTTTGTCCTTTTAAACTATTTAAACTATTAACAGAAACAGCTTTCTGACTTTCTAACTTCTGTTCTAGACCTCATTGTAAGCTAAAGTGCATGGTAATTACAGCCTGGAAATATAAATACATATGGAGTACTCTTACATCGTGGCTGAATAAGTGATCATACAAGACCTCAAGCTCAAGAAGAGTTTAATGCTGGTCAATCTTTGTATTTTTTTAGTATTTTCATAAGTTTGTACATCTGACTGATTTCATAAACAACTCCCAGTTATTTACACTGTGCAGATCACATGGTTGAAAAGCTCAAATCTGCCCTGTGCACTTCTAAAACTGGCTCTGACACAATAAGGTCCAAAAGAAGCTATTAGCACTCTTACTCAAATGGAGTAATCTTTTAAAAAAAAGGCAAAAAGGGAAGACGAACAAACACAGCTCTGAGCAAAACAAGATAATGTATGGCAGCGCCTGAGCTGAATAACCTTAACACCATTAACTCACACTTATTTAGCATTGAAAATGTTTTTGCAAAAAAACAAAAAACAAAACAAAACAAAGGCTGTATGTTTATTTGATGGAAAATGTCCATGTCTGGGTTCAAATGCTAAAAATACAGACAGAATAAACAAGCTCTCAAGTCCACCTAAAAGCCCTGGAACATATTCTTTTTAATGTGGAATAGATTATAAACGTATGCTGTTCCCTCTGTTTTGTCCATCAGTGTGAGCAGTACGCAGGCAAAATCCAGTTTAAAGTGAACAAATAACCTGTTGAGTTGGTTTAATTGGTTTAATGCAATCTAGCATTGGCACAGAACTGGAAAAAACAATCTTGGTGCAAAAAATAACAAATTCTGGCATGAAATTAATGACTTTAGTCAGGATAATGATTGTGTTGTTTTAAAACTATTAACTACATTCAGACATAATGAATGAAAGATGTTAAAAGACCTAAAGAAGAGAAGTTTAGACACTATCAGGGGCACAACCTGAGTATATTAAAACAAAACCTTATGAAAGCAGCTCCTTCATTACCCTGTCAGATGCAACCCCCATAGCATATGCCTTCCTACACATCAGCCCCAAGTCAACTAACGTCCTGCCCTAAATTTGAGAAGCTATAAAAGCTGTCTCCCCGATGAGGTGCTCATCTACAATACACAGACACTGCAACCAACACAGAAAGTCTTGAATCAGCAGTGACTTTAAAACTGGTATCAAAGTGGATGTGTCTGCAGAACTGCAAACCTGGTGATTCTTGTAAAACACAGTCCTCTAATGCTAACAGTGACTTTTTCCTCATCTTTTGACACAAAACAGCCATCCTACTGGAGTTTAATTTTAAGGTCATTGCATTTTGCAAATCAAAGCAGGAATAACTGAAGCTCTGGGCATGTTATATGTTGGCTGTCACAATGATGATGATCCAAAAAAAGAGCTTTTCCATTAAATGTTGTTTGGTCTGAGCTGCCCTTCATCATGGGCTTTCAGTGCTTTCAGAATATGAGCGTACCTTTCACTGGGGCATCATAATACCATAATTACTGCAATGACATGAAATATTTAAAAACATGTCACCAGATTTGCATTAGGTATTATGTAATCCATTTCAAAGGAGTTGGCAATACTGAAGGGGTTCCAAACTAACTTCCTGAAACACAACTTCCCCCATGTAAATGAGGTTATGAAAAGATCTGAGCTGTGCGGAGGCAGTGGGGGCAGGATTTGGGTATGTATGTCTCTGTGCATGAGGGAATTTGTGAAATCAAGAGGGTAGGCATGTAAGAGAAAATCAAATGTAAGAACAAGAAAATGAGGGAAAAAAAATGTGTGTCAGTAAGAATGTGTGTGAGGGAGGGAAAGGGAAGAGAAATGAAGTCCTGAGAGATTAGATCAGAAATAGACCGAGTACAACAGAGTTCCTCTTGCACAGGGAGCAGAAACAAGCCTTCTGTTAGACAGACACACAGACGTGGCTGACTTTATTTACAGAGATCTGACACAAAGCACAATAATTAGACAGCTCCTTCCGTCTAACCTGCGGGAGATTCCATCAGCTCTCCAACTCTAACTGCTCTGAGTGCAGGCTGAGAAAAGGATGATAAATATCTAGGGATGAGTGGTTGTTTTTGAAGAGGCGTTTCAAGACATGCAAATGGAGCTGATGAGATTTTTGACTTGGAATAGCACAAGTCAGCATAAAAAGGCAGCCACAGGGTGATAATAAGTAAAACTTTAGGAGCTTACAATTTGTAACTGCTCCTCCAGATGCTGTTTTGATTTCCACACATTTTTTTCACAGTATTATACATTGTCAGTTACACAATACTGCGGTGATTATTACTGGTTGGTTGCAAAAGGGGATTTAGATACAGTTTCTTCCTGCAGTTTCCCTGGAAAAGCAGTAAGAAGAGGAGAAACTGAATTCATAGGGAATTACAGTATAGCTAAGATAAGACAATAAACACTTGTGTATACTGCAGGTGCAAAGTTCATACTGAGGGTGTATTTTGCGGTGCAAGGAGGACAGTCTGTGGGTGTAGAATGAATCCATACTGTATTCATACATCCCTGTACAGCTCGGTGCTTGACCTCTTGCTTGAACACAACGCAACACAAGTGAAGACGAGAGAAGGCGTGTAAGAAATGAGGAAAACACCGGATATTCATCACGTACTGAGTCACTGAGAATCACACAGAATTACAGTATGTACTTCTAATTATAAATATTCTGTAAATAATGCGTGGTTGTTTATTTTAATTGCATTTCTTTATTTTCTTTTGAGCTGAAGAGGAATTAGTCAAATTAATCTGAATGGCATAAGTCCAATTATGCACTCAGAAGAGCAATTATGGAAAGATTATCTATTTAAGGCTGCAACAGTTAGTTGACTAGGATATGAGTTGATAAAAGTGCAGTTGTTTAAGTAAATTTTTTAGCAAAATCAACCTTTATTTGACAGTTGCCACATGTTAAAAGTTGTCTGGTTTTTATTGTATAATTAGAAGCTATATAGGATTCTAATTTTGACTTTTCAATGATCAAAACATCAAAACATTGTATTCCATTACTTAGTCCCTAACATTGGACAATTAAAATGAATAATTGTGTATGTATTATATTCTAAGTAAGCATCATCACTGTTCCTATGTATGTTTGTAAGTATGTGTCAAAAAGAAAGATTTGGTTGCAAAATTCTAAACATGCCACCAACATATAACCACAAGACTTTGGATTTCCAGTGTAATGTGCATGTTTTACCATACCCATGCTTCTAAATCTCATTGTAACTCCTTTAGTTCAAAAATGCATTAAAGTGTATCTAAATGAGAGACAGATATTCATAACAAAAGTTAGGGTTTTTTATCCAGAAATGGCAATTCATTACTAAAGATGAGCACAAACAGCCCAGGAGTGTTTTCCTCCAGGACATTTGAGCTAGAATGAATTGCAATAAGAAGGCTACTCTTACACCTCTTCAGTGAAAAACACTGTTGCGGGTGAAAGAAAATGAAAGGGATGAGTGAATGGTAGCGGTGGATGACGGAGGTGGAGAAGGAATTGAATACGATGAGGAATGAGGAGGAACAAGAGGATAAAGATACGGAGGAAAAGCAGGAGGGAATATTTAAGTGGAAGGTAATAGATGAGAATGAATAGATGCAAAGGGGAGGAAACAAATAATGTGGAGTTGGAAGAAGAATTGTACTGTTATGGTTGTGAGATGAACGTAGAGCAATATTTAATATGAGCTTGTGATACAAACATTCACTTATTGTCATATATGTGGAGAGGTCCTCGATAAACAATGTTTTGTCATCAATCTTCTGCCTATAACAAAACCACGAGTAGCAGTAATTTATAAATAAAGCTCGCTCATAGCCTCGATCCCCTGATTCCTAACTGTAGCGCTGGCATTGCTTTAGCGTTGGATCGATGGCAGAACCAAGCAGGATCGTTTTTCCCACCAGCTGTTGAATTATTCAGGCCAGGACTTCCTCTGGGGAGATTCCTGCTCATCCTGCCAGACAGACACAGTGAGCTCAGAGCCTAACACAGAAGCTCCGGATCATCACAAAAAAATTTCCAAAAGCAAAGGGCTGTACGGATGCCCAAGAAGACAGAGGTCAGACAAGGCAAGGGGACACAAAACTATCTGTTACAACACTGGTGACCTGCAGGTAGGGGTGGGAATGGAGAACCGGTTCTTTTTGAGAACCGGTTCCCTGTAGCTCAATTCCTTGGAATCGTTTGCCTGCCTGCTTAACAAGTCTGCTTATCGAGCCCGCCTTCGTTGCACATGCGTGATGACGTCACACGCACGCTGCATTGTTTTGGTTTAGAGTGTAGACAACATGGCATCGAGGCAGAAACGCTCCAAACTATGGCTACATTTCACGCGAAAAGCCACTTGTAACACTTGCAAAGGTTCCATTTCTTCAAAGTGAATCTAGTGACAGAGCAAACACCAGGGCGTCATCCGGGCCTGGGTCTAGGGGGGGCAACAAACATCCCGCCCCCTCAAATAAAAGTTTCCAAAGGTAGGGAAAAGGAAAATGAGGTGCACAACAGCAGGAGACAAAGAAGAATTAGTAAAGCATCTTAAGGTTCACTTTGTACAGTCGTATGGTTTGACACCACCCCCCCCACACACCCCCCCGTCACCGCTTCCGTCACGTGCATGTGCCCCCTTCACATTCCTGATTGCCACCTCATATATGACTATCTGGCACCGGATTCGGACTCATCTGTTATTATTATTTGTGCATACTGTATATGTTATATTTTCTATTTTCTGAGATGAAAATATAAAAGACAGTTAATGCAAACAAACCCATTTGTACTCTATATTCCCTCACCCAATGAGAATCCATAAGAGAATCGATAAGCAAAATCAATAATGGAATCGGAATCATTAAATTCTTATCAATTCCCATCCCTACCTGCAGGCCCGTCACCACTGATTCTGCACCAGTTATCCGTTTAGAAAATAACATGCAACTTTTGATTTTTTACTGAACTTTGTGTTTCCATTGACTGATTCAGAGACAAGTCGCAGAAAGAAATGAACAGTCTGCCATGGTTTGGTTATAAATTTGTGGGCTCAGGTGTCTCGCTTTGATTTAAAAAGGAACCAAGAAATGTGCATAGCTCCGTCCCTTTCATCTTCATGCTGGAAGTGAATGCAGCGTGATTCTTGAGATGAAAAGCAAATGGAAATGAAAGTGAGCACATTCTGTAAAAATAATATCCTGAGAGAAAGGAGTTCTGAAAGTGTTTCAGAGTAGGTCAGTCTTAAATGTGGAATTGTATCACTTAAGTGGGTCACCTCAGAGTGAGAATCCCTCCTCTGCCCCTAACATTCCTTTATCTAATTAGTTACTCTAGCACTCAAAAAAAATCTCCCAACACCATAAAGGGACATCTTCAGATCTTCAACCTGCATCTGTTCTGAGTTTCATGTTGATGTAACGCAATCTGTGCGTAGGTGTGTATCCATCCAACTGTTTTTATTCATATTTTATATTTATACATAAAAAACATCAGTGGAAAAGTTGGGGGGAAAAAAGCACCAAAATATTGCAAAAAAAAGTTTTCATGCTTGAGAAAGTTGCAAAAGTTGGATCACTATAGATAAAAGGTAAATGTAAATAAGTGCAAAGGAAACAGATTTAGCAAATCATTATAATGTGTGTGCATGTGTGGACCAATAAGGAGACAAAGCCTCATTCACCGAATCAGTAAAAGACACAAACATACATGTCAGGAACTAAACACCTTCATGTGTGGTGGTCGGACCCACACATCAAAGGTCAAAAGGTCACGATCACCCACATCTACACAACTGTTTGGTTAGGTTATCTTTGATGAGAGTTTTGTTTTATTGACTTCTTTTTAAGACCCCTCCAACTCTATCATTTCAGTCTTCAATGCCTTGTATGTTTTTGAATATATTTTGGGAAATTATGACATTTTTGATCAAACTTTAATCCCTGTGTCACTGGGACACTCTCAGACAAAAACTTTGGCTCAGTTCAGAAGCACAAGCTAAAGGATCAGATTATTTATTTATTTATTTATCTGTCAGCTCTACATCTACAGTATAAGCCAAACTTTTAAACCATGATGATGATGATGATGATGATGATGATGATCTTCTTTTGTTATTCAAATAGTAGTTGTGGATGGAAGGGTGCTTACATCTGCATTTTCTTTTGCAGATTATTTGAAAATGATGTTAATATTTGCAATTAGTTTGAGGAAAACCTGTCTAATGTCAATAGAGTCTCACCACTACAGCAGCACATAGGCTGGAGCAAGTTGCAAAAGATCTAACCAAGAACAAATATTTCCAAATGTAATAAGTTTGTTACCGCATGAGAAGAAATACGCAAATGTTTCGACCGATACTAATGCGATTAGAGCTTGGTCACAATACAGTAATTGCAATATGAGGTGAGAGAAAATATATATATGTACATCTTCATTTACTGTTATTTGTTTGAATTCAAATATAATACTCAACAATAACTGTCTTAAATCATCAAAATGCAATCACATCTTTATGAATGTGTCCAGGAGACCGAGTTACACACACACATTTTTTCACTCATCCTTTATCTGCTTCCCCTCAGGGCACTGGTAGCTCCATAATCAAATCTAGTCATCTCACCCACACATTTTTCACACATCTCCAGCGTTCCTGTACCACAGAGGAGCATCTTGCCCAGTAAATCTGTCCAGCAATGCGGGGCACAGCGCCAAATCTGAAATACCACCTTGGGCTCAGAATAGGCAAAGAATCTCACATTTACACCTCAGACTAAGCTCAATCATGTATCACCCACTAGAAAATGATAGCAAGTCCAACAATATTGTGAAAAATGGAATATGTACACAAGAGAAACGTTTGACTCTTTCTTAGTCTCACTTTTATGAATTGATTTTAGTGATGTGCAATAGGGAGACAGTAAATCTTTACATGAGCTACAAATCAGTTTCATCTCAAATTAATTGCACCTATACACATATTTAATGGCACCATTTACTGACAGCAGCTCACTGGGATTTTCTGAAGCAATTTCTAAAAATCTTTAAATATTAATGTAACGTAATGCGATGATGCTAGACTCTATCACGGTGGAGCTCATGGACTTTGAGGAGGTAGTGAGGCCACAGCTGGAGCTCATTATGAAGTGAACCAGATATTGTTTCTAATTTTAAGAACCACAGATTGAAAATAATAACATCTTGTCAGGAATATGTGCTCAGATTATACAATTTTTAGAACGACTATGACATTTTTGGGCCCAGTGAAGCTACAAAGTGACCAACACATACATTAGAATGGATGTCATCTTTAACCCATAAAGACCCAAACAGACACCGGCGACCAAAGTCATCTACTGATCTAAAATGTTTAATAACCTCTGAACCACTAAACCTATAAATACACTGAAATAATTGGTGTAAAATGCAGTTTATCGTCTTTTCATGGTCATCAGATACAGTATGACCCATTTGGACGTTCAGAGGCTCTGTAGTGAACGTGGAAACACCGTTATCTTCTACAACATTGATTCACCAGTAAAACCCATGGAGTTGGATCAATGACAGTGGATGGAGACACTTGTTTTATGTTCAGTTGATGATAAATTTTACTGAAAAAGTCACTTTTTCTTCATTTTTTTCTGTTTCTGACATAATAACCCTCAAATTTAATCTGAGCGTTTTATGAACATCTGCATGATCAGTAAATTAATTATAAGAAAATACCAGATTTTCACTGAAAAAAAGGCAAAATAAAAAGGATAATATCATAATAAATGGTGATAAATCCCTTAAGAAAAGTTAAATATGCCACAAAAATAGCACTGGGTCTTTATGGGTTAAAGTTGTGACCTGACCAGCACTGGATGTGTTGTATCACAGGTGCTTGTGTTGATTGCTGGTTTTCCATCCAATACAAATTACTTCATTGTATTCAATTAGGATGCATCGCTTGTTGTGGATACAGTCCTAGGAAAAAAAAAGTCAAGTGTTTCTAATTGGTAGGTGATGATAGCTGTCCACAGCTGTGACTCACCTTCCTTGATAGCTCTGACTGAGAGCTATTAAGCTCCCATTACTCCGTCACATATGCCGAGCACAGATGCTTCCACTGATGCACAATTGGTGCTATTCACACAGCTAAATGTTATCAGGACGCTGTGATGCTCAGAATTTTAGCACGTTGCATTCTTTTATGTTTTTCTTCGGATTTCAGGGAAAAATGGTTTGTCTTTCAGATAACTTTGCCAACTTCAGAAGTGAAACTACAACACATTCACACATATCATATATTCAAAGTACTAGCAATGGATTTATCTCAGGATGTAAGGCAGAATAAAGCTGTGATGTATGGAAATGACTGATGGGCTCATATTGCTTTTTTAAGTTTGTGTCTTATTTTCTGTCTGTACCACTGAAAATGTGTCTGTATGCATCTGATGCTTTTAGTCTTCAGACTCCATAACAAACCTGCCTGCACCTTTTCTCATAAATGACACTGATGGTAACTTCAGGAGTAAATTAGCAAAAAGAAGCCTTGTCTGTTCAATTGCAATTCATGTCCAGTGCATATCCTTTCATTTACAGGGTGAATAACGGTATTTGTCCTCTGGGCCTGTAGTCATCATTCATCAGTTCCTAATTGCTACAGGCTGTATCTGTGTGGTAAATCACAAGTTTAACACACCTCCACCTCTGCTCTACACATCCAAGGTTATACACGCCCTCGCATTTTAACTGAAGACTTTTCCCTCCAGAGAATAAAGAACCACGGTGAGCACCAGTCTGCATGACATTAAATTTACATCTTTATTTTTTTATCAATGCCTTATATCAGTTAATATTTCATGGTTGTGTAAAAGTATGTAATTCTTTATTATGTGCTGAAGCCTCTTTATCCCACCTTTTCTGGACATGCTCAAAACACTATATTTTGTGGTGTGAAGTATTTAAGCTGTTTTCTAAAATATGTGACTGTGTGTTTAATCCTGACCTAAAGACAGGGTTGGGTGAGTACTCTACGACCTTATGAAACCACAGTCAATCTGTGCAGAACACAGTCATATATGGAACGATAATCACTAAGACACTGGTTTAAGATTGTGGAAATTTAGAAATGCCGTTGATGTCAAATTGTGAAATGTAATCTAATGAAATGTATTACACCAGTGTATTGCATAGAAAATCCTATACTTTTAGATCATGTGGCCCAGCTTCATAGAGACTCAACCAGTAATACGGACCACAGTGGGCCACGTACCTCTTTGCTGAGCATCTATGTTGGAATGTTAATTTCTAATAATTCAATGTACACCCACACCTGTTTTCATTTTTATTTGTCATTATTGTTGTTTTATTTTCATTGGTATTACTTTTAATGTATGGTTTTGTATTAATGTAGAAAAACTGGATTAAAAATATTGTTTGGAAAAAAAAGTCTGTTTACATTTCAACAGTTATTCATAAGTTATTTTCTGTTTTGTAAGCTGGTAGAAGATGCATTAAATAAGGAAATGTAATTTTATTCAGCCAAGAATTCAAGAACATTGGCAATTTAACTTGCATCTATCAAAGCATTACCTGATCTCTATGAAGTAAATATGTTAAAGTGGCTTTAAGGTTAAAGGTTAAGGTTAACTTGCTTTATTATCTTCATTGTATTATAGTCAATGGTGAGAAACTAATTTTTGCATTTAAATCCCATTATAGTTCTGCCATCATTTACACATACAATGTCCATTTAAAATATAATTTTACAAGTCAAGAAAGTCACAGGTTTTGGTAAAACTATAAATAAATATAAAAAATACATACCAGAGAATCACAGAGGTGACTAACCACTGTGCCACCCACACACACCATCAGATATTTAATGGTTGCATTAGGCAGTAGTCTATTTTTTTCATGCATTGAACAGGTGAGCTTATAAAAGCACACTAAAATATATAGAGGGAACTGAAAGGGCCTTTTTCCATGCCAGTTATCTGTCTTTCCCTATAGAACACATTTTCTGCCTTGGGCATTTATTGTGTGTCTGCACAGGCTGTAGTGCCATACTCCATTAATGCAATCATACAACACCCCTGAGATAGATAGTAATCGCAGTCCAGTGAATTTGATGACATGTAAATCAGGCAAACAGACAAGGTAGGTACAGACCCCAGTCGTCAGATGAACATGGGATAACGGCTTTTCCAATTAGGCAGATGATTTAGGAAGCTCAGGATTCCTCATGAGGAGTCCAATATAACAAACACAATGCCCAAAGGTTAAATGAAGACTGTGTCCTTTGTATAGGTTTACTATTAGATCCTCAACTTTAATTAATAAAATGGATAAATAGGCAAAAAGCAAAGTATATTATTCACATTGAAGATGTCAGAAAACAGAAACATTACATATTTACATTGCCTTTATTTTGTTGTTATAAGTGGATATTTTAAGTTTATTCATTCATTCATATTCATTTTCTTAGTTGT
>JAPQRQ010000022.1:22393412-22411828 GCA_037367365.1 Apogon talboti
ATAGAATAGAATAGAATAGAATAGAATAGAATAGAATAGAATAGAATAGAATAGGACTTTATTGTCGCGGTTACAGGAACAATGAAAATCAGTTTAGCAATTATGTTTCTCTTTAGCAGCAAACACTTAAAGTGCAAAAAAAGACTCTATAAAATATCACACAAATTGCACCAAAAATATTGAGAAGTACAAAACTACAAGAAATACTAAAATATACAGAAAGCCAATACTATAATATACTGTAGATGGAAGAAATATGTGCAACGTATAATGAGTATGCACAGGTATTATAGGATGGACAAGGTGAAATTGAAAACAAGGTGCATGATTTGTGATTATTGCATTGTAGTAGGGTGAGTATTGCAATGTTCATTAAACTGAGGTGATGGGGATTATTTGTAATCTCTTCTCTCTGTTAGGTTATCTGTTACAATTAGAATTTTAAAAAATACAATATCTCACCTGCAGTTTCCTGGTTTCTCATGTGCTCATTCTAATTGAAGACCAGAATTTGTCAGGGTGATGAACTATGTTTCTGGGACAGTAATGAGCAGCACTGGGGCTCCACAGGGAACTGTTTTGGCTCCCTTCCTGTTCACATTGTACACAGTAGACTTTGAGTACAATTCAGAGTTTTGTCACATCCAGAAATACACTGTTGTCCATAAAGTTGGGATCATTTTATTTTCAGACACATTCCTCTTTTTATTCCTATTTATACACATAAGTAATCACCTTCGACTAGGTGCAGTGATTATATACTGAGTTCCAGTTCCAGTTTAAGTATCAAGAATAATTCAGTGTCACAACCATTTCATGAGAAGAGGTAAAGATATTTAATTCTATCTTTATGGGCAACAGTGTACTCTGATGACACAGCTATCAGCGTTTATTGGCAAGGGGAGTACAAGAATCTGACCAAAGCCTTCTGTGACTAGTGTAAAAAAAAAAACTGCCTCCAACTGAACACCTCTAAAGAAATAGTGATCTATTTACAACCATCCATCATCTTCTGCTTATCTGGGTCCGGGTCATGAGGCAGCAGCCTAAACAGAGAAGCCCAGACTTACCTCTACCTGCCCAACTCCTGCAACTCTTCTGGGGGGGAAAACACAGAGGAGCTCCCAGAAGTTTTCTGGTCAGCTAATGAGGCCTCCTCCCAGTTGGACATTTGTCTGAAACACCTGGAACACAATGGAGGTATCCACTGCTCATATCACAGTATCACTCTTTCAGTCACTACTGACAGCTCGAGGCCATTGTTGAGAGTAGAAGCATAGATTGAGAGCTTTACTTTTTGGCTAAGCTCCTTCTCCACCACAACACATCGATACAGCCCACCCCAATCCACCTGTCGATCTCCCACTCCATTCTTCCCTCAGCCATAAACAAGATTCTTCAATACTTAAATCCTCCACTATTGGCAAAAACTCATCTTCTACCTGAAGTTGATAGATTTCAGTGGACACTGAGGTGGTGCTGACATACAAATATCTTCGTGTAAACCTTGACAACAGGGTGCACAGACAGAATTGCCTATTTTTCCAAAGATGCTACATATGTTTTACCAGTCAACCGTGGCCAGCTGTTTTATGCTGCTGTCTGCTGGGGAGGCAGCGTCAAACCATAGTAAGTAAATTGGCCCAACAAACTGGTGAAGAAAGCTGGTTCTATTTTTGGAGAGAAGCTCCACTCACTGGGGACTGTAGAGATGTACACTGGATATAGTGGAGAACATCTTGGACAATCCAGATCATCTCTTCATCTCATTCTGACAGAGAAGCAGTTGCAGTGAAAGACTCAGCTCATTAAGATGCATGACTGAAGATCCTTCATCTTCACTGCCACTGCACTCTATAACACCTTAGTCTAATGACTGACAGACTGATAATTGCTTGCTTAATTTGGTTTTGTTTGGTTTTCTTTGTTTTTTTGAGCTGAGGGACAAGTGAATTTCCCCTTGGGGATCAATAAAGTTTACCTGTGTCTGTAATTGCTGTTAAACAAACAAAACAGATTTGTGCTCATCTCTATGTCTCAAAAAAAAACAAAACTCTGAAACTATAAGATGACGTGTGATTAAAATATATTCATTGCTTATGACATCCACTAAACTTAATGTAACTCACGTGAAAGATCTGATGGTTTTTTATAACAGAATTTTTTATACTTTGTATAAATACCACTGATGGTGTTAATAATGTTCAAGGAAATTGTTTCTCAAGCCATGGCAAATCACATTATAAATAATTTAAAGGTAAAATGTATTTCAGCAAAAACCTGCTGACCTAGTTAATTTAATGTGTATTTAATTGACGCCTGCACACACTGGGGATAAAGTTAGAATATTACATGTGCAAAGCAAGTCACAAAAATAATTTTATTGGTATGAATCAAGAGTTCACGCAGTGTTGAATAAAAAAAAATGAAATAGGAGGATTTTTATTAAACCTTTAATTAAAAACAAACTCCAACTGCTTTGTTTGGTTCCACTAATCATTTTAAGCAATATTAATTGCTATAAAAAAGTTGACATTAAAAGATTCTTCTTTTTTTTTTAATAAACTGATAGGTTTGAAAAACAGTGGAAAAAGCAAAATAAGGGCCAAAAAAAGAAAGAAAAAGAGAGGAAAAGAAAATATCATACAAAGAAAAGAGCAATAAATAATATGAAGATGACAATACCAGCAGCATAAAAAAGAGAAAAAGAAATGAAGGGGAAAAGTAAACTTTTGTTCTCTATAATCCAGTCTTTTCTTGAAATATTACAACTTAATTCTTGTAATATTATGACTTACTTCTCATTGCGAATTTTCCCTCAAATATTACGGCTTTATTCTACAAACATCAGATGTTTTTCATACTCAGGCATAATGAATGTAGGACATTTCTCTGGGTATTTCCGATGAAACTCAAAGTGCTTCTTTAATCGTTACACAGGGTGATTGATAAGATAGACATTCACAGATTGATGGTTGATGTAGTAAGAGTAGACTCACTGGAGAAACACACCCAGACATCTGAATGAATTTGCAGGAGTCTGTCACGGAAAGCTGGGAAACAGATTGAGTGCACGTGTCTGGGATGTGACAGTGTTTGCGTATAGATGTTTATGCGTTTGTGACTGGCATCCTCAAATGGTTTTTGTCTCCTCTGAGGCGTTAATGGCCGTCGTACATCACAGTGCTTATGTCTCCCGTCGCTTCTGGGACAAGTGCAGCCTGACACGAGTTAATGACCAGAGTTTTGGCAAGGAAATGAAGATGCATGACTTCTGAGTCTGTATCTCTGGCCCTAAAGTAGAAAGAAATACTTGTGAATGAAAAACATCCCCTCCATGTTTAAATCTCATCCCTTACAGCTGTTTTGCCTGTTTATCCCGATGATCGATAAACGCATTCATCTGCTGGGATTTTTTTTCTTTCTCAGCTCATTCAGTCATAATATCTTAGACTGAAGAACTTGTTTGATAAATATTAGGCTCTAAAAAGATCCTCATCAGACTTCAAATTTAATTTGATTAAATTAATTGCATAAGTGTTATCTAGTCTAAAAAGCTTCCTTAATTTTTTCACTATCAATTAATCTGTTAGTGTTTTTCCCCCATTTTCCTCTTGCACTTTAAAAAAAAGAAAGCAATTTCACAACTGAGACGCTACAGAAAGGCAGGTAGGCAGGGATTTTTGCTTGAATCATTGACTGTCAAAATTGTTTGCAATGTATTTTCTACTGAATGGACCGATCGATTTCTCAACTGATAATTTAACACAAACACAAACTCCATAATCAAACATTCAGGATACAATAAGAGCCATTTGTCACACCAGAGGATTTTTTTAACTCCTTTATTTTCTTAAAGGAACAGTGGATCCTTCATTAAATATTTACTTACACTATTTACAAAGATTATTTTACATGATCGCATGCACATTGTCATATAAAATACTGTACACACATTTACACTCGTTTAAGAGGGAGTAGTCTGTGCAATAAAAGGCACAAATGACCTTTGACCCTGCATTTATGTCCCATGAGTACATATTTCACAGACATGGCCACATATTGTCTTGCATTATGTGAGCTCAATTAGACCACACGCACACCTAGAGAAGAGCGACGTCAGCAGTGGCGCAGAAGACGTGTGTTGGTGTTTGATAGTGATTTTACCGCCTTGCAGCAGAGCAGTTAAGTGCCCTCTTGATAAGCAGCCCTCTTGATTGTGTCTAAATGTGATTATCACCCTCAGGCAATGGTCTTTTCAGCCACGGTGATAAGTGAGATGAAGCCCTCAGACTTAGAGAAGAACTTGACAATCCGCAGGACAATCAGCGATTCTTCAGATAATTTCGTTCTGGAAATTAAGCGGATGATTTGACTTAAAATGTCCCACATACACATTCCGTCTGTGTAAGGCAGTTGGGGCTGTTGGCTGAGGCACACAGCTGTGAGCTGAGACGCTGACCGTTTCTGTTCGTGGCGCTCGTAAGATGTTCAGACCGGGGCTGAGTGGGAAGCGCCAAAGCTGGCAATCACACAATCAGTTTGACTCTCCAGTGTGCTCTGTTCTCAGACAGAGTGGTTAAAGCTGCTTGGAAGATTTCAAGTTTTTGTTTTGCAGAAAGAGGAGTCGATCAAGATGAAAACCGGTGCAGTTTATGCGCTTAGCGGCTTCAATCTGTGTCACTAAAGAAGGAAAGTAAACTGCACTCCTGGCGGCCTTTAAGAGTGATTAAGGTGTCAGCTGTTCAAGTGATATTTAGCTTTGGTCAAACAGTTTTCTAATTTCAGCCAGAGGAATAGCCATTTAGTAATAAAGGCAACAGGGGCCTACTTTTTCCCCCGCCGACATAGTTGGCAATAGAACAGCAACACCAGCTGATAAATCCACACAGGAGGACTATTGATCGACCAATACTCACCAAATACTAAATGGCACATGTAGCGTGGTTAATATCTTTTGGAAAGGGCATGTTGTCGGGTGAGATGCGTCCTAAATTGATTGTTACAGGAACATTAGATTAAGGTTAGATCATGTCAACCTGTGTCTCCTAAATCTTTCTTATATTAAGAAAAATGTTTGAATGCCAGCGAATAGCGAGGGAAATAAGGAAGGAGCTGGAGTCTCCTGAGAACATCTACAAATGTTTGCATGCTGTTCAGTCAAAGTGAAAATTCCCACTCACAAATAACACTTACAATATAAAGGGTCAAAGGCAGGGACATACTGAGGACTGACTCTTTGTCTTGACTGTTGTTTTTACACATTGGATCAGCACAAACAGTAATACAACTGGTTTCTAAACCTAGTGTCTCGAAGCAGATGAGATCTTTTCAGTACAATTTAAGCCATGTTTGGAACTTTCCAACAGCTTAACATATGTGTGAAAAACAGTTTAAAGAGTATTGACAGCAGTGTTCATCACCAAAGTGCATGTTATCGTTCACTTGCAGAGATTATACTGAGACCGGCTTAAGAGGAAAAAAAAAAAAAAGTCAGTTAACCATGACTAAATTTCCTTCTTAATATCAAAAAAAAGGTATGAAACATATTTACACGTTGTCATGAAATGAATCTGTTGGCAACTTTTGGTGGGCCTATTCAACATCACATTGACCTGGCTGTAATGAAGCCCATTCAACATTTCTGTGCATATTTAATGCACATTCACTGTTAATGCTTCAAAACCCAAGCAAACAGCCTGTTGTTTCTGAGGAATTCAGTTTGGATGTTAAACACCTCGATCAACGATGCAAAAGGGAAAGAAAAGAGCAGCCCACTAATCTTTTCAGATGTCCAAACAATCATTTAGCACCACTTTAAATCATGCAGCCAGCAGCAAATATACAAGCACAGAGAGTGCTACAGTAGTACAACATTTTCTCTAGCAAAGAGCGGGAGTAGAAAAAGAACAGATAAAGACTGTCTAGGCCTTTTTTTTTTTTTATCACGAAACACACCATAGAGCAGGTGAATGGGGTCAGTTTGGCTAATTGGCACAGATAAATACATATTGTACAGTGAAGGGCCCAGTGGAGTACACCTTCAGGTCAAAGTACACAACCCATTATTACGCAGGTTCAGTCCCCTACACACACTCCAGTTTTACAGCCACACTATTTTACAAATACCTTTTTTTTTTTTTTTAAACATATGTGGAAAAAGTAATTATGGTTTAAAAAAAAGTGCACATTTCAAAGTTTCAGCTTTGGCCAGATTGTGAAGATGTTATTTTAACATTATGTACAGATAAAGCAGTACATAGGTACGAAGTAAAGGGAAGCGAATGCAAAATAGCACAAGGAAATAAACATTTAACAGGGATGTTATAAGGGAAGAAAACAATAGTCAATAGTACCTTTTTCTCTCAAAATAAAAAAAATCTCACAAACAAGGCATTTGGTCAATTTAAAGCGCTACCTAAATTCACAGGGTCAAGTAATAACTAAAGTATGACTTGAATTATCCTTCATCCTGTACCTGAGTTACTAAGTGTAGCAAAAGATTAAAACCAAGAACACTTCAACAAATCACCTCCATCCACACATTTGCATTTATCATCCCTAATATAAAACCAAACCCATGTCATTGCTTTTCGAAAGCATAAGCAGCTTCTAACTAATGTTGGACACATCTATCATCAGCAGCCTGTTCTCATCTCTTCAAAAAAAATTTGTAGAAAGTAGGTCATTAGTATTTACTGTACTACCTTCAGTGCTTACGACCGCTGCACTGTGATCCAAACATTGTTTGATTAAACTACATGTTTCTGGGTCTTTTATAAGGAAAAGTGCATTTGGCAAAAAGTAATTTCCAACAGAACCGGTGAGATCGCAGAGCTAAATAAAAGCATGACATAAGAGTATCAAAAAAGAAATGCTCACAAACATGACTTGTGCTTTTATCAAATGGTAAGACATCTGTACGACAAGAAGCTTTTAAGTACCACTTGTCATTTTGGAGTGATACAGGAAAAGCAAAGTGAGTGATGTGCATGTTTGCTATTCTCTATATTCAGGAGTGTCAGGGAAGAAAAAGATAATTGAAATGACTTTAAAGTCTCAGGTTATTAATGTCACTAGCAGTTGTGTGTACATGGCTATGTGTGTGTGAACTGCTGAATCGGTTTCATTAGGGAGACTTGAAATCAACACAGTGAAGAATGCCAAGACCTATCAGGCAAGACGGATAACCGAAACATCCGCTGAAATTATGTGTTGGTGTGTGTCCACAGTCTGAGCATATGTGTACTTTGCCCACACAATGTGCCACATAAAAAGATTTGTACATCAGTGCACGAGTACAGGAAGTTTCTTCCCATTTTTAAATGTAGCAGCAAAGAGTGGGTGGAAGAAAATTGGGATGTTATTTGAAAAAATCCCTCTCAGTTATGACCTACTTTCACCCAAGTAATCTTGCCTGAAAAGCAGGCGGTAGAGCTGTAAGACCTCTAATTAAATTGGCTTCCCAGAGAAGTTCAGTAGCTGTGAAGGAGGTGGACCCTTCAGTAAGGCTGGTCAGTCTGACACTGTTGCTAACCTTAAAGATCAGAGTTGAGCTGAAAGCAGGCTGGGGGAATCTAATGGGGCTCCTGTTACCATTTGCGTGGAGGATAAATGGCATGTCTGGGGCGCAAACTGTAGCATGGTAAAGATAATGATCTGGCACTTTGGCCTCAGTGGAATCTGGACTCTCAAATGTAGGAGGTGTGTATTGTTTGCGTGTGCACACGGTCATGTGCATCTGCAGGGGTGTTTCACATTTTCGCCAGAGTTAGCACTTTACAGAGCAGATAATATAATCCAGTCACATCCTCCGGGGCGAGTGCTACCTTAGTTGTGCTACTTGGCGTGTGCTTTCCTGTTTGCAAGGTCAGCAGCGAGACAGTCTGATAGGGCCACAGAGGACACATCTACACAGGGATGAGGGGCCGGGCATTAAATATAGACTTCAAATTGTCAAGCACCAGGTGTTTGTACACGGAGACCCGTAAAAATGTTCCATCCCACCTCACGCCAAAGTCCAAATCAACTGAGGTAGGGAAAAGTAATAAATTAACACAAGTCATTAAAAATAAAATAAGCTGTAGAACTGAAAACGATGGTCTCAGTGATACACCAAGAGACTTAAAGTACAAGTGGTGCGGGGTGTTTCCAGAGGACAAAGTAGAGTATCAAGTTTGTGTGTTAGAAAGTTTGCTGTGAAATGTTTAATGTAACGCACCGGCGATGACTAATCTCAGATCACCAGTTATTCTGTGGTCATCTGTCACCAAAGTCCAGGGTGTTAGTTTGTTATTAATTTTCATTTGGACCTAAAGAGGCTGTAGATTATACAGAAATAAACCTGTTTCCGTGGGAATTCATCTCTTTCTGTTCCGCAAGGGTTCTTCTTTTCTCCAGTCGCAGAAGCCTTGGTGAGGGAACAGGAGGACACTTTTTTTTTTTCTTTTCCTTTAAATACCAGACCGTGGTAGATTTCATGTCAGGAGACGCACTGTTCTGCCTGGTGCATCCACGGCTGGGAAGACAGAGTTTATTTTGTCCACATAGAATCACACCAGAATGGCACTTTTAAATTGGCAGTAGGAAACATTTGAAAGGCAAATAGTTTCTGCCTGAATACTGTACATCTTCCACCTCAGCTTTGTCGTTTTGGACCGTGACAAAGGAAACCACCTTGACTGCTGTGGAGGGGGGGAAAAAAAAAAAGGGGGTGGGATTTCTGTGTCACATCTCGCTGCTAGAAGTGGGGAGTTCACAGATCAGCGGTTCAAGTTGCATGGAGATGGCCGACGAGGGAACCACAATCACTTCGGTTGTCACCTCTTCCTCCACACCTTTGACAGCCAGATCTTCACTGTCTTGTCACTAGAGAGAGGAAAAGAGGTGGGAAGATGAGTAAGACGAGAGCAAGGCGAACGCAACAAAGCAGGAAAATAACAGAGCATCAATCAGGAAGACTTGCCTTTCAAAACAATCCACTGTACATCAGACAAAACACAAAGAGATTGGCTTCAAAGCACACTTCACACAAACATGCCCACACGCACTTCATTAGAGGCCCTTCTCCGCCATGGTAGCAAAGAAAAACACCTTTCCAACCTCTTAGAAAAATGAGGACCATAATATGATTCATGAGTTTGCAGAGTAAAACCTCATTAAATTGACCACAACAACAACAACAACAACTGCACTCCCAACCGACCAGGCAAGTTCATTTTCACTTTTTTTTACACATTCTCACAGTGCTGGGCCTAACACCTTACACTGGTCAGTTAAGCACCACGCAGACCGACATCACGTTTTCCATCAATGCTTTCAGAAACCAAAGGAAGTTCGTTGGTGTTACGACATGTTGAACTGATTCAGTCTAAAAGGATTAATACAGTAGGTGTTGAGGAAATTCAGTAAACAGCCTCAGCAGACTAATCTTATTTGTACAAAGGGAAAAGATATACTAATCAAGCTTATTAGTAATTTGGTCTGACAATGAGAGGCTCTTTGCCTTAGTGGAGTGGTTCTCAATCTTTTTCTCTCGGGCCCCCCTTTGGAGGACGGAAAATCTCCAGGCATCCCTCAACCCCAACAACACTGTAACAGTGGTGCAATTATAACTTTAATGAAAGCAACATCAATATTGCAACAATACTTTTTGCTTTTCCTTGAATAATTTTTTGTTCAAATTAAAAATAACTTAGATTTTTGCTTGAACAATACAAATAAACTCAATAAGACTGCTCCCTGAGACAATATTTTTCCAAATAAAAATAGGAAATGTGCAATTATCTTACAACTATGACAATAAAGTTACTTTTTTTTAGAACAACAAGCAAATTCTGGTAACAAGGACGAACATTTTAATAATATCAGTGGCTGCAATGAGCCTGTTTACATCGCATATCTCAGAACATTAAAGTGCAAACTGTAAAAACTGTGCAAAAACAGAAACATTGCATATTTTTCTTTCCCAGTTAAAATCCTTGTCCATTCTCCAAACCTAAACTCTTTGTCTGGTCTAGTGACAGGTCACCATGGCAGTAGATTTGTTTGTTGTACGTCCCTAAAATGAGTCCAGGGTGCTCCAACGCTAAAACATCAGTTCCACCTGCTACATGTTCTAACCTGAAAAAAAAAAAAAAAAAAAAACACCCAGGAATGATCCCATGCCCCCCCTAGGGGGGCCCACACCACAGTTTGAGAAACACCGCCTTAGTGAGAGTTACAAAATCATTAAAACTGAGCAAGTAAACAATCTTTAAAAAAAAACAAAAACAGATGAACTGCAAAGGAGAAAAGAAGCACAACAGTAACGTGATTGTCCTACTCAGATAAAGAAATACAAAGGAAAGAAAAACAGAAGGGAAATGAAGGTGGAATTTAGTTAAGAGAGTACCAGAGGAGGGGAGGGGTGGTGAGCGGAGGCAATCATGGGAGGCTGGTGGCTCGACCCTTGATGGCCAGGACCCGTCGAGGCAGACATGGGGTCAAACCTGGCACATAACTCCACAACTTCACCCTGCAGTCACTGCGGTCGACAAGGAGAGGGAGAGGGAGGAAGAGGAGGAGGAGGGGGGCATAGGGGGGAGGACGGTGGAGAACAGGGGGAGAGGCAAAGTTTAAGAGAGGAAAATTTTGTTCAAAGTAGAGATTTTGAAAAATAAATAACACAGCAAGAGATGGAGTAAAGTTAAAGAGCAAGAGCAGAGGGAGGGAAGGGAAAGTTAGTCAAGTTCATGAAAGCCCAACAGTTGAATGAAAAGGGAATTAAGCAGACCACCAAACACACACAAACAAGTCAACAAGAGTTTTCACTGTGACGCAGAGCTCAGCAAAACATTTGCAGAAAAACAGGATGTAGAATGACCCTCTTAACGCTACATTAGGTCGACGTACACCTGCACACAGATTAATGGTTCAGATGAAGGAAGCATGAATCATCAGCTTTTCACTCGACGTGAAAGCAAACATTTTCCTGTCTCTGTACCACAATATGTTGTTTGGTTCTCGGCTTTCACTGAACCTGACTGATAATGCCAGAATTATTCTATATTTCACTGGTTGTCAACTCTCAGTAGCACACAGATACATTTACTGTGTTTGAAGTGGTCTGAAATTCCTACTGACATATGGATCTTGACCACGGGCAGTTAGTAGTAAGTAGAAGGTGAAAACCCTGACGTGCACGTAGCTGCAGTACGCCAAAGATATCCAAGCATCATGGTCACACTTTCTGCTTTTGTCTCATGGTGGGCTCCAATTAGCATAATTAGTACATTACCACCGCCTGCGATGCTGGAGTTTGTATTGGAGTTCAGTATTTACACACATTAAATAGAGGTATAGAGCTGAGGAAACGTAGGCAAAAGTGTCCATGCACTGTGGGAGAGATGAGTGATTACACATGTAAGTACACTAAACTGTTATGTTGTGATATTTGCAGAAAAAAAATAATGTATTCTTGACGAGCTGATACACAAATACAGACTGACAATGGCACAATCAAATGATTACCCTGAGATATCTCTGTAAAAATGTAACATCTAACAGTTTTGCATCCTACACACCTACACAAACACACTTCACAACTGTTTTTATTAACAGGATGATTTTTAGACTAGTTTGAACAGTTTTGGCAGAACTTAAATTAATGCCAAGTCAAAAAAAAATTCTTAAAAGGTTAAATTAATTAAAATTTTCAGGATAGTAATTACAAATATTCATTTACTCAGCACCAGCTTTTGTAGATTCCTGGGTTTGTTTTACTGCTGCTGCATTTGAGACCATTCTGACCAACCCCTCCTAAGATTTTGTCACTATGGTTACATCTAAGACCTGTATATCATTAGTGAACCGAGGGACAATGATTTCACCCGTTGGTTTCCGAACTACTGCTTTAAACCCTGTAGTTTACAATTTGTCTGTTGGCTTTTAAGTGGAAGTGACGATCGATGAAAGGTCAAGGATGAGTTAATGCTGAAACTGACTTTAATAACTCAGTAAAATGGTACATTTCAACAAGAATTATGAAACAGTCATTTTAAAGCCCTGTAATTGTAACCCATTAACCACAACTCAGATTGAGCTGTCTGTCAAAAAAAAGGGTTTTATCAAATAAAAAGAAACTCTGAAAGTCTGACTCAACAGCTGAGTGAGCTGTCAGACAGACCTGTCACCCAAAGCCTAACACCGCAGACATCCAGTCCTTCTATTTGACCTGAGATATAATTAATGGAGCAATAATTTAAAGATGGACCACCAGATCACCTATTACAGGTTCCAAATAAAATAAATGAGACCAGAGTGACTCATGGGAAATATATTGAGAAGGTCAGTGTAAGTCTATGGGTTTCAGAGCTTTTTGGAGCCAACCCTAGTGGCCATTAGTGGTATTACAACTTTAATATACATCTGCATTGGCTTCATTCTGTAGCTGAGGTCCTTGCTCCTCTGTTACGTCTCGTGAGGGCAACAGCTCTGTCTTTTATATCTATGGTTTAGACACAGGAATATGCATAAAGGCTAAAAGATTAACATGCCAGACGTCTCAAAATGTCCAGTTTAGCAGTTGATGTTTTTCATGTTATCATCTTAGTTGGATGGGAATGTGAAAGACTTTGGAAGCCATTTAGTTATAAAACAAACTACTGGATGATGTCAATGTGTCATCAGTTGTTTATTAATCATCATATGGACATGTGGATATGGTAAAAAAAGAAAAAAAACTACCATAAATTAAACCAGGATCTCTGACCCACGTAGATGAAGTCAGTTTGCTTCATCTTTACACAGACTGCAAGGCTTAACAGTTAGACTTACACCAAACAATTAATATTATTGCATGATTCTTTGATTGCACGGACAATATCTGCTTGAGGAATCAGTTAATTGTTGTGGCAAACACATCCTATAATGTTTGAGTAATTTAATTTCGAGAAAATACGAAAATATGGAGCTTATGTTCATACCAGTGGGGTGTTGAGAGGGAAAGAGTAAATTATGCATACAGTAAAAGCATTCCTTAATTTACAGCATAGGTAATAATTCCCTAAAGAAATTAATTCTCGTGCCCTTTAATCCCTTTTCCATATAAACAGGGTGCAGAGCATTGAAGACCATTTGACGAGCAGCTTCTGTGTTGCAGGAACAGAGCTTTACATACATTATAAGAGGCGCAGAACCTTTTTTTTGTGTTGTTTTTTTTTTTTTTTTTTTTTACCTGGATGCAGTGAAGATCTGCCTCGAGTTGGTGCATATGGCGTTAATTGGGCTGTCGTGACCTCTGACCTCTCCTATAGGTGTGAAGTTGTCTACGTTCCACACCTTCAACATGCCGCCCCGACAGGCGCTCAGCAGCATGGGCCGTCCTGGGACGTACGCCAGAGCACACACCCAGTCCTTATGGGCGTTGGGGATTTGCTGTGGAGAGGAGGCAGAAAAACAGCACGTGTGAGACGGAGAGGGAGCGATTTTAAACCTGATGCAGTAATATTTTATTTCATATATATCCATTGGTGGTGAGCAGTGGGGAATGTGAGTAATTGCACTGTGTGGGTTATTACATTCTTAAAATAGCACCACAACTACTAGCAAGTGAGTTGCTTGAGTAATTTCAGCTTTATGGGTAGATCTAACCTCTATATACTCTTTAAAATGTTGTGGAGGAAAGAAATACTCTGGAAAAGCTCATCCAGTGTGTCCACTGTAACATTCTTTAGGGATTAAAAGATCTCCAGGCACCTTTATGTCAAGCATATGCTATTTATGTATTGAAATAATTGCTCTCGCCTGAGCCCGGTTCTTTTGCTGCTACATCTCACTTCATGTTCTTTATTCCTGGTATTTTTAAAAGGTACTGACTGCTCTGAGTGAAAAGATTTGAATGGAAATTGTCTGTGACAGTTTCTCTTGTCACGGAAGCAACGTTAGACATAATCAGTCCAAAAACTATTATTGTACTAACTATGTACAACAAAACTTTAATGTCTCTTTTTTTGTATTGTTTTCATTTTGTTTATCAAGACCAACTGGGCTGCAGATTCACTGAGCTCCGAACAGTAAAACCCATGCACATGAAGATAATATTTATTAAGCTTATCTACTTCATCTTGTTGTGCTTTATTTGCTCCTGACAATAATTGCTATTTTCGCGGTGCATTTCGTGGTAAGAATATAATCAAAATTACACTGAAGTAAATTCCTATCTATTTTTTTTTCTTACATGCTGGTGGAAATTTGTTTGTCTTTTTGTGTTCCACAGTGCAGTGATATTAAACGCTAATGTGAGTCTGAGGCCCAACACTGTTTGAGCAATAATCAATGAAATTTGTTCCACCTATACGAGCAAAGAGTGAATCACAGCTTCAGATTGTTTTCTGTGAAGTGATTCTTCTTCAACAATGGCCCAAGTTAAATGTAAATTAAATTTTCTGAGCGTCATTATTCAGATGGCTGGTATCCGTTCATTGGTTTGAATAAACAAGGGTGTTTATTATAAAAGGAAAGTACTTGGAAAATGTAACGGCATGGCTCAGTAGTTCCTAATAATGTGAGATGGGCAACAGAATGGAAGAGGAATTTGAGATGACATGTATCCTGCTGGTGCCATCTATTGAGGACCATCTAAAGCGTCCACACAGATGGATAGAAACAATGCGTGGTCGGCTGAAACTGTGGGTTCAGGGATGCTTGCACAGTATTCTGATCTCCTGCATCAGCATGTCACCCTATGGGAGGAATTTGTTGGACGAGGAGGACATTTTCCATCATTTAATTGACTGTGTCTTGTTAACTGGCAGCTGTGACACCAGGCAGAGGGTTCTGCAACATCTTGAAGGTCTGAGGTGTCCTGTTTACACATATGATACCGAAAGTCGCACATTTTTGTGTGGAAATCTAGGTTAGCTGCGTCATAGGTGACAAATCCTGCGAAATCCAATTAAGGTTGCTGAAAAGAAAATAGGGGATGAGCATTGCTTGAAGGAACTTTTGTGATTGTTATATGAACATTACACACCATGTGGATATATGCACCATGTAACATTGATGCTCAATAAATAAAGTATTTAAAAAAAAAGTTGCTGTGCTTGATAGTGTTTTGTTTGAGCATCATTACTTTTCAGCAAACGAGAACCCTACCTGCCTCTCTGGACTCTCTGTTTTTCGGGCTAAAGAACAGGTACTCAGTACATGTTCTTTTCTCAGTGACACAGGCTTTAGCCCCAATCACACAGTACTAGTATAACCTGTGGACCTCTGGTGATTTGGAAATCAACCCTCTGAGATAAGTGTGTTTTTTTACTCAAATTCACTGACAATACTCCCCAGGTCTAATGTCAAAGGCAGGGTCACCACTAACAGGAAACTGTTCAAAGATAGAAAAATGTTCTTGCTGTAACTGTCGATTGATTTAAGTTTACCTGTTGGGTGAATATCCATGTTATATCACAACATGAGCATCTGTACTCCCACTCAGAACACAATCAGTCTCCATTGTCCTCAAGCGGGAAAGAGTTTGAATAAATGCAGGACAGAAACAAAAGCTTTTCCAAGTCACAGAGATGTCAATTCACATGGGGCTAATGGTAGTTCTGTGTGAATAGAGCTTTTGGTGAATTATGGGTGTTTGCCGGCAACTGTTACTACCAATAACTGATCACTGCTCTACTCTGTGGCTCAGAAAAGTGTCTTCTCTTTTGCACCGTGGTATGAAACAGGCTATTTATACTTACATTTCATCTTCATCTAAATATCTCTCTAGACTGTTTAAAGGACTTTAAACAGATTATCTATGTTCATAGCTATATCGTCCATTATCTGTGAGTCTCAGAAGGTTCCTAAAGCTTATGTGAGTAGATGAAAGCTTCCCTTTAACAAAGCTACTCAAATTACCCTGAACATTTCCCAGACTCACTTGCCAGTCCTCATTCTTGAAGTCTTTTGTAAAACCAAAAAATAATGGTGGAGCACACATCCCATCTTTATGCAGCCTGTGGTGGTCAACAAGTCAAAAAAAAAGATCAAGATTTAAGCCAAAACATCCCTGAAACAGCCAAAATCCCTGTCCTACTTTTGATTGTATAAATGTCTTCACCAGGAATACACGAGCACTTCCGCTGCTGCAGCTCATTATCACAACAGGGCTTTACATGTACTCCATCAGCTCACTCTCCACAAGCCCAATAAAAAAAGCATACAGATGAGACTTTGATATGCAGAAGAGGAGCTTCCTGAAACTATATCAATGATAATAAATGCCAAATATACATAAATGTTAAATATATTCACTGCTTTTAAAACAGAGCATGAGCTCAGTATAATCTATTCCAGATCTGGCTCTCTTGTTTATCTGAACCCTCCAATAGCTGAGTTCAGCAGGTTGTCGACATCTAAAGACAGGGTCAAGAAAAACTGAGAACACACAGTAGGAAAAAAAAGATGAGGCAGCCAATGGAGTCCAATAATACAATTTACCATGAGAAAAAACAAAATCAACAAACTTGTTTTTAGAAAGTATATTAACATATCTATCATGTGAGTGGGGCTCTCTGAAGGACAGTATGCTGTAGAATAAATAATAAACTGCTTCACATAAACATTATTATGCCCTACGCATTTTTTAAGTGAGAGGTCAGAGTAAAACAGCGAACAGCAGCATTCTTAGAGAAGAGAGACTTTTAGTGTCTGTTGTAATATACTCTATTATACCCCGAGCCACAATCTGATCCTGTTACATAATTGGACAGAGACTACTGAACTGGAGATGTTGTAAAATGGAATGGGTTGGCTGCTTAACAAGTGAGGGTAAGGTCATACGCCACAGATCACAGCTCTGATTCTGCTGATGTAATTCAGCCTACGCAGAACGATATTTATGTTTTATAGGTTTACATTCTGTGATTGGATAAACAAAGGCTACTAAATCGAACTTATGCAAAGTAACTTGGGAAAGTGATGCTCAATATGCATATGACAGTGTATGTAAATGAGACCACCGCCCACAAAGTGCATTGATATGCATTAATAACATATGCAGGCCGATGGAGAAAAGATCCACAAGAGACAGTGCGGTCGATACCCGCATACACACGACGTTTCCCTGTGGTACCTGTGGCTGTGATGCGTGTGGGCTCTAACGCCCTGATGTTGACACAGCGCTCTCCTGGCACATTACACTTGACAGCACTTTGTTGACTCTGTCCTCAGAGTGAACATTCTGGGCAATGGGTGACATGACAGGAGCACTGTGGTGGCAGGAATCTGTCCACAAACTGAACACCCGACTGGCAGCAAAGCTTTTCACTGTCGCAGTCATGCTAGTGTCTGATAACATGAATAAACCCTCTGCCGGCAGGTAGTTAAGCCTGTCATGAATGTAAATACAAGGGGAGACGCTACCCTACCCCGTTTCATCACCTGTGGACATTTCTAAATTAACCAAAAACTTAGCTAAATGTATTTGAATAATCGTCTTACAAACATACAATCAACTTTAAGACCAGCCCCGTGTTTACAAAAGGCTTAAGGCTAATGGTGAAAATTATTCATCTACAATTAATATGGATTATTAGGGATTAATTAACTAAATAGCTTAAACATTAATTATTAAGCTATATTATCTATTAAATATCCATGAAGAGTTTATCTCAAACCTGAGCTGACATCTTTAAATCACTTTTGACTCTTCAAAAGTAAAGACATTCCATTTGCAATTCAATAAAGCCCTGGAAAGGAGAAAATCCTTAAATTTGAGAAAAGTACAATATGTGCATGATGAAATCTTGCTCTATAGATGATGTAAATTTCCATCTAACATAATTTAACAAAATTATTTTTTAGACAATAGGTTCACATATTATCTATTGACAGCATTTGAGATACACCTTTAGCAAGGAGACAGTCAAGTCTTGAGAGAGAATATGCAAGATGAATGTTACCTGAACACACACACGCTGTACACACCTGAGTGAGCTCCTGCTGCTCCAGGTCCCATTTCTTGATGCCGTTGTCTCGCGATCCGCTGAACAGCACATCTCCCTGTACGGCCAAACACTCGATGCCGTCGTAATGGGGAGGCTCAAAGTTATGAGCTGGGCCTACATTACCCAGAGTTCCCTCTGCTACGTCAAACACCTGAAGAGTGGACAGCAGGAGGCAATAACTAAATCTGCAACTTATCATGTGGTGAAAGGTAGGTGAACACTTTCATTCAGCTACATGAGTGTGTGTGTGTGCGTGTGTGTGTCTACCTTGACGTAATGGTCTTTGGAGCCGGTGATAACTTGATCTTTGCCCAGCAGAGACTGTCCAACTGTCAGACACATAACGGACCCAATATGGCCTGTCAACTTCCCCATCGCTTGCATCCTACAAACACACACACACACACACACACACACACACACACACACACACACACA
>JAPQRQ010000022.1:22414335-22434674 GCA_037367365.1 Apogon talboti
CACACACATCAACATAAGGAGGAGCACATTTAGCGAGCCGTACCTTTAGATCCAGTGAACAGCAGCTCGTCTGTTGCATCCACACACAAGACAGGCTTCGAGTGGCCCTCAGCTACAGACACACACTGCAGGGGCGCCGTCCTACCCCCCTTCACACCCCCGATGGGATTGATCACACCCCTAAAGATCGCACACACATATGAAGTTACACTCTCTTCGATACAAATCACATCCTGTAACTTGTCCACAGACACAGTGTATGACACACAGGCTGGTCACAAACATGCACATAAAAAACAAAAAAAACAAAAAAAACACACAAATATGCTTTCCATTACAGAAACAAGATAAACCTCTCAGGATACCTGTTGGATGTCTAAGCCCCCCCTCTCCTTTTTGTTTGTTGAGGAATAGTCAATTAAGGTTCCACGACTGAAAGAGCTGCTTTAGTTTCCTATTCAACCTGCCCTTTTAAACTCATATATAAGGCAACGCAAACAGCTTCTCCTGTATTATGTTCAGCCAATCTCTGTGGCTGAACCTTCTGGCCCCAATCCCAAACTATGTCCCACTGACAGACCAGAGCCCCGCTGAACCCACAGAGCAGTCAGCAGAGTGAGACTGAACAGGGAAAGAAGAGCAAAGTATGGGGGGAAATTGGTCCCCGGTGGGTTTCTTAATAACACCAGTGGTGGTTAGTTTGTATGTGAGGGTGTATGTGTGTGAAGGGGAGGGAAATGGGGGAGGAAGAGGCGAGGCAGGGAGCGAAACAGTGAAGGTGAAGAGGGGAAAGAGAATCTGTGATTACACACAAAAGCTGGGACCGATTTGTTTCTGTAGAGTGAGAAAGACTGTTTTTGAAGTTTGTCAAAAATGGCATCATGCTCCTTTTTTTTTTTCTTTGCCGGCACATACAGTACGCTGACATCCCGGCGTGAAAGCACACACAAACACGTGTGAAATGAAAACTGACACACTAAACCATACTCTGTGTTCTACAATGCAGAAATAATGCCAACCAAATCAAAGACTGTCAACCATCAGCCTGTTATAAAGACTGCATGCATGAGCGGTGGCGCACAAAAAAAAAAAAAAAAGGACAAATAAATATACAAAAAGTGAACCGATGCACAAAATAAGCTCAAAACAAATGTGAATAACAGCCACAGCCCGGATGACCGACTCCACAGCAGCCTGCAACTCAAAAACACACCACAGCACAACAGCCTGTGACGGTGAATCACCACCACATGCAGCAACCACTCTGTCAGTCAGGCGGACGCTGAATTGAACTTCAGCACCTTGAGAGCCAATTGCCTCTCGGGCTCAGAGAAAAGGTGTATGTGTGTAGGTGTGTGTCTGTGAGGGTGAGTGAGTGTGTGTGTGTGTGTGTGTGTGTGTGTGTGTGTGTGTGTGTGTGTGTGTGTGTGTGTGTGTGTGTGTGTGTGTGCATGGAGGGATGTAACAAGTTGACAACAAGGTCAAGTCAGCAGCTTCTGTTCAAACAAAGCTGCACGCCCTGACAGTGATGGCAGATGTGTGCAGTGGAAACAGCATCACATACAATCTAACCCCGCCCTCTTCATGGTCAAATCCTACTGGGAAAACACTGATGGTAAACTTTTACATTCATAGGAACACCATTCATGTGACAGATCCATTATTGTGATTTGTGAATACATTGAGAAGAAGGGGGGGGGGGAAGATGGAGTAATATAGCAAAAGAAGAATTTGAGGTGCAGTTTCATTTGAATGAACCTTATCACTCTGCAGGAAATTGTTCTCATTCTATCAGCATCTACGGATGATATAATGGCGTGCCGTGTTACTTTGTAAGAGCTGCTAATGGATGTTGCAGGGCCAAGCACCAAGAGACCAGGAAACTAATGAAAAACATGGAGGGAGATCAGTGTGTGCTTTCTGCAGTGCAGAGAAAAACAGATGGGAGAGAATCTGTGAGAGGTGTGTGTATCGAAGAGAAATAAAGCTCATTTGCCAGGACCTTAATGTGTTGTGAATGATGAGATTTCTGTTTGTATTAGTCCATTTATCTTATCGCTTTCTGTTTGTTTGCGATCATGTATCAATCCTCTGGTCTTTAATGAAAAAAGGAACCTACACACTAGACCTGAGTGTTGTGGCACACTCCGGAAATGATCATCCTACATACACATATATACATATATATATATTCATCTTTATGTTTTGCAGCTTGTAGGAAAATGGTTGTAAGGTTCATTCAGATCTTGTGTGCAAGCAACACCAGAAAAACACAACATCACACAGGTGAAAAGGTGGGTGAAAGACGCCGCGTGTGGTTAAAACATGCACCACAGGGACCCCCACCCGAGGAAGGAGGTGGACGAGGAATATGGCAGTGAAGAGAAGATGACACCGGGTGAGTTTACAGGCAAAAAATGGGAAATGACTGAGAGCGACAGACACGGTTCCTCTACCTGAGCACCTCGGAGAGCGAGGAGTCGCTGTCATCCGACCTGGAGGCAGAAGAGGAGCAGGAGAGGGGGGAGTCGGGACGGGGAGAGGAAAGGGTTAACCACGCTAAGGAGAGACAGAAGGGTTACTGGCGAAGGGGGTTAAAAGAAAGGGTGACTTCAAGAGGGGGTTTTAGGTCAAAAGCAATGAGCGAACTGGCAGGAAAGTTCAGTCAACAACAGAGCTTGTCCAGTGATTATCAGGCGGTTCGCAACACAATGTGGCTTTTCAAAAGGATAACCACTGAACGCGCTGGATTATTTGACTGATGTCTGCAGATGTTTTTCCTTGGTAGAGCATGTTTGGACACACCAACGCTAAGCAAAAAGCTGGTTTAGTGGACAAATCCCCAGCTGTGTTAGGGCAGACATAAAAAAGATTAAAAGGTTTTAAACAAAGAAGAAAAAGAAAACAGGGAAGAAGTGGAGGCAGAGGCACTGATACCCAGATAGCCATACACAGAGATGGAGGAAATGCACAGGGCAATTTCGAAACTTTTCTGTCCTCTATGTGTGACTACTATGGTATCGCCATCTCCTCCTACATCTACTCTTTCCAGCCATAATCAGGGAATCAGACCAATACACAAAGAGGTATGAGGGATTATTACAAACGGGGTTAATAGAAGGGAAAATCCAGTCAAATGCAGGATAAACTTCTCAGTCAGACTCACAGGTGAACCTGTATACTGCAGCTAAGGGAAAAGATCCACATCCATACAAGAGGAAAGGCTGATGTGTGTGTAACAGTGCAATAAAACTGGTATTATATAATAAATATTTTATAGCTTCAGATTTGTCACCATGAGAGCCTGTGCTTAAAACCTGAGCATGAAATATTAAAAGAAAATGGTTGTAGATATGTCCGCAGGGAACAACCGAGTAAAAAGGTGACAGTAATTCCCTCTATTTTCCGGTATTTACAGCTATTCATAGTGGCTATTATCATAGTGATGTCTGCTTTTTTCCACACTCTCGACACAAAATCCTTTTAAAATGCATAAGTTTGGTGGATGCTAAAACGTAATGAGAAGATTTAAAAAAAAAAAAAAAGCTGTGTGATTCGCAGGCTTCTTATCCAGCTGAACACAAGGAAACTTAAATTCACCTCAATCCACTCTATCTTCTAAATCCAAGTTAAATCCTTGATCCCACACTCTTAGGGAAATAAACCACTTAAATATCAATGAGCAAAAAACAGAAGAGGAATGCATGTACACGACCACAATCACAAAAACATCCTATTGGTTTTTAATAGAGCATCTTAGTGCATTTCAAAAGAGCATCACAATAGTTTCATGTGACAGCCACTTTGATTAATACTGCCTTTTTAATAATTTCAGAATAAATTAGCCGCATTTGACTGTGAATTCATGCTTGTGATGATAAATTATGTGTCAGACTTGGGGTGGTGAAATAGCAGGACAATAAATATTAAAATGATTACGTCTGAGAGAAAATATTTGTACCCGGAGTACACACCATTTTAAAAGAATAAAATCTCACTGAAGCAGCTTTTAAAACACACATACCACACACTCTAACAAAACAAAAGTGCAAATGGCATGGCTTCTTTGCACTGAGTGTGAAATGATTAATACATCCATCAAAATGCATGTGATTGCAAGCAAAGATATACAGAAAAAAATCTCACAACACTTCATCCTCCTGCATTATACGCACTAGAAAGGCACCTCCTGAGGGAATTAAATAGAAACCCCTAAACATAAATACCCTCCCACACTGTCACCCTGAGTCAATTCAAAATGGCGACACCAGCTGCATCAAAAGATGACACGAGCCAACTCATTTACCTACCCCTGCTCCAGATAATGAGGACCCACAGGCTCCAACACACCAACATGAATCCACATACACAGCGCATTCGCGCAGATGCGACCCCCTACCTCTCTCCACACAGCGTCCTCTCCAACAATTACAGTGGGGTCAATAAAGCTGAGAAATACTCTGGATTACTCAAGACTTCAAAATAAATGCAAACAACTTTCAGCGCCGCCAATCGCAGACGAATTAACTGCTGACATTTTTCAAGGCAGAAAGCTACAATTGATTGTGAACAGGAAGTGAAAAAAGGCCAGGTGTTTGGCTTTGTAACTGACATTAACATTGGAACACTGGAAGCACTCTTCTGTTTCCTTAATGTATGCACATAGGTTATCATTCATATAATACAAGCCAAGTCCATGTCAGCTGTAACTGGATAAGATTTATGGCAGGGCTGCTTTTTTATTGAATTGCATAAAACTGCATAAGCTAATTTGGCTTCCAAAATGTAGATTATGTATATCACTGTCATGTAAATCATATCATCTCAAAACATTCCGCTCCTTTATAACTCACACATCATTCCATATCTTGATTGTCTTCCATCCACAAGTGTCCTCATTGTATGTTTCCACGGAGGACGTTAATACAAGAAGGTTCTGTCTCCTTATTTGCATTTGTTTTCTGCTAACTTCAATACATGGATTGGGAAACAAGTTACACATCGCTGTTAGTGTTCTTAATGCATGTCTGAATAGCCTGTGGTTGTGGTTTGGATGATCAGATCCTCAATGCCTCATGTGCTTTTAACATCTGGATTGTACGGATGTTTGCACCATCCGTACCCTTCGGGAAACACATTATTGTTAGATGAAAAGACATTTTGTCTACGAATGTGAGTCATCTGAAGATAAACACTTGGAATAACACACTCTTAAGAGGCTAATCTATACTGCAGAGAAAAGCACTCTTCATCCCCTAAGGCCTGACCTTCAGCCTATCTACAGGGCCAATAAAGAACTCAAACCGTGGAGGCTTTAAAAAAACAGTTCCTCCAGAAAAACATGATGATGCGATCGCATAATTAAATGCATAATCAAGCAAATAGCGCACATTATGCAGGAGTCTGCAGTTTTTCAAAAAGGGTCGCATATTCACCGCAATAATAGCATAGTTCCGCACAAAATACGCAAAATATGTGGGGCTCACATGATTTCAAAATCCCCGCATTTTCTGCATAAAGTTTTTAAAATATTGTATTGTAACTTGACACGGGTAGTAATGTAATATGTGATGAGCAACATCATCGGCTCGTGCGTCCACAGAGGGTAAACCAGTGTTGCCAACTACTTGGCGACTTTCTCGCTAAATCTGGCGACTTTTCAAATCCTCTTGGCAACTTTTTGGTTTTTTTTCAAAAGCTACTAGCGACAAATTTAGCGACTTTTCTGGTATTATTGGAGACTTTTCTGGTGTTTTAAAGACTCTGACGTGAAAGCAGTTACTGTCCTCAACGAGCCATAAGCCCCTCCCCCGTTTCACAGCACTCACAGGTGGTCAGTCTCACAGTAGCCTCGCACAGCAGTCCGGTCTGCAGTCAGAGCAGGGAGGAGACCCACCACTCCACGTCCACACTGCTGCTAGAGAGCAGGACCTAAATGTACATTTTTTTTCCACTGTCACACTAAAATAAATCACTACATTTGAGGAGGGGGATCTGAAAAAAAAACCAATAAACCTGAATTAAGGCCAGACCACTTACCATCATTTCTCACACTCCCACTGACAGTGACTGTCTTTGGGCCATTTAGACTATTAATGTTGTGAAGTTAAAACTGTTCATACAAAAAAATCTGTTTTTTTTTTTATTCCCACATATTTTTGCAACTTCGCGTATTTTTTGCAAATTCCTGCAATTTCACCGCATAAAATTACATAAAAAACCTGCATACTCCATCGTATAATCAAAGATTTTTGCCCTCATTTTTCTGGAGGGACTGAAAAAAGTGATTCAAAGAGAGACTGAATTGATTGAATAAGATGTGGGGACAAAACAGCATTTTTTTTCCTCAAACCAGCAGAGTGCGTGTACACAAGTGAGTACTCACTTATCCAAAGCAGAACCTTGTGTTTGGTTGCTGGTGAGCCTTGAGAAGACATTGCGGTCGTTCCTGGTCCTCAGAGGAGGGGAGGATGGGGGAGTGTAGCCGTCGGTGGGCCTGATAAAGGGCAGCAGGGCGAGGGAGGTTAAGGATTAAGATAAACAAAAGAATTTAATAAAAAAAAAAAAAAAGCAAGTAAATTACAAATGCAAATTACATTACACAGTTAAAGAACAGGATCAATCTGTCTGCACAGTAGCATGGATCTAAGCATCACGGAGCATGTACCTGTACGCACGGTCGTAGGATTTCCTCCTTGTTATAGGGGAGGTGTCATAACCCCGAGACTGCCTAGGACTGACACACACACACACACACACACAAAAGCAAACTAAGCAAATCTTCAAGGGAGTGCACATGTATTAAGAGGAAGACGATACATGTCTAAGGGCTTTATGCAATTCATAAGCAGTCTACAGCAAGTAGCTCACTAATTTCTTTAAATAGGCACATAGGCAAGTTCTCCACCCTGAAGACTGATGCAAATTTCATTGACTTTTCCGTCTAAACCCCCAAAGCAGTTCTATAACCTAAAAAATGTCATGCCTCTGGCAGGTTCCCAGCGGTTGTTGGTTTGGAAGTGATCGTTTCTGACAAATTTGACTATAAAATTCATCTTTTATGTGATGATAATTCACTCTACATGGGGTGTTTCATTATGGAGTTATTCTTGTGTTTGTCACCTATTGTTTATTTCAGGAATTCTGTTTAATTAGACAATTGTTGGACAAGGACAAATATTCCGGTTCAGACCCTGCTGTAAACGGGGACATTTAACATGTGGGGCACAGAGACAAGGATGTCCTCTTCTGAAGGACAGACAAACAAATCATCACAACCATTGTTCCCTGTGTCTCCTTCAGGTAAACTAAGCTCAAGGGTGTCCGATCCGCGCCTCTTCTCAGTAATCCCTAGTGTTTTTCCACATATATTTAAGTCTTTATGACTCACAAGGTGTGTCCCCTGACAGGTAGGCTGATGGTGCGGGACGCCCGGTCTCTGTGATAGGGTTCCCGTAAGGACAGGCTGAGCCCCAAGGTTCCAGGCACCAGACTCAACCCGTCCTCCTGGATGTCCGTCAGTGAGGCCAAAGACTTGGTGATGTACTGCTGCTTGGTGCTGGACGTGGGGTCTAGGATGGGACCCAGATACTCGGCGGACACAGCCTTCATCTGAGCCGACAGACGAGGCTCCATCTGGGTGAAAAAAATGGGCAACAATTGTGTAACAGCGCAGGGGGGAAGTTATATGGAAAAAAACTGAGGCATGAAATAAATATAAAGACTTGAATTTAATTAAGTCACAAGAGGAAATCTAGAGGCTGGATACTGTCGTCTGAAAACAGTTTAAACAAAGAAAAGAGGAAAGAGAATGTAACAACACTACAATAATTAAGTCTTTAATAAGCAAGAGGTCAATGAAATGCTGCATAAAGTTAGAAATAAAGCATGATAAGGGGTGCCAAAAAGCATTTACAAGAAGGACTGAGATCACGTTGAGGGGCGGCCACAAAGGCTTTATTCAAATCCTTGCTTATACTGCCATCCTGTGGTGAAATGACAGCTGCACAGATCCAAAACATCATCTGAATACTGTACGTGCACTGTCATAGAATTTCATAAGGGACTGAAGGGGTTGCAAGACGTAGCAGCTCTTAGTGTTCTAATAGTGCCATAGAAATAAACAAATTAAAAAAGTAATATGGAATATGAATAAAGGAGACTGGACACAAAACACACCTGCCTGAGGAGGAGTGATGTATAATTTCTAGAACATCTCTCAATATTGATGAAACATTATTGATTTGGAAACACCAACCAACATTACCTTCATTTTGAAGTCGTCTTGGCTGTTGGATTCTTTCATCTGACACACACTGGAGGAAGAGAGGGAAAAAAAAGCACGGTTACATAGAAAATTATGCATGCACTCAGGCAGCAGAAGATATGAGAAGCACAGAGTTCACTGGAACTGAAGTTTAGCTGTCGTGACTGTAGTAGGGCTTTCAGAAAGTAGTCTAGGGTGAGAAGTAGAAGGTGTGTGGGCGAGCAGACTGCAGACTCACCTGCTGTCAGAGGCTTGGCTGAACTCAGACGGCTCCTCGTCTGTGCTGGCATAACCGTTTTCTGGAAGCACATAAAACAACCTGTCAGCCTGCAGAACAGCATCCACTGTACGGTAAAGTCTGTGTCATTATCGCTCAAGTTCCATGCTCTTATATTTAACATCTATTAATGCGGTTTTATCTTAAAGTATAGTACTCTAGTGGTTAAGCCTAATCTGGTCTATTTCTAAATTTCCAAAACAACTTCAGGTGGATAATTAAGTGTAAGTTGTCTGTTACTACTGTATATTTAGTTATGTACTGATTAGTAGACGGCAGTACATTTCCTTATATTAGTACATTCAGTGAAACCTTGACAAGAAGTGTATAGTAGTAATAGGCATTTAATTACTTTTTTCAGTCGAATAATTGAGTAAATTAAAGTCTATTATAAATGTAAGAGGAAAACCTGACCAACAAGTATACCATTTTTTTTTCAGACTTAACATATGCAGCGCTTGTGCAGAAACAGTGCCATAAACATTAGCTCTGCATCTCTATGAAGGAAAACAAAAATATCTTCTCAACCCCAAATAAAATCTAAAAAGTCAACTCTTAAAAAACAGATCTTGCCCATTGAACTAAGTGAGTAATTGATTATATTATTACATTTTTTTTTGTATATCATTACTATAATGTAATCTCTATATATATATACTGTACATATGACAGCAGTTCAAATATAAAATAGAAGTGAATGAAGAAGGGGAACATAACCGTAGAAAAACAAACTAAATTAAAGTCTTTAACATATACAATCCCTCACCCTGCTGTACGTTGTGAATGAGAGCCTGCAGTTCAGGGATGTACTCGGCCTTTTCCCGCAGGGCATCGAGGATCATGTGATTATGGGATGAGCCAATCACATCGGTCTGCCTCAGCTGACCCTCCAGCAGCCTGATCTGAGCCTCCTTCTGAGCTACCTGTAAGCTCTAGAAACACACAACACAGACACACAACCAAACAATGTAAAAAAAAATGATCATGCACACATTTATAAACAAACATTAAGGTCTCATGTGGAATTTTAACTCTAGAGGTGACTGTGTGTTTTTGCAGTCATGGCTCAAACTGCTTTCACCTTTCAGTTTTTGTCTGTTGGATTTGTGTGTGCTTGGTTGTATTGGTATTGTATTTTTTCAGTTTGAAAGCGCGTCTGAATGGAGGTAATGTACTCAAACATGTATTTGTACCCTTTTTGTAAAACACTATGTAACTATGTGTTTGAAAAAGTTACAGAAATCAAATTATTATTATTATTATCATTATTATTATTGTTAAAGCCAGTATAACGGTGAAGCTTCATGTCCCCACAGTGTGAGTGTATAATTAATTTTTCATTCCCATAGAAAAGGAGCCATACAAGCACACGCATTAAATTTAACAGCTATAATATGGGATAGAGATTTTAGGTCTGAAGTAGTCAGCCTTGAGTGGGATCCTCAGAGGAGGGGAGGATTAAAATATCCTCCTGAGTCCCAGCAATGCATTTTTGTCCTCTGTAGGGGGCAAGAGTTTCACAGCTTTACTTATAAAAAAAATGCTGTCCACTGCAAAGGACATTCCATAAAAATAAAAAATAAAAATTGTATCTGAAAAACTGTTGCATTATGTTTTTTCCATTCAAGACACTTATTTAATGTAAAAAAGCCAAAACATTTACTTTCCTGGGTCTCAGAAGGATATAGAAAAACATGCCCTCTCACACACATATCCAGTGCCACGTGGACACCACTAGATGGCACTGCAACCATTAGTGACTCCATCTGCACTGTCCCTATTTGCAATGCTATATTCAGGACTTTGCAAGAAGAATGACCTAAATGTCATGACAGCGTCTTGCCTAATTACAGTGTAAGTACGATTAATTAAACACTTAATTAAAAACTGCTCAAAATAATGGCTTGGCATTATCAGAATTAAATATGGTCTTAAACTGTTAAACTCTTCTTATTTTTAAAAATAAGTTACCACACTTTTTAAACTAACTGAATAAGTCATAAGAGAAATGTTTTTAAGACTCTTTATCCCTGCAGGAGCTCTGTTTCACCTTGTCTATAGAAGCCTTCAGGAAGTGGTCCAGCAGGTGGCGCGCTTCAGCCAGTGAACAGGAGCTGATGACCACTGAGGTGTCCACCGAGTCCAGCTCATCCTGCAGGACAACACAGAATGACACCTGTCAGTCCTCACAAACAATCACAGAGTGTATCAGGCTGGGTGTGTGGGTGTGTGTGTGTTTGCACCTTGGTCTCCTCTATCTGTACAATGGTGGCTTGGCAGTCAGACAGGCTGTCGTTGATGTAATCGATGTTGGCATTCAGAACTTCAATGTCTTCGTTGATTTCTTGGAGGAGGCGGTCCTCTGCCTCTGGCCCCTCACCATCTGCCATTAGTACCTCCCTCTTATGCGAAAGTGCTTCCTGTTGAGCCGTCAGCTCCTCTCGCTTCTGTCTCGACAGAAACGCAAAAGTAGAAAGAGCAAAAAAAAATAAACAGGCAGTTTTGAATAACCCATATTTACATTTTAATTTATATTTTAGTTTTAACAAATTCACATCATAAACTGTTCAGCCGTTAATTGTAGTGAATGGGTTTAACGTGACATCTATGGATAAAAAAAAGGGAGGGAAGAGCCTGTTTCACTTTGTAAAGCGACTGCTGTGATGTAGGAACTACCTCTACTTCCGCCACTAGGATGTAAAGTTGTTATTTTGGTTCCTCAGTTTTTAATTTTCATCAGAACCACAATTCATCTCACTGTGTGCATCATAGTGCTGTATCAAAGGAACTAAGCATATAAGGCTAACTGTAAAATAAAACAGTAGGACATTACAGGTCTTCCATTATGACACTATGACCTCACTTCTCTCCACTTCACAGTAAAAACACCAATGCTGTGTGATTCTACCTTGATAAGGCGATCCATGTCAGCCTCCACATTAGAAATGGTCATTCGCTGCATCACAATGTCCATTATGCGGCGCTCAAGGGTTTGCCACTTCTGGCGGGCTGACTTAGAGAAGCTGCTGGTTCTGCCAGCTGTTCCGATGCTGCCCAGACCTATAGGCTTACGCTGCAACTTCTTTCTACTGCTGCAGAGATGGGGATGAAAAGGGAAGGGGGAACAGGAGCATTAAGAGGAGAAGATGCAACCAATGAGCCACAGACAAGAAAGACACCAACAATGAACTGAGAGTTTCTACTTAACAAGATTAACAAGTTGTGTCACTGAAGCTAAAGGATGCAATGAAATTCTTAGCATAATCACATGCATAAAGTACAGCCCAGTAAGCACATGATCACACCCTACCCGATGACCCGGGTTCCATCCATGCTCCCTTCGCTCTCTCCCAGGTATCCGAACGCACTGTTCTTGTTGTTCCACTGCCGAACCAGACCGCTCACAGTCCTGCTAGTCTCAGGTTCAGAGCTGCTGGCTGTGGTGCTCGCCGACAACTCGGCTCCGGAGTCTGTGGCCGGAGGAGTCTGGTTCCAACGGGCCACGCGTCCCGCCACACGGTCCGACATGGGCTTGGCCAGGCGCCGCAGAGCCGTCACCTCCTGAGTTTTCCGACGCAGCACCAGCTCCTGCTGACGCTTCTGAGACTCCAGTGCACGGATCTGGTACTGGATGGACATGAGGAGGAGGGAAAGACTTCTTTAACATGATAGTGGTTGGTTTGCATTTCTAACATTTTCACTATATACATACATTTTTCAATTTTTAATCACATAAACAGCTTTAAAAGGTTTTTGGAAGTAAGGTTAAAAAATTAAGGCTCACAGTATGCCAGTAATAAGCCTTCTGCTCTAGAAAAACAAATAAAGATGGAAATGAATACATACTGAACTTAAAAACATTAAGTAATAACACCCAACTGTGTGCAATATGTGTGTAAAACATAAAAGTCAGGTTTTCAATATGGCACACAGGATGATGCCCAGATGGAGATCCCAGAGCATTTGGACACATACTGTATATGCAAGCACCAGCATGAACTGTGTTTTGTATACAGCACTGAAATCTGAATCAATAGCAACAGCTGACTCATAGTTCAGACAGGGTGGTATAAAGCAGGACATTGTTCATACTGTTGGCTATTGTCTTCACTCTTAGCTGCTTTTTATTTCCCCTTTTTATTATTTTCATGAAATAATAATGAAATATGATCCCATGAAATAATAATGTGTGAGTTTTTTATGCAGTCAAGTATTTCCTGACACTGTTGGTTGTACTTTGCAGATAAACTGTATGAAGTAAGTAATACTTTTAACAAAGCTGTGGGTGCATAAAGTACATGTGGAAAGTTCAATATCTTCCTTCCAAAAACACACAGATGCAGGCTGACCTCTTGACGCCGCTGCTCCTTCTTGAGCTGAGCAATTTCACGGTTCCTTTTCGCCTCCACCATCTTCCTCCTCTGCTGCTCCTCCTTCATCTGCCTCATCAGCGCCACCTAGGAGTAACAGAGGGGTCAGGTCTCCTAAATGGTGCACGTGGTCATTCCATTGGAGTTTCCTCGGCCTATAGTCGCACCCCTGCTAGCCTCGTCCTCCCTTTACCTTGGCTTTTTTCATCTCGTTGACCTCAGCCTGGAGTTTCTTCAGCTCCCGTTCGTACCTCCCCTGGTTTTTGAGGAGGCGTGCATGCTCCTTCTGTGCTGCTTGGAGCTTCAGAAGATCGCGGTTCATCTCTTTCAGGCGTTTCTCGTACTCCTGCTTGATCCGGTTGGCCTTTTCCTCTGTATAGTTCTCCATCGACACTGTGAATGAAACACTGTTAATGGTCTACAGTCACTGTATATACTTGTACTGACTGTGTAAAGTCAACTCACTGAGGTTCTGCAACACGCGGTCTCTCTCCAGCTGTGTGTCTCGAATCTTGTTCTGCAGCAGGATGAGCTTCTCCTCATACTGCAGCTTCAGCATCAGCAACCTGCGCTGGCTGTTCTCCAGTTCATCTATCAGCTTCTGCTTGATCTCAATTTCACAGGTCAGGTCAGCCAGGTCTGCCTGGAAGTTGGCTACAAGGTAGAGGGCAAGAGTTAAACATCACAAGGACCATTCAGGGTGCTTGCTCTTTATACAAATGAAAATTCCAGACTTTTTCAAAACTGCCTTGACTATAAGTACTTTTATACTTGTGTACCTATTTTTTTGGTTGAGAATGTACCTGTTGTGTGTAGTAGAAAAGTTCATTTTAATAAATATATGAATGAATGAATGAATGAATGAATGAATGCATAATTCGCAGTAAATTACGTTTTACTGTCAGAACATATGAAAATCACAAAAGTGCGTGGACATCACACAAACAAGTTTCACTAGAATTATTCCAGTACTGACCGGTTAGCGAAATCATATCAAGATTTTTTTCACGCTTTCCTCATGTATTTCTTTTCTGATAAGATTACGTGCCTTTGACCATACTCTAAAATTTGACTATGAGCTAAACATTTTTCCATGCTTTATTAAGACTTTCACACAAAATTCCAGACTTTTCAAGGTCTGGAAAACAGCCTTTCAATATTCCATACTCCTTAAGATTTTCAAGACACAAGCACCCTGTCATTAACCCACTAGAAAAAACCGGCCTCAGAGCAGGATTTAAGTTCTCGACTGCAACAGGAATAAATGCCATTAAAGTACAACAAAAACACACCTTTCTCATCAGAGTCTGAATCTGAATCCACCAGGCTCTCGTCACTGTCAAAGTCGTCGTCCTCCTCCCTTCCCTCCTCTTCGTCTTCACCCTCATCATCCTCACAACCACTCTCCTCCTGCAGTGGAGACATGATGTCCTACAAACAAAAACAAATGAAACACACATTAGACTCCCTTATTGTTTCTTGGTATGAACTCTTTTGAATGCCAACACGCATCTTCTTACCTCGGCGTAGTTATCGTCTGAATCAATTTCTCCGTTTTGACCGTTTTGTCCGTTTTCTCCACTCTGTCCATTCTCTCCGTTTTCGTGAGTGTGCAGTTTCACCCGTTTCTTCAGGCCTTTCTCCAACTCTGGACTGCAAGAAGTGGAAAAGCATGTTGGTTTAATCACCATCATCGTACAATACTTTTTATGATGGTGTCTATCCAGGTCACCTACAGTAATATACAGCATGTTCTTATTTATTACCTTCTTGCACAACATCACTGTCTTGCATAAAGCCCAGATCACACAGAGACACTGTGTTGGAGTCAAACACGTCAAACATACAATATTATGGCACTGGGAGTGTTGCCAAATGTGCTCACAACAACATCAGACCTCTGAAGTCAGACGCTGTCTTCTTCATCTCTTTTCCCGTTACATTTTATTGCCAGTTTTATTCTCCCCTTTGCTCCGTCTTTACAACCCTCCTGCTTATCACCCATTACATCTCTAAACTTCTATCTACTTCCATCTCTGTCCCATTAAACCTCAATTAGACAGTTAGACCATGCACTCCTCTCTCATGACCCACTGGCCGGGTGAATTGCCCCTTTTTTGTGACCGAGCCAGCATGACTACTCAGCACTGGCTCCATCTCAATTCTATTCAGGACAAGTTCTCCCAAAACTCTAATCGACTTGTGATGTGCCTCTTGAGCCGGAGTAGAGACGCAATGAGGAGGGAAGAGCAGAGTGGCAGGAACAATTACTGAACTCCTAGTGGTCTCTCATCATTTTAAAATGCCTTAAGCCAAGATGTATAGAAATTAAATGTACATCCATCTGGGACAGGTGGTATAAGCATCTAATTATAGAACTTCTCCTCACCTCATCCTCCTCTGCCTCCTCTCCTTCTTCTTCAGCCTCTCGATGTCCAGCTTGGCTCGGCGTAACACGTCTGTCATTTCAGCCTCCATGGACATGGGAGCAGGAGAAGAACCAGGAGGGTGGCCAGGGACCGGGCTCAGACTGGAGGAGGGGAACGGGGAACGAGAGGAGAGCCGGGCTGCTTGCCTTCGTAACGACTCGTTCATGGCTTCGCTCTCGAGGAGTTTGGATCTGAAGGGAAAAAGGGAATGAGGGATGAGACTTATTCATACTTTCCATGTGCTTGGTTTTAAAATGAAACATTTAACCGCAACAGCTTTAGTGGGTCTGTTACGGCTCGTACAAAGTGGTAGCTTACATTTGCTAAACATTTCACTCTCATAGTGGCTGCTGTTTAGTTACATAATTGGGGTGGTTCGAATCCCGCTCTGTCTGAGTCATGAGCTGTTGTGTCCTTGGGCAAGACACTTGACCCACCTTGCTACTCACACTGGTGTATGAATGCATGTGAATGTTTGGTGGGGGTCGGAGGGGTCGTTTGGCGCGAATTGGCAGCCACGCTTCTGTCAGTCTGCCCCAGGGCAACTGTGGCTACAAATGTAGTTTACCACCACCAGAGTGTGACTGTGAGAGTGAATGAATAATGGATCCATTGTACAAGCTTTGAGTATGCGTTAATAGAAAAGCACTATATAAATCTAATCCATTATTATTATTGTTATAATGTGGTGTTTCTTAAAATGACACTATGTACATTGAACGTATCTAAAATTCAGCAGAACATGAACCACATCCAACTTAACTGAACAGATAACCTGGGACTGACATTAAAAGACTAAACGTTGCCTGGGTCCAGTCTAAACAGGATTTCTAAAATTTGTGACATCCTGATTTAAGAATGAGTTCTAATGATTTAAGGCTTAAAAACAATTCATAAATATGTCCTGGAGGGATTACTGTATTTACCTTAGTTCTTCAACTTCTCTGATGTAGTTCTGAACTAAAGCTCCGATCTCCTCATTACCTTCACCTACACATTAAAACAGAGTAAATCAGAGTGAGTAAAGGGTTTTAATACATAAAAATAAACTGCAAAATTACATAATGGGAAAAAACATCTTGTGTTTAACATCTGAATTAATATTTCTTCTTCTCCTTCACGTACTTGACTTGGAGAGCAGGTTACTGACTTCATTGGCCAGTAGATGTGTTACACGGGTGTTGAGGTGGTCAATGGTCTCTTGCATGGCTTTTACGCGGAGGCGCAGCGTGTCATTTTCTCTCTGCAGCATGGCGTTCTCCTGATACAGGTCACTGTAGCCCTCTGAACCGTCCTCACATGCCACGCGCTTACCCTGCAGAGATGCATGCGAGTGTGAATAACAGTGACCGCGGCCCTGCAGAGCTCCAACGTTTAAGAAAATATAAACACCGAGGCCAAAAGGCAGACCTAGAAAGAACTGATTCTATATGTTTGTACACAGCACGTACCTATGCATAATGTAGCAGTCCTATTTTCCACACATTTGAATCCAAACACAATGCTTTTGTTCAAAACGGATTACAACCTGCCTGTTTGTCGAGGCTAATCAAGCTATTATTGTCGGATTCTGAATGATTAATGCTGCAAAAATCCTGTTGTGTAAGCTTCGAACAGAGTCACTATTTACCCCAGTCACAGCTCGCAGACATTATTACTTCCACCACTCCAACACTCCATTACTTCCAGACTCCAGTCACATCACATCCATTATTAACACAGAGGTCAAGTTGCACATTCGCACATAGTCACACATTCACTTTGGCCCTGGTAACTCTTAATTGTAAAATAGACTGACACTCCCGCTAAATGATCACTCGATTCCTCTAAAGCCCTGAGGTCGAGACTTTTTGCCCTTTCTTTTCACGTTCTCTCATATCATATATCTCTCTCTCTTGTTCTCGCGCTCAACAGGATCTAACACAAAGCACACAGAGCTTCACAGGACAAGTACATCCAGCTGAGGGATCAATTTATCTCTGCACTCCGCTGTAATATGCTGAGGTTGCACTGATTAATCTACCTCATAGCCAGGCCCTGTTTGCATTATGGTAAAGGCATAAAAGGATGTGTGTGTTCCAGTAATGATCTTTAATTCAATGTACGTAGTAATCTGCTGCAGGAATGGCTTCTGCTTTTCCAATAGCATATTGTCTTGCTCACATTAATGTACTGTGTCTACTTCTGCTCAGCTACTATTCTCCATTTCATTCATCTTGTCCCCCTGTTGATCCCACTCTCACTGCCCACTGTGTTATCTCCCTTCATGGGCCTTTCACTGTTCATTCACCCACTTATTCTGCTTCCAAAATGCCTCCTGCTTCCCCCTTCTCCGACCCCTCCATCTCTCACCGCCTTGTACTCCATCAGCTCCATCTGAAGGCGGGCGATCTCCGCACGCAGGGCGCTGATCTGCTGGCTGGTCTTGTCTTGGTTCACCACCACCTTGTTCTTGATGTTACGTGCACGGTTAGCATATTTGAGCGTGTTCAGCGTCTCCATGAAGTCCCGGTCAGATGGACTGACGCAGGCGATCATCACTGTGCGACTGTACAGGAAACAAAGTTGGAGCTTTAGTGCAACTGTTCCCATGCCTTTGATAGTAATTTAGCTTGATGTGCATGTAAAATAACTGAGTTAAACCCTAATAAGTAAAAAATACATATATTCTGCAAAGAGTCTTAAACTTTCTATATTTTATATTATTCTGAACACGAGATCAATAACACTGGCTAGATATACGTTTGCAATTCTGAACATATAAATATTTTCAGTGTGGTACAGAAGAAAGCAGATGCTACAGACGATAAAATTCCATAAAACTCCATTAAATGTCAGACAAATTTAAAGCAAAAGTTTCAAAAGTCTCACAATAGAAAATGTGAATTAAGTGCATTTCCATAAACTGATCTGTAGTCAATAGACTAGGCTGTAGATTGCATTTAAAAGGTATATGACCTATATCACACATGACTGTAATAAAGTAGAAGAATCAGAGTATTGTCTATGAGGGAAGAACCCAGGGAAAAGTCAGCTGATCAGTCACGAGTTCAATGTTTGATATGGGGGAAGATAGTCAAATAAGGCTTTTCCATCTCATATTATGTACATTAACTCCGCTACAAACAAAAAACACCTCAGATTAATGTAACAACTGTTGTGCAAAATTTTGTATGCTCTTGAAGTTTTGCCAGTTTCATAAACATTTTTGGAAACAAAACTTCAAAAACACATAAAATATGGTCATGAAAATGCACCTATTGTCTTGTTCTTAACATGATTACCAGAGTAATAATGGAACAACCCCAACTATGTCTGCTATGCCTTCTGCATCTTTATGGTATGCTCCCCTTCAGAAACCTTTATTTCAGGCATTGACAACCGCTCAAACTACTCAGTCATTCACTTTTTATAGATTAATCCACAATTACATGTTTGACTTACTATACATCTATACAAGGCCATGTTCTCATGACATCCAGGTTAGGAAATGTTAAAAATGTATGTGTGTACATACCTGTTCCCTCCCAGTGAGTCTTGCAGCAGACGAGTGAGTTTGGAGTCTCTGTATGGAACGTGCCCTCCCTTCTTGGTCTGATCTCCTAAAGCACTAATAACATTTCCCAAAGCCAGCTATCACACACACACACAAAACACATACGTACACACACACACATACATCTTTAGAAATTTTAGAAATCTAGCAGCATTCACCTTCATAAGAATACAAAAGAGTAAAAGGTGAGTACAGAATAAAAACATAAAACAAAGCCCAGATATGCAAGAAGCTCCAACTTTTATCTTATTTGAATGTTTTGTATCACACCGCCCACATATAAACACACACAGATATTGTCTATTTGTGTCTTTCTCACCAGTCCACAGTTAATAGAGATTCCCTCGCGGGCTCTGTCTCCTGTGGCTCCGGTGCGTTTGAGCCTTTCAGATCCAGCCAGGTCCACAAAGTGGAACTTGGCCATCAGTGTCTCATATTCAGGCTGAGCGATGGGGCTGGAGTCCACACCATTCATCTCTCCATTCTCCCCTCCTCCGTTCTGCTAGCAGGCGTGAACACATAACAACGAACAAACATGAAAGAATGTGGGTTTAGAGAAGTATTACTTACGAGTAGGGACAGGAATCGACAACCGGTTCCTTGGAATCGGTAGTCTGCTTGCTTAACGAATCCACTTATCGGTTCCACAACGTCATCACGTCAAATGCGTCATTTCCGTATTTTGGTTCAGAAGCCTCTATTTCACCAGTAGAGATGACATTGGAGATATTTTCCATTTACTTCCATTATGACAAAGGGAGCTACTTCCACCATGCAGAAACATTTACCCACACAGCATCCAATTCAATCACATGAATGTAAAGTCTTTGATTTGCTGCGAAGGTGGCGGTGACTCTCAAAGCCGAGCATACAGTGCGGTGTCCTCTGTCACAGCTGGTAACATTAAACTCCTCCAGGTTCTATCAATACTGTTTATGTTAGAGCCATTTCACTGTGTCAACCTGCTTGCACTATTGTTTATGAATAGTCTCCATGTCCTAGAATTACATTTAGATGGCAGTGAGGCTCAGAGGCTGCAGCAGCTAGATCTAACACCCCTTTAGCTACTACTTTATATCCCTTTATGACTTTCAGGATTTGTACACATTTTTCAAGGTGAAATTCAAGCCCTTTTCAAGCACTTTTGGCAGTCATTGTCACCTTATCACTGGAGTAAAACACATACCTACAGGAATACATATAAGCAGGATTATATTTTTCACTTTTTATCATACTGGTTTACGTTGTATTATGCTATAAACATGTAAAATTATGTTTAAGAATCCCAAAAAGTTTACGAATTAAAGGAGAGCACAAAGTTTTCGAATCGCTCTTCAGGCACACTCGCACCGAGACAGATAAAACTGTTGGTCTGACGTCATCGGCCCAATGACGTTTTGGTAGATCTCATTGAGATACATATGTATACCAAATTTCATTC
>JAPQRQ010000022.1:22440846-22452601 GCA_037367365.1 Apogon talboti
ATGCAAAACAGAAGTCCCCAGTCGCACCCAGCTGCAGTACAGAGAAGGGCCACATCACAAAGACACACACACACACATACAATGACTACAGACAAATACTGTACACACATAGCTCAAAAACACCCTACTGTACTATCTTCAGTTCGCACATGGCTCCTCTCAAGCACGCATCTCGACCACACCCACCACCAACACTCGCAGTAATCCTTTCACCACATGTAGTTATGGTGCTACACAATCACACACAGAGCTGACAACAGCATTTTTTGGCTCTCTTTCAGGCCTCGAGGCGTCACTGATCCCGAGTTCCAGGAAGGAACTGAAGAAATTGGGAGAGTTGTATTCAGTGCAGCCTGCAGACAGATGGGCCTTTTTTATTACTGGAGGTGACCTTGACACTGAGGTTAATGTATATAAAAGCACAGATCCCATATGAGCGCTGTTAAAGCCAATTATTAACTTCAAGTGGGTACAGCAGACGGAGACAGCGGTAGTCGCGTGTGAGTGCAAGAAGAGCAGCTGCATCATAAAAAGGTTTAAGACCATTCTTCTTTCACTTTTTAAGTGTACATTAGTGCTGAGTTACATCGTGGTGCATATGTGTAACAGCAGAAACGAGTCCACTGGTTGAGTTTTAGCAATAACATATCTACTACAGGAGCTGCATGATCCACTGTGTTAAGATTCTGATGTGAACTTACAAAATGTGCTGACTTGTGGGGTAAATGGTTTAGGCAACAGGACAACTTACAGGTGGCATTGATGCAGCGCTAACTTGGTTTGAGAGAGTGACAAGAAAAGATGGAGGAGAAGCTGTAGTGTTTGATCAACTTTATGAAATGAAATAGGATTAAAACCCACATGAAAAGTTTGTATTTTCTTATTTCAATAGCATATACAGCGAGACAGGCTAATATTTATTTGTACTTAAGATTATTAAACATGTAACACCTGAAATTATTGTTCACATTTGGACAGTTGAAGTTTACATTCTCAAAAAATTACAGTTATACTGTTTTGAGTATTTATTTAACATAATGAGTGCTTTCTAACTTTAACTTATACTACTTACCTGTATGGTGATTACAGGTCAAAAGTGTCATTCATACCAGTTAACGCAAAGAAAGAGATATGGAGACAAACGGAAACAGTATGTGTGTGTGGCAGTGGCTCAAGACACCACATTCTGAACACATCATTCTTTCTCCCATTAAGATAATGAACTTTTCATCATCATTTATAAGAAACCATCCAGCAACTACTCTCCTAATTCGACTTGGCTCGTATCCTGCAGAGGGTCAGTACATTGCTGGTCTTACCTCCCTGCTTCTCACTGACCACAGACTGACTTACTAGACAGCCACGTCTCTGCTGAGCCTGTCAGGGTTTGTCTCTGCTGTCCAATCCCAGACACAGTACAGACACTCCGTCTATTGCCAGTTTCTATTTAGGCCTCGATAGCAGTATTGGGTTTTCCAGGCATTCCAAATAGTGGAATAGGAGGCAATTTTGTGGGCTTGAGTTGGGTTATGACCAGAATGCTGTGGATATTTTTGGTTTGTCCGACCTCTTGGTGTCTTACTCATGAAATTACAATTTGTATAATGAATTTGGTGTGCAGTGGCATCACTGACCTCTGCAGTGTGCCATAGCTCAAGTATTAACTAGTCCTAGCAACTCACATCTAAATAAAAGCTTTAGTGTTTAGGTAATTTGTTGGCGCACAGTAATTGTGTTGTCTTGACACCCGAGTACTGCCCTTGGTGGTTTTGGTACCCATAAGTTGTGTTCTGGTGTGTGAATTCTGCCTGCTGAATATCAATACTACACATAACCCCTTTAAATCAAGCAATTAATAAATGATTCACAAAATAATAGGCAAATTGAGTGATATTGAAATATTCAAACTGCAGCCTTCAGTGTCCAAATGTTAAAACGACAGTATGTGAATGATAAGATCCACACACCTCGCTGCCTTGTTTATTCTCAGGAGCAAAAACTCGACAAACGATGGATGAATTTAGAGAAGGCCCAGCAGTCTCTGCATCAAATGGGAAGAGACAAACATGTCTGGCACATACAAGCAAAGTACACAGACACACAAAAAGACACAAAAACAACAATGACAGCCTGTCAGTGATCCACTGGGAGAAGAAATGGAACAGCTATAAATAATCGTTCACACAGAGAGACACACACACACAATCACTCCGACGAATGAAAATACAGTATGAGGCAGCTGCACCTACAGAAGACGGATCCATAACATTGATTGGTACAACACACACACGCGCACACACAGACTCAAACTCAGTCCATACACTCACTTAAAATAGCTTAAAATAGACCGCAACACCACGATTAAATGTCTGTGTGAGACTTAAGAGTGGAGACAACCAGAGAAAAGCAGATTGTGGATCCGTGATGCAGCAAATTGAGGCGTCTATCACTTTTCATCTTCTTGCTCTAATAGGAAAATGGCTTAAATACCCTGGGGCCTACACAAAGTCTCACAAAAAGCAAAACACACACACACACACAAAGTCAACAACTCATTATACACACACTAGGGGGATTCTGTTATCAAAACAATTATCAAACCGAATAGCGCTAATTAGGAGCCACCTCATTAACACACTCATACAGAGAAATGGCCAAATCAAAGCCTGATAGTGGCAAAAGTAATTGTTGCGTGACTCGACTTGGTGAACCAGCTGGTCTCTAGATACTGAACACAAACCTCAACACCTTTTACACATTTACAGCAATTCCTAGTAATGGAAAAGGTTCTTTAAATTGTCAAAACCACCGAGTAAACAAGCAAATGTCCTTTACAAAGTTCACTCATGTCACACTGTAAACTGTAGATGCTGGTGCTCTGGGTGGCATGGTGGTGAAATGTTTCCTCACATCAAGAAGGTCCTGGCTTTGATCCCGGCGTCGGCCAGTGGGGTCTTTCTGTGTGGAGTTTGCATGTTCTCTATGTGTCTGAGTGGATTCTCTCCGGGTACTCCAGCTTCCTCCCACCATCCAAAGACACGCACTATAATAGGGTATTTGTGTATTCTAAATAAAGGTGTCAATGTAACAGTAAATGGGTCTTTGTCTGTATATGTCGGTCCTATGATGATCTTGACTGTTAATATGGTCAGTGTAATTTTCACATTTCCCAAATTCATCCAGTGGACTAGATTAGACCTTCTGGCGGGCTGATTTTGGCCCGCAGGCCGTATGTTTGACACTCCCTGCTCTAAAGGACTAACCAGTGAAATGAATGAATGCTTGGACACTGATTAAAAAAAACTGTGATCATGTTACTGAAGGAGTGTCTGCATTAACGAAAAAAAAAAATCAACATGAGGTATTTTGTGAGTAACAGTGTTTATACCATAATAAGACACACATATACACTGACATATTGAATGGTCAGAGAACAGAGACTCTAGTTGTTGTGTTTTCCTTCTGCTGGCACACATCAGGGGTGTCCAGTTTCCTTGGGAACTGCACAAACAGTCCAGGGACTCTAATGTGCATTGACTGCATGTTCGTGTGCGTATGTTCCTTCTAATTACCATAACAATATAATGATGTCCTGGTTACATGCTAAATTGCGAATTACTTAATGCTAACGCCCGATTACACAGCAATCCTCACCTGAAACTCAACTACTGACCGGCCAGCCAATCGCCACCCTGTAAATAGCCTGGCCCGACTGCCAAGTCTGTCACCGACGAGCCCAGAGTACCAATAAAAACCCACTGCGATCGCTGCCAATGACAGTATGGGCCAGTAATACCTTGTGTGTGTGTTCATGCTCACTCATCCTTCAAAGAGGAGGCCTGTGATGGGCAAAGAGCTCATTTCCCTAATGTAAACACTTGAGTAAAGGCCAGTGCGCACACACACATACACAAAAAGAGTTAATTGTATTCACTTGAGCTTAGTGTTTCAAAGCTCTGTTGTTTGTCCTCTGGCATAGAGCCAGAGGAGGAAGCAGTGTTTCCCTTAACACTCAGTTCATTTATCTGAAGACATCTAAATCCCATCATGGATCTTCTGAGCAAGTCTTTCCATCATCTCCCCTTTTTCTTTGTTTCCTCTTCAGCTTTAGCATCCCACTGTACAGGAAAACCTCATTTGGCTCCTCTTTTGTTTCTGCACCCTCGTCCTCATCCTCACACCTCTGCATGTTTTGTAGTTCTTACTCAGGTTGTTGCCAGTGAAAACACACAAGAGGCACAAAAGCCTGAGTGGCAGAAACAGCAGAGGGGCCTGCTCCGTTTCCTCCTACTGATAACACCAGACTAATGTGGACTTTTTCCTCGCTGCCTCACTTCCCCCTCCTCCTTTCACTCAAATATCTAATTCATAATAGAAAAACACACAGGTCATTTAGTGTTGGACATGGGCATTGTGTCTGTTCCTTAACAACTGTTTTAAATGCAAACACCGAGCCAACTGTCTCCCGTTACACAGGAGTTTCAATAAGTGTTGACAAAAAGCTCAACGGCCCATGTGTGTGCTGCCCGGGAAAGGTTGTGTTGACAGATACGGAAAGAAAAAAAAAAAAAAAAAAGCAAAAAAAGCTCCACAGGTGATTAACTGAACTGTAAAGACGATGATCGGCGACTGCAGCGAAAAGACGCTTGTACAGAGAAGCGGTAGATTGATTTTGTGTTGCTTTAGGATCAGGTTTTACAAAGCGGGGAGTGTGCTGATCCCTGAGATCCCCTCGGTAATACACACAGCTCTGGGAACAGCTCTGGAGGCCGTTGACTGATGGGTTTGTGCGGAAACACTGTCCTGAAGGTCACATAAATATGAATGTGTTAATATGATGAATACAATTATGCCAGGCGCCTAATGTGATACACCACATTGTACTATTTCCGAAGCCAAATACAATGAATTTGAGAGCTTTTGTGTTTTATCAGCTTTAAAGACAGTCCAATTAGATCTAATTTCTGTGTTTATTTCTATATTTACAAAAAAATGACTGAAAACCTCAAAGGTTGACTATGAAGGATAATGAAATTTCAATCTTTGTTTCCATATAAGATTAGATTTGGTGCCTGTTAGATGATGGTAACATTGCTGAAAGTTGATAAAAAGGATCATGGCATTATTAATTATTAAGCTGTGAATGAAAAGTTTAGCTCTGAAGGGGACTCATGCTGATCCGGTTCCACAGTAGGGCATGATGCTCCTACTTTATAAATATTTGGCTGGAAAGAAATATCAAAGTGATGATGAGAAGAGGAATCGAGGAGTTTGTTGTTTTTTTTTTTCTTTTGAAGATGAAAGTTTCTATATGATGAAAGCACTTGGAACTGTATGTATCCCTAATGGGCCTCCGTTAAAAATAACCCCGTACATACAGTAACTTTATACCAAAAGGACATCCCAGTCAGTCTATGAACGTTTCAGCCTGCCCTCGTTTAATAATTTTGCCTGTTACATATTCAACATCAGACGTGGAGGTATCCATCTGAAATGAGGTTGTTGTTTTTTAGTATGAAGATGTCTGGAGGGAGCGCTTTGACTGGGGGAAACATAAAATGGGGGAAGATGTTTCAATCAAAGCCAAAGCCTGCTCCGTACCCCGCTGTCCCCCGTGTTGCACACATGGTCCAACCGAGGCGGTGAGACTAATATCCTGTTGTTATCCCACTCATTAATAACCCATCAGCAGGGGGATGAGTGTAAACCCTCACTCACCTCCTTTCTGTTACGTTTTTATCACTGTTCATGATGGATCCAGAAAAAATGGCGCAGGAGAATGGTGGGGTACAGGGTTGGAGCCCCGGTGGAGATTCAATAGGACAAAGTGAAGCAAAATTCACATTATAAATGCTTCAAATCACATAAAACTGCATTTTTTATTATTAATATCATACACTAATAAAATGAATACAGTTTAACCTCACTAATGTGACCACTTCTGGAACCAAAGCAGAGAGTTGGCTTTAATAAGGTTGTCCTCAGTTATAGCATTGAATTTCATTGCATTCCAATTAATTTAAAATTACAAACAACAGGATACAGTAGAGGTATAGGCCTATGTTTGACAACTTTGTGTGATTCACTCAATGACTGGCAGCGTTCCACAGCAACTCCAAGATATTTAATATTCAGTTCATGCAGTTACAGTATATAGTTCTGACTGTGTAATAGTACACTACAGACCTTCTGTGGCTGCCCGTTGGTTTTCCATGCAGACCCCAAATGCTGCTTGAATAGACAGTTGTCTCTTGATGATTAGACTTTAGTTTAGATTGAACTCCCTTTATCATATAGACTGTCATCATAAATGGCATGTGCGCAGTACACTCCACTCAATACAAGAGAGAGAAGAGCTTTAGGACACATGAATTTACACCCTAAGCTACATGTGGGTGGATACATTAGTAAGTAATGCTATGGACTACAATGCAGGAGACTGAGGGTTTGAATCCTGGTAAGAGCAGTTGTGTTACCGTCAACATTTTACATCTTCAAACAGGGGGGGCACGGGTATCTAAATGTGCTCGCGCTGTGGCCACTCTCTCCTAAACACTCCAACTTAAAGTGTCAGTTAACATTTACGGTCTCAGCTCATGCCATCGCCTAAAGAGACGGAAAGTCTGATGAGCATAACACATGTTGGCTCTGAGTAAATGGATGCATGGCTCCGTTACTTGTTCTGTTAAGTTGACTGATGGCTCACCTTGACACAAACAGACAAAAACATAAATCGTTGTAAAAATGCACGACACGTACAGATATCAAAGCCTCCTTTAATTATTCTCCTAAAGAACATTATCTCTGCTTAAACGTGCTGCCCTGTAATTCCATGCCTGTCAGCGCCTGTTGGTGGGAGCCCGGTGGTTTCGCAAATGCTTCAGGATGCATCCCCGTGGATTTCTCCGCACCGCAGCCTCACACACACACACACAATCAGCTGCTGGGGTGTTGTCTCCACACAGACTCCGATTTCTCGTAAAACCTAATAGCACTTTGCTCGTGATATAATGCACAAAACACTTAGAGCAGTGGCTTCCATTTATCAAACTCATCAGACTGAACGGGCCCTGAAGAAGAAATAAAAAAAATCTACATGCTTGCACTAAAATTTTTTATTTTTTTTTTTAGTTTCTGATAGATGCATCTTTCAGGAGGAGATTAACTTTGTGCAACTAGTCTGGTAGAGATTACATAAACGGGAGCACAGTGTCTCCATCTGGTTTGCACTCTGTTTCCTTGTACAATATCTCTGATTAGTGCTTCGTCATTGTACGAGTTCAGATTAGGATTAACGGGCACAGTCGTGTGTGTGAGTTGGTGTCTGTATGCATCACAGACATAGATACATCTAGTGGTTTTAAGTATAAATATGGGTTAGCATTGGAGAGGATGCTTAGAAAGTAATGGAGCAAATATAAGCATGAAAAGCCTTTATTTAAAGAGGATATGCATGAGGATACACCACAGGTTGAAAAAGCATCCCTATCAATCAATCCTCTTTGTAACTGAGCAACTGAACTTAACTCTTGTTGTGTTTTTCTCTCTGTCCTGTCATGACAAACCCAGCTGCACTCTTATCATTCTCCATATGAGCATGTCCAGGTCACGCTCCCATAGCAACCAGCAACATGATAACATGTTTACACCAGTGAGGAAAAAATAAAAATAAACAAAATATGTTCAACAGAATTTCTCACTTGCAAGCCATCAAAAAGTCCAAATGGTTTAAGCTTTTTCAGGTCATTTGGGGTTTTGGTTTGCACAAAACACAAGTGGTTAATGCACAGTCAGCATGTTGATGTTCCTGATCAGCGTGACGTTCACACAGGAGAAGCCTGCGCATTGGGCACATGTGATCTAAGGTAACTAAAGACAATAATGGTCTCTTTGTGGTTCATTCAGTCCTGTCTGATAGCTTAAAATCCCATGTACCTTTATGTAATGTGTTTTTGGGTGTCCTTTGAAGAGCCACACCTGGAAACATGTGACCGCACTTTTATCACAATGTAAAACAGATACGAAACTTCTGAGAAGCTGCTGAGGTGGGGCAGATGAATGCTCTTTGAAACCACTTATCTTCGTGTATCTGCCTCTTTCTTGTTTAAGCCGACAAGACAAAAAAAAAAAAAAAGAGCACAAAGATGCAAGAAGAAAGGAAAGGACAGGGGATCGAATGGCAGTTCATGAAAATTGTTGCACGTTTGACATGAACAGACCTTGAGAACTCAGGAAAACTGGCTCAACCTATTTTGGGTCGGGCGCACTGGGCATATCAGTGACTGTGGGATGAAATGAGAGAGGCCCCAGGGTGCAGCGATGGATGGAGAGGTGGTAGACCATTGGCTGCTAAGGTCAAAACTGGGAAAAAAAACCATTTTAAATTATGAGTAACACAGCAGAGGGGATATTACAGTACATTTAATTTGGAGGTCAACTGATAGATAAAGTGTGTTTTCTCATTTTAATTACACAGCATGGATGTTTTAGTCAACTGGAAATGCATATAATTCACTGGTTGATTTATATGCAAAACAATTTTATATTTTAGAACAATAAATATCACTATTGTTCATATTGAAAATATTTAATAAAATCACTAAATTTGATCATATAAAAAATTATATCTATAGCAAACAGTGTATATGCATCCATATTAGTAATGTTACTCTTGTTTACTAGGAGATTAAGAGTTTAAGCTGCATATTCCCATCACATGGATATATGGAATATTAATAAATATGCATGAGGTCCCTTCTCGAATCATAAAGTTGCAATTATTTTAACACTGTTGATCTTGTTAAAACCTACTCTCATCTTTAAAAAAAAAATGGACAGGCTGAAAAGCCCAGATTTTGATTATTGAGCTACATTCGGCCCATTTAATCACTGCTCCCATTGATTTCCTGGACCCGCCGTCTGTGCTGATTCCGCAAATAAAACCATCAAGTGCCTCTATCTCTGCAATCGACCTTCTCATCTCTCAATCCATCCGCTGGTCTATCTGTCACAATCCATTCAAGACACCTATCCCATAATGACTATGCCGTGCTTTTACAGTAATCAGGTAAGTATCCGAGCGTGCACATGAGCAAAATGACAACACACACACACACACACACACACACACACGCACTCTCTCACAGTGCGTCAATGGAAGCAAGCCATTCACTATAAAATCTGTCTCTCGCTTTGGCCTCCAACTCGCCACATGGGCCTAACATCACAGCAGGCAAACAGGTTGATTTGCCAAACACACACACACACACACATTACACTTTTATTAAGTACGCTGCTTGTGTCCTTGGCAAGGAAAGGTTGTGTTATCAAGGAGTGTAAGAGATGAATGAGAGACACAAGCAGCAGAAAATAAGTGGCTGTCTCAGGTGGGAGCGCCAGAATAAAAAGCACCAGTAAGGGCCACTTAGAGAAACTTGGGCAGTGATGTGTGAAGTAAATGAAGGGCAGCACTAAGTGTGGAATAAGTAGATAAGAAGGCAAGGATAACAGTGCGCATAATAAGTGAGAGTAGAGGAAGTGCAGCAGTGTCTGACGCTGGGAGTGGACAGCTGGCTTTCCCAGGCGGTGGCAGGCAGACCCCGAGTGGTAACCGTCTGTCACATCACATCCCTTCTGCATTTGTCTGGTCGAGCTTATGTACATGTGGTCGCGCTCCCAGAGTGCAATTCACTGTCTGATCAAGGCCAGTGTAATGGACTGTCATTAGGATATAACTGGCACATGTAGTGGCAAGAAAAGACTGTAACTGGAAATAGTGATGGTTTATTGAGCCAAAATATTATCATTATATCTGTCATGGAAACAGTCGGATATATAAAAGGTGGGCGTCAAGATGCAGAAACTGTAAAAATAATGCTTGTGCACATTATTTCTTCCTTTATTTACAGTTTCCATACAAACAGCTCCAATTCAGATTTACACTGTTCTTTGTGATCACACTCCATGTTGGCATTGATTGATTGGTTTTATTTATTGATCAAACAACACAAATCCAAATTATAACATATGAAAGTGTAAACACATTTCCAACCTGATCCCTAGATGTTAAAAGACAAAAATCAACACAAGAAACTCATGACATTAATACAAATATCCATTTCTAACCATCCAATATACATGAGCAAAAAAAGAATAAAAACAGCCAACACAATCTGAACCTGGATGGCCACAATAACAGAACCACTGCCAAAAACCATGGATGACTCTCTTACTCTGTAATACAGCTCTTAAATTCCTTCTAAAAGCCCTTCTTGAGTTCAGCAGCTTAATAACTGGTCTAACCCTTAATAATATCATACAGACATTTATCATGGCATACTTCCATTTAGAGGATGTTATGATTGACAGTTTTCTAAAAATAATAAATAAATTAATAAAAAAATTCCTGATTGATTACTGTAACACTGCATATAATAATTGAAATCCAGACTTGCAGTCCAACTCACGTCCTGTCATTTACATCTGTCGTCTAATCCAGTTAAATTGATTGTTGCAGAGTGAACTGCAACAATGATTAGAAAACTGCATTAAAAAAAATAAATACATAAAATCACTTCATGTCTACATGATTCTCAACTTTTTGCATCAGACTAAAGGTCATTTTACAGTCAGATTATGTTAGCAGTTTATTCAGAATTACACACATAAATGCAAGCCTGTTCATAAAGCTTTGCTTTAACCTTATCTATTGAACTGCCCTCCCAGTCTGGCTGTAGCCTGAGGCACTGGTTCCGATTGGTAATCGGCGACAAGGCGGAGCAGGGCTCACATACAGCGTGTTCATTGGTTTGACTGGTCACGTTAGCATGCACTATCACACACTGGAGTACAAATGAGCAAACTGTATTAATCGATGTCACCACAGGCATTCTCTTAACAGAGCCAGACTGCAAGGACAAAGTTGTCCTACATTGACTGGAAAGAGTTAGGTCGACTGTTCAAGAAAGATCAACGAGTGGAGCTACAATCTCTCACCATCTCTACCAGGAATGCATTTTCCAAACACAAAGACTGTCATCCTGAGTTTAAGGCCTGTCTAAATATGCCACAGAGGCCTTTCCCTTTGTCTAGTGTCCTTGGAACTGAAAGAACGAATGAGATGTGACAACAAACAATGTTGAAAAAGAAATAAATATTGAAGCCAACCGCTCAGGCTGCAATCCCTAGGACACTTAAGGGTTTCAAATATCACACTTTTATAGTGAGACCATTAGAACTACTTAAAGTAGGACGAGGCTGTGAGATAAGCTGAACTGGCTACGCATGAAACACAAAGTACTAAACAAAACTGAAAGGCAGACGCTGCCTGTCTATTTGCTGCAAAAAAACAACTCATCATACACTACATCTATTTGCAGTTGCACATACCTGCCCTCAGGCTTTTCACACAGACAAAAGCCTCCTTTTACATTGAGGTTTTTAAATACAAAGGGGTGAGTGACGCAACTTATTTCATATGCTGCTGAAATTATAGTAATAACTGTAAACAACATCGAGCTCAATACATTTTTCAGCTTGGTATTGATCATCAGACGATGTGAAAACTGTGCCGCTGACTCGGAAACTAACTCCACAACTGTCAAAGACTAGTAACCATCATTGGATCTCAATCAAGCATTTCTTGTCATTACAAGGGCACATCAGTCCGCATCATTGGAGCTGATTCTGGGTCAATCCCCATCCCACTTCTCCTACACCCCCCCCCCCCCTTTACCCACCCACCCCCGCCCCCTCG